>VZQC01004047.1:541557-610920 GCA_009823505.1 Rhizomys pruinosus | reverse complement strand
TCATATTTGACCAGGGGGCCAAGAAGCCACCAATGGAGAAAAGACAGCACATTCTAGCAAGTGGTGTTGGCTAAAACTGATCACACTTGTAGAAGAATGAAATTAAAACCCCTTCCTCTCGCCCTGATAAAGTCACTCCGAGGGATGCAAAGACCTCACATGAAACCCCCCAACTTTGAAGGCGATAGAGAAAAAAGTTGGCAGCAGACTACAAGACATAGGCATAGGAAAAGATACTCCAAATCGAATCAGCAGCTTCGCAAGAAATTAAAGGTCGACAATTGACAATGGGACCTCATTAAACTCAAAACTCTTACACAAAAGACACAAATCCAAAGAAGTGAAGAGAAATCCACAAGTGGAGGAAACCTTCACCACAGATACATCTGACAAAGCATTGATTTCCAGATATAATAACTACTCAAAAACAAAGAAGAAAGAAAACAAATGAGGGCCACGCAATAGATGGAGCGAAGAGTCTGAACGACACTTCACAAGTGAGGAATTAGATGCAGAACACCTTAGAAGTGGTCAACATCAGTAAATCATTAAGGAAATGCAATCACAAACCACCTTATAGATATCATCTTACTCCAATAAGACGGGGCTAGGAAAATCCAAGAAAACAAAGATACAAAGTGCTGGGTGAGGTTGTGGGAAAGGGGAACCTCATCCACTGCTGGTGGGAATTGTAAACTCTTGCAGCCACTAATGGAAAGCAGTATGGAGAACCCTTGGAGACTTGAATGAACTTGACCACACCCACCAGCCATACGCACTCCTGGGCATGTCCCCCCAAGACTCACCCCACCGGAAAAATACATCGCACCATACTATGTTTATTGCAGCTCTCTTCCAATAGCAATAGAGCTGAACCACCCAAATGCCCCTCAACTGATGAGTGTGATAGAGAAAATGATGATTATCTACACAATGGATTCTATGTTTCAGCAGTAAAGAAAGATGAATCATGAGCTTTGCAAGAAAATGGCTGGAGCTAGAGGACATCATGGTTGAATGAAGTAACACAGTCAGAAAAACAAAGAAAAATGGTAATCTCCTGCATCTGTGGATACTAGTGGCCAATTACCAGTTGTATTTCCTGTGCATGGCCACTTGAGCTTTTTGTCCAAAGCAGTTGGGAGTGATGCATATTGGAAATAACAACAGCAAAAACAACAGAAAGGACTAGCATCAAGAACTGACCTGAAAAGTGAAACTTCTGCTCAAAACAGTCACAACTTCCCCATGGAATATTGAGAAAGATCCTGAAAAAAGATAGAATACATGTTTGGGTCAGTCATGCATCGCTCTGGGTGGGTGGGGATGTAGGGGGACACAGGTTCTAGATTTGATAATATCATATATAGGTATATATATATACATATATATAATTATATAATAAGATAATATAATATATATAGACACAAATAAAAAGATGGAAAAAAATAGAAAAAAATAAAACATTAATGAAGCCAGGCGTGGTGGCACACACCTTTAATCTCAGCACTTGGGAGTCAGAGGCAGGTGGATCTCTGTGAGTTCAAGGCCAGCCTGGTCTATAGAGAGTTCCAGGACAGCCAGAGCTACAGGGAGACCCTGTCTCAAACTCCCCCCCCCCCAAATTAATAAACTGAATGGGGTGATATACACCTCAAATTCCAGAATGAGAGAAACTGATGCAGGGGGTTGTAAGTTCAAGGCTATATACCAGGACCCCATCTCTAAATTAATTAATTAAAAGGATAACCTCTGCGTAGCTGTTTTCACTATTGCAGAAATCAAATGAAATTGTTTTCTTTTTTTTTCACATAAATTTATTTTTATTTTTTTAACAAATCTAGACCCGTGTTCCCGCCCACTCCCCCACCCCACCAGAGCTCATGCATTCTGCCAAACATACTTTTCATCTCTTTCTCAGTCTTTCTCAATATTCTCCATGAGGAAGTTGACTGTTTTGAGCAGAAGTTCACTGTTTCAGTCAGTTATCTTCCTATGTCAGTGTCTAAGTAATTTTTTTAATATTTAAGTCTTCTCTACTATTGATTTTATGTAATCAAAAAGGCAGTTAAGGATTTTAAAGACCACTTCTAGGAATAGTTGGTAGTGCTCTCTGTTAACATTTTTCCATGAAGAATGATTTTCTCACTGTAAGGCAAGGATTCTGAGAAGTCACCCACATATTCTGCAACTAAATATGGATATGGCCAATCTTTTCCCAATCTTCCGATAAAAATTACATACAACATATGCTATGTTTAGTTTTTCTTCCAAAAATTCTTAAGCCTTTAGCATCTGCCACAACTCAGGAATACCAACACCTAATGTGGCATCTAGCCCAGTGTACTCACTCACCAATGTTGGCTGGCTGCTGACCATGCCAATCTGAGTTCAGAGCAGAGCAGAACACAAAGACAGCACCTGCCTTCCTGGGCAAAATCACACATGTGTTCACCTTCACTGTGTCATAATTATAACTTTATGGCCCCACAGAGGGCACCCACAATGACAGTGATGACCCCAGAAGCTGTATAATGCCCAACCTGCAGGTCTGGACATGGCTGTAACCTTTGAGTCTAGATCCAGGATTTCTTGGCTTATATTAATGACATTTGGGGATGGATAACTGTGTGGAGGCTGTCTTGTTCCTTGTGCTGCTTCAGCTTCTGCCCTGAAACAACCAAAAATGTCTTCAGACAAATGCTGGGGTGTGGCAGCATGACAAAAATGTCCCTTTCTTGAGGACCACTACTCTAACATTAATAGCTAGTAAGTACCAGAGGTGATACATACAAAAGTAAAGTATGATTCAAACTCAGACGTTCATACAATTCAAACTCAGAAGTTCATAAAGGAAGGTCTTTTTGTCCTCCCCTTTCCCTTGCCCTGACTCCAGGGTTAGTGATTTAGTCTGAAGTGAACATATTTTAATAACAAACAAGCATCCCTTGTTAATACATGAACATAAAGAACAAACATTTTCCTTGTTAAGTTCTGCAATTTGATTTTTTTCATTCAAAACTATGCCATTCTTTCTTTATAAGCACAAAGTGGTCTGCATAAGGGGTATATCACACTTTTTTTCACTAGTGATGAGCATCTATGCAGCACTCACTTTAGATTTATTTCTAATATTGCTATGACGGAGAATACTGTAACATCCTTGCACATCTATCTTTCCATATCTATGTAGGCAATGAGTCTTAGAAGTGGAATGCTGAGTCAAAGGTATGCATGCTTTAAATTGTGCTAGATATTGCAGATAGCCTTCCCTAACTTCTTCACAGGCTACTTTAAGAATGCAATAAGGCCATGTATTAAACAGTTTGCAAGAATGATATATGCCCCCAATTAATAATAAAAAGTTTTCCTGGAGTAATTAATCCTCCTAAGTCTCCTTGTATTCTTTTTTTTTTTTTGGTCTTTTTGAGACAGGGTCTCTCTCTGTAGCCCCAGCTGGCCTAGAACTCACTGTGTAGACTAAGCTGGCCTTAAACTCATACAGATCCACCTGTCTCTGCCTCCCAAGTGCTGGGATTAAAGATGTGGGCTACCACGCCTGGCTGTATCTTTTTTAAGTTAACAAAAAAGTGACTTTTATACCTTTTTAAAAAAATGCCCTGGGGCTGGAGAGATGGCCTAGAGGTTAAGAGCGCCAACCGCTCTTACAGAGGACCCGGGTTCGATCCCCAGCACCCACATGGCGGCTGAGAACCGTCTGAAGCTCCAATTCCAGGAGAACTCCAGTTCCAGGGGAATCCGAGGCCCTCTTCTGACCTCCGCAGCATTGCACGACACGGGTGCACAGACTTGCATGCAGACAGTACATTCATACACATACAGAAATAAATAAAAAAAAATTAATAAAAAAAAATTTTTTTAAATGCCCTTTGCAGCAGTCCTAGGAGAGCTATTTTAAACTACAGCAGGATAAAGCAGTGAACACAATCAACTATTTTGTTAATGAGGGGAAATAAATGTATACCACATCCAACATTTTCAATGTGACAAATAGGTAGCTTACTGATCATTATTTTAGCACCACAGATAAAATGCAGAGGTTATTTTATTCACTTCAGGATTTTCATTCTATTTTATATTGATTTTTAACACAGAATTATAGGATAAAGTTACACTGTAACTAATATGCCTCTCAAAACACTTGCAATAACAAAATGACCTTAGGCTGCATTAAATTTAGGCCCAGTCGATAGTTCTCAAGGAGTCAAAAAAAGTTTAAATATCATCAAATCAAATAAATGCAGAGTTCACTATTTTAAGTTGAGATCAAAAGGCAATAAATACATATTTAAACAGTTATAGTATTAGGAAATAAAACATCTAATGCCATATGAAGTTGCAAATCTGAGAATCAGGGGGCAGAAGCAGAAGGATCTGGAGGTTGAGGCCAGCCTAATCTGCATGGTCACAGTGAAACCTTGTTTCAAGAAACAAAGAAGGGCTGAGCATGGTAGCCCATGCCTTCAAGGCCAGCACTAAGGAGGCAGAGACCGGGGCAGGTAGGTCTCTGTGAGAAAGAGGCCAACTTGGTCTACATAGCAGGTTCCAGGCCAGTCGGGCCTACGCCTGTCTCAAAAAAATAAAATTAAAAGAAGGGGCTGGAGAGATGGCTCAGAAGCTAAGAGCATTTGCTGTTCTTCCAGAGGACCTGGTTCCCAGCACCCACGTAGTGGATAACAATCATCTATAACTCCAGTTCCAGGAAATCCAATGCCCTGGCTACTCGTGTATCATCTTTTGAGAACTGTCTGTTCATCTCACTTAGCCCACTTACTGAACGGGTTGAGTTTTGAGTATTTAGGGGTGGCTTTTGTTTTGTTTTAGGGTTTTTTTTTGGTTTGTTTGTTTTTTGTTTTGAGACAGGGTCTCCCTATAGCCCCAACTGGCCTGGTACTCACTCTGTAGACCAGACTGGACTTGAACTCACAGAGATCCACCTACCTCTGTCTCCCCAGTGCTAGGATTAAAGGTGTCAGCCACCATGCCCGGCTTAAAGACAGTTCTTAGCCACCATGTGGGTGCTGGGAATCGAACCCAAGTCCTCTTCAAGAGCAGCCAGCACTCTTAACCACTGAGCTGTCTCTCCAGCCCCTGTTTTAGTTTTTTTATATATTCTGTCAGATGGTCAGATGTACAGCTAAGCAAAGTTTTTCTCTCATTCTACATAGCCTTGAATTCTTTTGGGGGGAGTTTAGACAGGGTCTCTCTGTAGCCCCAGCTGCCCTAGAACTCACTATGTAGACCAGGCTGACCTTAATCTCACAGAGATCTGTCTGCCTCTGCCTCCAGACTGCTGTGATTAACTCTTGATCCCAAATTCTGGGGATACAGGTAAATACTACTATACCCGGGCAAATTAATTTTTAATTTCAAAGTAAACTGTATGAAATTATTTAACCAAGCATATACACAAAGATGACAAAAGTAGGGTCAACGGCTACTTTATTAAGTCTATTTCTGTTAGTTTCTGAGAAAAAAAAAAGCCCTTCAAAGCTCTCATTTTCAATGAATTATTTTATTTCCTTTGACTGAACTCGGCTAATATATATACTAAAAATAAAGTTTCGATCACTTAAAACATCACCCAGCTAAAAACTACACCTAACTAATGACTATTTAATTTCTGTAAATCACTGTCCTCATCACAGTTCAGCTCAAAAGACCTATATTATCCTAATGCACTAGTGAATTATATATTTCTTTAATTTTTATTTATTCTTGTATGTGTATGAATGTAATGTCTGCATGTAGATTTGTGCACCCATGTCGTACAATGCCAAGGAGGTCAGAAGAGGGCGTCAGATTCCCCTGGAACTGGAGTTAAAGATGGTTCTCAGCCACCATGTGGGTGCTGGGGATGGAATCACATCACCTAGTGATAGATGTTGTCTAAAAAAAATAACCGGTGAACGGCTCCTGAGGAACAACCCTCTAGGTTGACCTGTGGCCCTCACCAGGACACCCATAACCCACACACAAAGGAATCACAGATCTTAAGGAGCCACATGGAACAAGAAAACAAATGTAATACAGCAAGATGGAATATTCACTGAGTGGGAGCAGAAAAGAGAAAATTACCCACGCTGGTTATAACTCCAAAGCACGCAGAAGTCAGATATTCAGACCCCTGAAGGCTCAGCAGCACTGCTTAAACAGGAAGCCCAATCAGATGGTGCACACCTTTGGTCCCAGCACTGAGGAGGCAGAGGCAGGAGGATCTCTGTGAGATAGAGGCCAGCCTGGTTTACACAGCGAGTTCTAGGCCAGCTATGACTAATAAATAAATAATAAATAAATAAATAAATAAATAAATAAATAAATAAATAGTTCCAGCTTTGCAAGTTCCAGGACAGCTGGGGCTACAGGAAGACCCTGTCTAGAAAAGCCCCCCCCCACAAAAAAATTCCAGCTTTGCCAAAAGGGGTGGAGAACGACCACTGTCTAAATGGCCAGGAACCGCACCAGGCATTTTATAAGCACTGCACGGAAAAGCAAGCAGTATTTTCCTCATTTTTTGAAGAAGGAGGTGAGGGGCGTTAAGACCTGACTCTCTGGCGCCAAAATCCGAACCCAGGACCTTCCTCTCCGTACAGTTAAATTCCGTGCAAAGGGTTAACTGCTTGGTCTATGCGTCCTGTTCCAGTCTACAAGCTCCCACTCCTAGGACCGCAGAAGGAAGGGAAGGCGCCGGACCCCTGAGCATGGGCGCCGGCTTCCAGGGCCGCCTGCCCAGCGCAGCCACCGCGGCGCTCCCGAAACGGCGCATCTCTCTCCTAGGTCCGCGACGACCGGCCCGAAAACAAGCTGTGAAGCGCCAAGAGCTCCAGAAGAGGAGAGAGGAGGAAGGAGAAGAGGAGAATCAGGAGAGGAAGGAGGGAAGCCAGGCTCCCCAGAGACGCGCAGCGCCAAGCCATGCCGCAACAAAAGCTGTGCACCCGCAACAGGAAGGACCCTCGGGGGCGGGGACACCAGGTCCCACCTGCAGGGCGCAGGGAGATGAAGGGGTCCCACCGTGCACGCGCAGGAGAGGGAAGCGGCTAGGAGCCACACACCGGAGAAAGCCGTCGGGAGTCCCCGGAGCCGCCAGGTCAGGAGAGACCCCAGCGCCCGCCTTCCTCCCAGCCGACGCCAGGGCCAGGCTACCCTGCGGCCCCTCCCCGGATCCAGACGAAAAGTAACCAGCGCCCCCTGCGCCTGCCCCGGCCGGCTCACCTCCCCGCGCCGCCCTGACCCCGGCAGCCAGGTGTACCGCGAAGAGCAGGCGGAGCGTCCGCCGCCCCCACCCCGGCACCGCCATCTTCTGGCCACCTAGGGCCACGGCTGACCCGCTGCTCCGCTCCTCAGCCGCCGCCTGTCCTCAGCACCGCGTGCGAAGCCCAGAGCCGCTCAAAGCCAGCTGAGCCCAAGGAAGGAGCTGGCGGCGGTTGGCCCCGCCCGTAAATACCCCGCCTCCTAAGACCACGCCCCCGCGGACCCACCACCTATGGCTCCGTCCCCTACAACCCGGTCCCCCTACAGACCCCGCCCCCGAGATCCCGCTCCTTTCAGATCACGCCCCTACATGCCACGCCCCCTAGAGAGTACGCCCCACATGGCACCGCCCCCCCAACAGGCGCTGCCCCTTACGGCTCCACCACACACGACCACGCCCCCTGCAGGCCATTCTCTGTCGCGCCCAGTTCCAGGCTCCGCCCAGGGCCAGAGTCGTCAGCATCTAGTTCCGCCTCCTCCACATCTGGCCCTGCCTTGTCATCCCAGCTTCGTCCCCAGCCCTAATTCTGAAGGGTCTCGCTCCTTCTAGGATTGTTTTGGTTTGGTTTGGTTTGGTTTTAGTTTTATTCTGTTTTTTTTTTTTTCTGTTCTGTTTTGTTGTGTTTTTTTCACATTCTTCACTCATTTACTTAAATTCTAGTTTTGATTAAACAAAGGAATTATTTTCCCAAAGGAATTATTTTCCCAACATAGTGCTCTAACATATTCACAGGGATTCAATGGCGGCCACTTGTGAACCAATACCTAAGCCAACCTGAAATAGGCTTTTCTACTGTGACTAGCAAGTTTAAGGAAATGTTTGCTGCTCTCAAAGAGCCTCCGTAGACTCACTACAGATTTCTGCATGAACTCCTTTGGGCACCTGGTCTCAGATTCCCTGAATCTCAGC
The DNA here is from genome assembly GCA_009823505.1 of Rhizomys pruinosus. Lineage (NCBI taxonomy): Eukaryota > Metazoa > Chordata > Mammalia > Rodentia > Spalacidae > Rhizomys > Rhizomys pruinosus. Next base: position 602,738 of record VZQC01004047.1, on the reverse strand, counting down.
CAAGGATGCTTCAGATACCAGGCACAGAGGTGGTCTCTATTCACACGTTGGACTCAAACTGCCACACTCACAAAAAAAAAAACTCAAACTGCCACACTCACAAAATTAACCAAAAAAAACTGAGGTCCACAGATTAATATGAAATTTATTTAATTTACTGTGTGCACCAAAACCCAATTAAGAAAATGACACATCAGGGGAGCCAATGGTTGATGTGTCAGGGAAGCAACCAATTCCACGCAAGGATGAGCGACCCCGACTGTCTGTTACAGAGACCTTTTTAAGACAAAAACCACAAACTAGAGGAATTGATGACATCATACACAACAATTGCCATGGCCATAGAAACAATGCAAGCAGTGGTGACCTTTAGCTTGGTTGTGTTTAGCAGCGTGAACCCCTTGGAGAGAATGGGTTCTTAGGGGTAGGAAGCACCCTATTCAGGGCTGGGAAATTCTCATGACCTCAGGTAGCTGTGTGAACTAGGAACTCAGGGTCAGGACTGTATTACTTTGGTTTAAGGTAGTCATGGGACCAGGCTTGCTTCAACTAGAAAGTTGCTCCTGAATGGTTAACCATTTCCTTTTGGTAACTCTTTCTGACGTGGTTCTAACAACCCTCATTCTAGACCTGACTGAGTATATGAATTAAAAAAAGCGAAAAAAGAAAAAAAAAAAAAGGCCCTTTTGCTGGAGAGATGCCTAGCGGTTAAGAGGCGCCGACCGCTTCTTGCAAGGACCCAGGTTCGATCCCAGCACCCACATGGCGGCCAAGACCCCCACTCGCGAAACTCCTGTTCCAGGAGAATCCAGTTCCAGGGGAATTCCGAGCACCCTCTCTGACCTCCGCGGCATTGCAGAACAGGGTGCACAGACCTGCATGCAGACAGTACAGGATACACAATACAGAAAAGAAAAAATAATAATTAAATAACTTAAAAAAAAAAAGCTAGAGCTGGAAAGAAGAAACAAGGAGCAAAATCTGTATTCTGAAAAACTGGGACAAGCAGAAATATTTAAACTCTACAGCAGTGTGACGAAGCCAGTATTGTGATATCAATTTTTAAGAAGAAATTCAGGGAGAAAAACATATAATATGACCTTCCACATAATTAGCAGTGGAAGAGCACAGTTCAAACCTAACACAACTGTAGAACCAAAGTTCCCTCTGCTCAAAGCTTGAGATGCCATATGTTCTTGATAATAGATGGACCCCTGCCTTTCACTCTTCTGTGTCATCTCAGAGCCCACTAAAGAGCTCTAAGAAGGAAAAGAGGCAACATGTGTACAGGAAATGGTCTAGTTTCTTTGGCCAGCCAGCCCCCTTGCCCACACTAGAACTCTCATGAGACTAGACTTACTACCACAGCAGCAGAGATGGGGTTGCAGCCATAAACAAGCATCTGTATGACATCGATGTAACCAAGCATTAGACTGCCACTTACCTAAAAGAGAAGAGAAAACACCATTATTGTGAATGTAAACATTTATTGGTTACAGACTTCACTTCTGAAATGTTAAAGTACATCTTCGTTTTATAATCAGCATATCATGCTCCCAGTGACATAGGAAGAACCATGTTTTGTTTTTTTTTTTTTTTTTTTTTTTTTTTTTTTTTTTTTTTTTTTTTTTTTTTTTTTATGGTCTTTTCAAGACAGGGGCTCCCTGTAGCCCCAGCCTGTCTGGAACTCCCTCTGTAGACCAGGCTGGCCGTGAACTCAAGCACAAAGATCCGCCTGCCTCTGCCCGCCAAGTACTGAGGATTAAAGGCGTGCGCACCACGCCCGGCCCAGGAGAACCATGGTGTTCATATCTCCCCACTTTGCACTCTCTGTATTCAGGTATTTGAAATCCACTCGCACTTCAACCTAGAGCAGACTTTATCTGTGTGAGATGAAAAAACATTCTGCAAAAACTAATGAGCCCTCCTCTGTCTAGAAGTATACACTTTGTTCCATGTAACTTCTGTGGTTCCCTGTCCTCCCACAGTCTACCATTGACTTTGTGAAGAGTACCTGTCTGATAGGAACCTAGTCTCAAGGAGTTCTCTGAACTTCAGCAGTAATTTGCTTCAGAATCCAAATGTAACTTTCAATTACTGAGCGGAGAGGAGATGACTCAGTCAGGAAAGTACCTGCTATGCAACAGAAGACCAGAGTTTCAGATTCCTAGAAGCCAAATTAATAATAATAATAATAATAATAATACTAATAAAATATAATAATCAGGCTGTCATCACATGAGTGTATTTCCAGCCTCGGAAAGATTGGAAAGACGCAGATCCCGGAAGCTCAGTGGGCAACCCCAATATCAAGAATCTATGATGCTCCAAGTTCAGTGAGAGGTGCTGTCTCCAAAAATAAACAGTCATCGGCTCTATAAAATAGACAGCAATGTACATGCACCTGCAACACGTGACACATACACACACACAGCTTTAATTTCCTAGAAAGACTGATATGTGTGCAAAATCTTGTACTTACAAACTTAAAATGCACAGATGACCATGAAACAAGAAGTTAATCAATGCTAAAAAGCAAAAAAAACAAAAATCTGCTAGAAAATTGAAAACAAAGGCAAAGTTAATGGATCCACACGAACCAACTATATTTGTTGGCCTTTCAAATTAAAACTTATAGGGCTGAGAGAAGGGCTCGTGGTTTTCAAACAAGACGGCGTCTGCGAAGTACCCAGGTTCGATTCCAGCACCCACATGGTGGCTAAGAACCACTTAACTTCAGTTCCAGGGAATCTGAACCCCTCCATTTTGTGACCCTCTGTGCATTGCACGGGACAGATGCACCAACCTACATGCAGACAGTACAACACTCATACTCATAAAGAAATAATAATGCCGGCCATAGTGGCACACGCCTTTAATCCTAGCACTTGGGAGGCAGAGGCAGGTAGATCTTTGGGATTCAAGGCCAGCCTGGTCTAACGGAGTAAGTCCAGGACAGCTTGGGCTTACAGGGAGACCCTGTCTCAAAAGAACCAAAAAAAAAAAAAAAAAAAAAAAAAGAAAAGAAAAGAAAAAAAAAAAGAAAATAATAATAAAAATATTTTAAAATAAATAAAATTAAAAGTTTATAAATGAACTCAACAGGGCTGGAGAGATGGCCGGTAGGTTAAGAGAGCCGATGACGTCTTGAGAGGACCCGGTTCGATCCCAGCACCCCATGGCGCTGAGAATCTCGATCCTTCAGAAACCCAGTTCCAGGGGATTTGACACCCTACCTTCTGACCTCGCAGGCGTGCACGACATGGGTGCACAACCTAGCATGAGACAGTACAGCATACAACGATAATAAATAATAAGAATAAAAAAAATGACTTCAAGCAAAAAATTACCAGAAAAACCTAAACCAAGAAAAGCTCTGTGTAGAAATCCTAAACAAGGGGTATGTGGGTATGGGGGTGTGTGTGTTGTGCATGCATGTGTGTATTAGTCAGTTTCTGTTGCTGTGATAAAACACCAGAACCAAGGAACTTATACAAGGAACAGTTTATTTGAGCTTAACTTGGCGGTTCCAGTGAATTAGTCCATTGTGGTGGAAGGCGTGGTGGCTGGGATCTGAGGGCAGCAACAAGGGTCACATCTCGCAAAGAGCAAGGAAGCAAAGGGAGCAACTGTAGAGCAGGAGGCTTGTTTAAGCTCACTAAGCCCGCCCCCAGTGACACAATTCCCCCAGCATAGCCCCCACCTTCTAGGACCTCCAGAAACAGCACCAACCAACTGGAGACAAATGTCCTGATACCTAAGCCAATATGGGGGGAAAACGCATTCAAACCCCACATTCCACTCCCTGGGCCCCCATAGGCTTCCCGGACCGAATATAAAATGCAAAACGCATTTAGTCCAACCTTAAAAGTCCCCCCATAGACCCGGGCCCGGGAACCAGACATCGCTGGAGCCGGAGAGGACCCTTCAATTTTTGAAGAGGATTCAGAAACTGCGCTCAGGAAAGGTTTAGTTCTGGAGAGCAATGCATTTGCCTGAATAATCGGGAGGTTTTTTGAAGCCTGTTTGATTGTTCGTGTACCTTGTGTTTATGGTTTTGGTGCCTTAATTTTGTGCTCATAGGGCTGGTGTTTGATTTTGGCGATTAGGTCAGAGGTAGATAACACCGCATCATTTTGCAATGGGGAAACTCGCATTCTCTAGTCATAGCTCTTTTCCCAAAAACAGTCCTTAAAAGGGAGGGGTTAAAAGTTTTCAACAAACTCAGAGACATTCGTTCGAGAAGGAAGATCGGTGCGCTCCTTGTTTTGTTACCACTGGCTCACTTTCAATTTCGAACTGGGATAAACTTAAAGGTGACCTAGACAGGGAACAGCGTGTTGGTAAACTCAAAGCAGGCACTGTTCCCATTTGGAAGCTAGTTAGATCCTGAATCCAGGATCAAAACTGCAAACAAGAGATTAAGGAAGGTCAACAGGCACTTGAGGAGCTCCAGGAAGCATGATCATAAAAGAACGAGTGAAAAGTTTAGGGCACAATAGAAAATGGAAAAAGCCCCAAAAATCTAGCAAAAAGGAAAGGGTAGCAAGGGTACTTTATACCCATTTAAAGACTTGCAAGCTCTAACATTAACTGATTCAGAATCTGATGAGGAACTGTCACAGTCCGAGGAGGACGATTTAGAGGAGGAAGCGGCTCGGTATAAAAGTAAACACTTTCACCCCGCCCGGAGAAAGAAAAGATTAAAACTGAAAGTAAATGAGCCTCATAGCTCACCCACCCTAGTGCCTTCTGCTCCTTCGCCTTATGCACCTGGGAAATGTTTCACCTCTTTTTGCTCCCCGGAGGTGCGACATGCCATGAGACAAATGTTCCCAGTTTTTGAAAATGAGGATGGTGGTCGACTCCACCGTACAGTAGAGCATAAACAAGTTAAAGAGTTAGCAAAATCTGTCCGTGCTTATGGAGTCAATGCCAATTTTACAGTAGCACAAGTGGAACGCCTGGCCAGTATTGCTTTGACTCCAACAGATTGGCAGTATGTTGCAAAAGCTTGCCTCTTAACAATGGGGCAATATCTTGAATGGAAAGCACTCTGGCATGATGCCTGCCAGGCACAGGCTCGCTCTAATGCTACAGCTGGAGGCGAGGCAGCACAATGGACATTTGATATGCTCACTGGTCAGGGAGAACATGCTGACCAGTTTCAATGTCATTCAAAAGTCCACAGTCCAAAGTCCTCTTCTGAGACTCAGGCCAATCAGGCCAATCCTTAACTGTTACCCTCTGTAAAATCAAAATGCAAATTAACTACTCCCAAATGTACAGTGGAACCGAATACACATTCCCATGCCAAAAGGGGGGATTAGAGGCATAGTGAGGAAACGCTGGACCAAAACAAGACGAAAACCCTGCAAATGGCAAATGCCAAGTCATGTAGCTCCACATGCAACTTATGGGACTTGACTCCAAAGGGCTTACCGGCTCAGCTATTCCAGGTTTGCTTGCAACATACATCGCCTTTCTTAGTCTGGTACCACTCCCCGTATGAGCTCTCCTTGGCAAATATCTCACAGTCTGGCATCTCGAAAGTCCTTTTGGGGTCTCCACTGCCAACAAGACTTCATACTCACAGCTTCACTCAGTGGACTATCAGGGCCTTCTTATTCAGGGACACCCCTGCTGTACTCTTCCGGGCCTCTTTGGCTCTCTGAAAACATGGAAGAAGAACTGATGAACACCTTTACTCTTGCATCCTTCGTGCCCTGAAAGCCAGCACCACGTGAATGAAATTGCCAAATCTGGCTGAAAGTTCGGGCCAGACCCTGGCCCATTTCAACCAATTTGCTAATTTTCTCCTTTTCTCTTCTGGCCCTGGATTTGCTGGAGGATTAGCTGGGTTTGGTCTTGGCATGAAGGTCTGATTATTGTCTTCTTTGGTTTACTTGTAAATCTTGAAGGCACTTTTATCACTTTAATTTCCTTATCAAAAGGAAACTCGCCTTCACAAGCCTTGGCGCCACCTTAATCTTCCTAGGGCAGTTTTCAGATCAACCTCTCCTTCAAATGCCTTTGGCCCCACCTTTAATCTTCCTAGTGGCAGTTTTCCAGATCCACCTCGCCTTCACATGTCTTGGCCCCACCGTTAATCTTCCTAGTGCACTTATCAGATCCAAACCTCTAACCTCATCCTTCAGATGCATGCCTTGGGCCCCACCTTTTAATCTTCCGAGTGCAGTTATCAGAGCCAAACTGTACATGCTGCATTTCTTCTGCCCCATCTGCTTCTTTTTCACTGTAGATCTGTATAATTCACCATTAAAAGCCACGCACCATTTCGTCTACATTGGCTAGAATAACACAGAAAATATAGAGACCATTGTGTCAATAACGCCCAAAGTTTGTTGGAAAGTCACATCAGATTACAAATAAAACAATTAACGTCTTATATTTCCAATTAGTTCAAAATGTATTACCATTTTAAAAACTGCAAACCGTACAAATGGATATTTAAATAACTATCTTTCTCCAAGCTATTGGCCCTCTCCAGGCCGGGCATGAAAACCTGCTTAAAAGATTTTCAAATATAGCTTTTAATAAAATTTTCTTTTACAGTTTCTTATGCCCTTCAGTTAATTAAAGACTGGCTATATATGCCCTATGAGAAATTGTTACCATCATTACCATCCTTGATTTTTCTGGTGTGTTTTTTGTTTTTAATTAATTAATCTTGCAGGTGCCTGCTTAACACATGGTGTTAAGTCCCTCTTCTAGTCAGTATTATTCAAGGCTTCTTGAACTTTTGTCCAAGACTTATCTAGAATATTATAAAGTAATTAAAGGTGTTAGGCTGGTTACTTGGTTGGCCTTTTTGGATGGATAACCACCATATATCGTGCCCATAACAATTTGGCTGAAAACAAAAGTTGGTTGATCTGGGCAAACTGTATGGACCAAGAGAAAAGTATAACAAAGATAAGTAGTTCACATATATTTCCCTTTAAAGCTGAGAGATTGGTGCCTCCAAAAATGAGATGTGGAAGCCATTTAAAGTCATATGCGATTTGTTGTTACCAAATAACAAAGTTTATTCTCTCTATTTAAGCAACTACCTAAGGGAAAACTCCACGCACCATGACTATTGAAATTTACTGGAAAGCAGATGCTGAGTCCAGACATCATGGACAAATGAACGAAAGAAGAAGCCCAATAATGAATGCTTTGGAACCCCTCATTGAAAGATTCCAATGGACTTTTAAAGAGTTTTTTTTTTTTTTTTTTTAATTTTTAAAAAAGTTTTTTCACATAAATTTATTTTTCTTAAATATCAAACTAAAACAACACCGGGTCCCCCCCCATTTACCCCACCCCACACCACGAGCTCCTGCTTCCTGCTGCCACCCATGCTTTTCATCTAGTTTTTTTTTTAATTCACCCTGTCCTCTCTTGGTTGCCCTGCCTAGAAATGTACCTAGCTACTCTCGCCCTCACAGGCACTAGTCAAGGATGTTGTTCTCTCTGTAACTATAACTTGCAGGGTCCTTTAATAGAGACACTGAGCAAGGGTACACCAGTCACTACCTCCTATGCCCCTTGTCAGCATGGAAGTCATGAGCGGGGGTCGGTGCCACCCACCGCCAATTCCTCTTGGAGTTGGGGTACCTCCTCAAAGAGGTAATTTGGGATAAAAGTAGGAGCTAAAAATTGACTAGGCGGTTAGGGTCAAGACACCCTCTTCTTAATCACTTTTCTGTTGCTGTGAACAAACACCATGACCAAGGAAACTTATAAAGGAAGAGTTTATTTGAGCTTAGACGATTGACCGTTCCAGGGAATTAGAGTACAATGTGGCGGGGAGGCATGGCGCTGGAGACGGGAACAGCAAACCGAGGGTCACATCTCACAAAGAGCACAGGAAGCAGAGAGAGAGCAACTGGAAGACCATGAGGCTTGTTAAAACGCACTAAGCCCTGCCCCCTAGTACACAACTTCCCTCCAGCATTGCCCACACCCCCCCAAGACCTCCACAAACAGCGCCACCAACTGGAGACAAACGTCTGAAATACCTAGAGCCTATGGGGGACAACTCTTCAAACCACCACATCCCCCAAAGAGCCAGTTTCTTTCTCAGTTGAGAGCGGAGGACTTCCTGGATTCTGCCAGTGGGCTTATCCTTCTGGTTGCTCTGACTTTGTGGCCCATGCATCCTTAACTCACTTGTCAGATTTAGTGACCAGTAGGTAAATTCCATTAATATCATGGTGCTAAGGACCAAATACAACCCCCCTAGCAGATATCATTCCATCTTAGAAACACCAAACCAGGGGTTCACAATCTTATGAACTTCCTTCCAAGGATTTGAAGGCCACATAATGAGAGAAGTGAGTTGTGACCCCAGGTTTTCCTTATTCTGCCTGAACTCCTACTAAGTCCTCAATATTAAATGTCTACATGTTGAACTTGATGACATTATTAAAAACCCCTGGTCGCAAGAAGGTTTTTTAACTACATCTTGACCCTTGGTTCTCAATTTGTCTCCCTTAACTCTACCTGCTTTCGATGCTAGCTTTGTTTCACAGGTGTGGTCTAAGCTAATGTCCATTTTTGATCCTGCTAAACACTGGTTCCCTGGTGTCCTCGCCTCCTGGCCTTTCTCCCTGCCTTTTTCTCTTCAGGTGCCTGTTTCACTTTGCCTGCAGCCAATGCCAGGTCAACAAAACGATGGCCCAGGTCCTCTCAGTAATGGTCAATAGGGACTCTGCATGCACTCCTCCTGATGAGGTGATTCACGTCTGGCTCTCATCAATCCACAATTCACGGGAATGAGCTTGTCTCTCCCCTCTGCAGTGCTGCTCCTGGCCTCTTCCCTCGGTGCTGGCCATCAAATGATGGTAAGACCCTGAAAACCAGGGCAACCTAGGACAGACGCAGTCAAATGTCAGAAGGCCAGAGGTGGGGTCAACAAGGTTCCGGCATAGCACCTGAGCTCCCACTGGACCGTTCCTCACACAAAATTAAATACAAAGGGGTGGAAATGTAGAGGCCAGTGGTGCTGAGGATGTAACCGCATGTGCAGAGCTTGTCCCGCATCAACCTAACCTGCCCTAGGCAGGTGAGACATACAAGCAGCTGAGTTGCAGACCTGGGCCAATCACCAGATGACTGTACTAAGAGGAGAGCAGAATTCGAAGAGTATATAAACTCTAACCTTGCCCCTAATAAATTAGTCCACAGCTGCTCGCCCTCTGTCTGTGTTCACCCGACCCCAGGGTCTGTGTCATGACTCTGCACCTCTCACCCCCCCTTTCCTTCATGGTTGGACCCCAAAATTCCCCAGAAGGCCTGGGGGATTGTCTACAGGAATCACAATGCCCTCTTCTTACCCTCAGTGGGCACTGCATGATTCAGATACCTTATACACATGCAGCAATATCTCATACACATAAAATAATAAAATATTTCTTTTTTTTTTTTTTTTTTTTTTTTTTTTTTTTTTTTTAATATTTTTAACTTTATTTTTTTAGTTTTCCCATCAATTTTTCCTCTTGAAATAAATTAATATATAATCCAAAGGGTATATTTAGAACTCATACTTTGAAAAAGATCTTCCTTTGTTTCCTTAAAAATATGCAAATACTTTCCTTAAAAATACTCAAATACATTATTAATGTATTTAGAGTTACATCCTTCAGATTTCTTTAAAAAAGAAATTTACTCAAATCCTATAGTATATGAGAACTCAGAATATATTTGTGATGCTAAAGAAATTTTAAAGAAGGCTTGTTTTTAAAAAATAAAATCAACTATAAGGGGGGCGAGAGATGGCCTGACTTTAGAGTGCCGACGCTCTGGCAGAGGACCCGGGGGTTCGATCCCCAGCACCCACAGGGCGGCGAGAACCGTCTGAACTCCGATTCCAGACCCAGTCGGGAATCTAACCCCTCTTCTGACCTCTCGCGCATTGCAACGACTGGGTGCACAGAACTTGCATCAAACAGTAACATGTACACATTAAAAAAAAATAATAAAAAAAAAAATTAAACAAAACAGAATAGCCAGGTGTGTGCCACTGTCCGCCTTTACTCTAGCACTTCGGAGGCAGAGGCAGGTGGATCTTGTGAGTCAAAGCCAGCCCTGGTCTACGATAGTGAGTCCCAGACAGCTGGTGCTATACAGGGAGACCAGTACGTAAAGACAAAAAAAAATAAATAAAATAAAAATAAATAAAACAACCACCCTAGGAATCTACAATGCTTTAATTAAGAACTATATAACAATCGAAACATTTTCATGATAAAGATCAGTGTAGACATCAATGCACAATCCATGTGTTGAAAAGTTTGATAGCCAATAATGAAATGCTCCCTTCCTTCCTACACTCAAAGAGGAAAAAAAAAAAAAGATGCGCGATGGCTGAGGAAGCATGATAAAAATGTAATAATCTTCAAAGTCACTAATAATTTAATTAAGGAAATTGCAAATTAAAACCATTAAGATATCATCTCACTCTGATAAGACTGGCTACGATCAAAAAACAAATGATACCAAGTGGCTAGAGAGGGTGTGGGGAAAGGGGAACCTCATCCACTGCTGGTGGGAATGTAAACTTGTAAAGCAGGCCACTATGGAAAGAGTGTGAGAACCCCTTGAAGACTCAAAATGAGCTTCACACCTGACCCAGCCATACCCTCCCGGTTAACCCAAATAGATCATCTTACTGCAGAAATACATGCACAGCTCTATTTATTGCAAGCTCTGTTCACAATAGGCAAAAGCTGGAACCAACCCAATGGCCCCTCAACTGATGAATGGATAGAGAAATGTGGTACATATACACAAATGGAAGTTCTATGCAGCAGTAAGAAAGACGACATCATGAACTTTGCAGTAATGGATGGAACTAGAAAGAATAGTATGTTAGTGAAGTAACACAAGTCCCGAAAAACAAATGACGAATGTATCCCTCATCTCTGGATGCTAGTATCATAACCCTGTGTAAAATATTTCTTTGGGGAGGGACATATTGGAAAGAAACAACACAGAAAAGACTGCAACATCAAATGAAATGGACTGAATGGTGAATCTGGTGGGGTGGGAGGTTGGGAGAGGGACAACGGAGCTATATTCGATTATATTTAATATTTAATTGATGTGAGTTTAACAGTATCCAAATTTGCCCAAACTCTATTTACAAATTATATGTTATTTAAAGAAAGTGGCAAATGTTAGAACAGGCAACAACTTTTTAAAAAAGCACAGACTGGGGGGTTGAAGAGATGGCCTCAGAGGTTGTGAGCACTGACTGCTCTTTCAGAGGACCCCCACGTTGGGGGGTTCGATGCCAGTACCACCCACATGGCAAGGCTAAGAACATCTTTAAACTCCATTCCAGGGGATCCAAATTCCTTTCTGACCTCCTGCGAATGGCATGACAAAGGTTCAACCAACCTACACATGCAGACAGTTACACTTCGTACACATAAATAAATAAATAAAGCTAATAAATAAATAAATAAATAAAAAATAAATATTTTAAAGCCAGAATGTTTTCTTAATTTTTTTGGTGAGAATGAATCAAAGTAATGATGTTATCCTTATCTAAAAAAAAAAAAAATAACAACACTCCTATGTAATTAACTTTCCTTTGGGCTCCAGAAAATGTGTCAGTTTTGGTCCCTCGATTGTCCCCTCTGAGCATAATAGCTTACTTCTCTGAAATAACAGCTAGTTGGCTGTCCCTGATCAGTTGAAATCCCTGCACAGTTCAAGATCTGGGACTGAAACAAAAAGGAATAAACCAATGAAGGCCTGGCTTTCCATCCTGCTATGCTGGACAACACTCTTTGGAAGATGAGGGTAGCCAAAAACCTGTGGGGACATCCACAACTGCATTGGCATTTGGTCTAAAGTCATAGGATATAGGATCCCAAGAGGATACTGAGACATCTCACCTCTCTTCCTTTTACTGCTGTGTGCGATATGCCAAAGGTTTCCTACAACTCTTCCTGTTGGTTCTTATTCATAACCAACTCTACTCCAAGGAAATTAGTTAAGATATCCTTCTTATGTAGAGGGCTCCGAAACAGTCCAAACCCTGAGATAAAAGAAGCCAACATTATTTCATTACACAGAAGCTAGTGGAAGAGGAAGACATTGGCCAGAAAATACTTATTTCAACAGAAAAGTTACATTTTTATGGTGTTTTCAAAAAAAAAGGAATATTGCAGAAAAATCTCAAGATTTTGGTGTTTTCTTTTGGCTACTAAAATAGATCTTAGTTCTAATCTGGCAGTAAGAAACAAACTAAAAGCATATAAAATGGGCTACAGCAACTCTAACTGCAGTGTCATATATTGCTCAAAGGTCAATGTAGCAGTCTGAAGAGCTGAATAAAGACCTCACATCCTCATCCAAGAAGAGGCTTAAACACAAACCTCATCAATAAGCCAAGAATATAATGAAGCAAAATTCAACGTCAGTTTTTGCAAAAACACTGGTGTTTTGGAATTCAAAGAAGGCATTGATTGCAACACCTCTCCCTGTAACATACAAAGAAAATGTGAAGTCCATGTAGCATCCAGACACTGGGGCAGGAAGATTAATCCCTCAGCAAGATTTCTTAAGAAATCCCACTCGTTTCAACTTTATTCCCTTTTTTTGTGGTTGTTTTGTCTTTTTATTTAAGTTGTAGTACTGGCATATCAAAGAGAGAAATTCTGAAAAACAACCTTCATTCATTCACTCAAGGGGCTGAATCTAGTTCTCTTGAGCCAAGGGACACACCAAAATAAAGGGCACTGGAGTGATGGGTTTTTAATGAAGCAGTAGCCCAATTCAGTAAGTGGGGGGAAAGTACATGAATGGTCTTGAAATCTGATCTGCTGACAAAGAATAAAAAGTCAGAACAGCCCACGGAGAATGCATGCGGCTTCAGGATTCGGAGTCCTTTGCCCTCAATGCACTCATCTTCAGCAAATGCTTCCATATGTTTGTGTTTTCCCGTAATTTTTAAAATCTCTTTTCTGCTCCCAGATATATATATAGCTTTAGGGCAGGGATAAATTTCAAGCTGGCAAAAGTCCAAATCCAACAGCTGCAGCTGTAGTAGTGAATGGCAATGAGTTAAAAACATATTTTGCTGACCATACCAAGGCCTCCATTCTAAGACAAAGCCACCTATACCATAAGGTTAAAAATAGAGCTGCAGGAAGACTGTGTAGGGATCAGGATAAACATGTTTTTTGAAATAACTGTTGTAGGTGGTCAATGCAAAGGCCAGATAACCCAACAATCCTAGGAACTATATGTCTTTGATAATCCAACAATCCCAGGAACTATTATGTCTTTGACAACCCAACAATCCCAGGAAATATACCATGAATCCTGCCCCCTTCACCCCCCCCCGCCCTCAGGGTTCTTACAAGTCTGCCAAACCCACAGCCTACCCCCATGCACGGTTTTGCCGAGTTATACAAGCCCACCAATCCCATAAACGCCAAAGCTTGGAAACGCCCCTGCTTGCGATCTTTCCCTTTAAAACGAGTGCCTGTAAGGAGTCTTGGGGCTCTCCCCAGTCCTGCTGCACTAGGTATGGGAACAGCCCAGGTTTGAGCTTGCTGATTAAAAGATTCTTTGCCTTTGCATCAGTGTCGCATATCCTGGTGGTCTGTGAGGGTATTGGATTCAGGGCATAACGGTAGCTGCCTTGTTTACAAAGCAATTCAGGAAGCTTTTAGAGGGCAGAATGCGCCAGACAGAAGGGGGTCTATAAGCAAAACATGGATGGCTCCCAATGCATTCAGAACACACAACACCGTACAACAAGGGCTGGAAGATGACTCAGTGGTTAAGAGCACCAATTGCTCTCGCAAAGGACCCAGGTTTGTCGATCCCCATCACCCACACGGCAGCTGAGACCGTCTTTAACCTCCAGTTCCAGGGGAATCCAACACCCTCTTCTGACCTCTGCAGCATTGCACAACACGGGTGCACCAACCCACATGCACACAGTAACACTCATACAATAATAAAAAAATAAATAAAATAAAAAAACAAAAAACACACAACCATCTGTTCCCAGGTCCCCCTTGGAAACATGCCTATATGAATCCTAAAAATTCAATCTTTATTGTTCGTATTTCTGACGAAAGAATATCTACTTAAGCACTTAAATCAAAATTATATGCTGATAGTTACTGAGCCTTTAGGCCATCCCCAACATCCTAATGAAAATATTGAAAATGGCACGCTGCACGTTTTAAGCAGACTTGAATCAGATATAACCAGGTCTTCTTTGTCCATTAACAATGCCATGTAAAAATATGCTTCCTATTACCACGTGCAGGTTCTTATAAAGAAAGCGTTGTTTGCTTCTCTTGGACAATACCTATACTCAGGACTACTATTCAGGGGAAGCAGAATACCATGGAATCAACCTTGATTGCACTTGTTACTTCTCATATCCAGATTTCAATCATGTAACTTCTATTCCCCTCTAATCCTATATAATGGTTGTCCTGGCTGTTTTACTTTCAGTTTCAATTGCTTTCTAAAAAGGAAAAGTCAAGATGGCAGTTGGACAAGGTAAGAGTCCATAGAATAAGGTCTTAGGGGTTGGGGGAGCAGAGTGACTCAAGCCTGTTCACAGAACGATGCATGTGTAATGATGACAGGATGAATAGGAATATAGCCAAGGCTATAGATGGGGCAAAACATACAAAGGTATTGCAGCCCTCAGGAGGCAGTCAGATCTCTGTGAGACCAAGACCAGCCTAGTCTAACGTAGGGAGTTCCCATGCCAGCTGGGGGCTACAGGGAGATCCTTTATCAAAAACATAAGGGAAATCTAACTAAGTGGAAAGTTAGTAAGAGAAAGATTGACAGACATCCGCGAAACTTTGCGGGTAAATGGATAGAAATAGAAGCCGTTATGCTATGTGGTAATACAGGCCCAGAAAAACAAATGGCATATGGTGTACCTCATTGTGAGCCATAGCACCAAAACCTTTTTTTGTAAGGCAAACTGAGTAAGTTTTTTTTCTTAGTAAATATAATACCTGAGGCCAATACAAAAAGAGCACATTAAAACATACATCAACGTGCTACAATAGTTTTGGAAATGTAAAGTAATATTTCTTTTTACGTGCACACATTCCTACTGTAAAAAGTGAATCCCTAAAATATGTGGTTACTGGAACTTACCTATAGTTTATTTTCAATGTCATAATTTGGTATGTGTGTGGAGTGTATACATGCATACTTTGGAGCAAATATAAAATTAAAGGGAAACAAAACAACAACAAAAGACTTGTTCCAAAGAACTGACACAAACAGTACAAATTATGCAACCAAAAAATAAAATTTTAAAAAGGACTAAGAAAAAGTGCAAGACATGTACAGCAGAGGCATGAGCCCTGAGGGTTGGGAGCACAGAAGGGGTTGAATGGCAGAAGTGTGAGCTCTGGAGGGGTAGGGGGGAAGGAAGGGGATGTGTGGCAGAAGTGTGAGCTCTGAGGGTAGGGGGGAAGGAAGGAGATGGGGAGAAATGGGAGCTCTGGGGGTATGGGGGAAGGAATGGGATGTGTGGCAAAGTTGTGAGCTCTGGAGGGTAGTGGGAAGGAAAGGGGGATGTGGTGGCAGAAAGTGGTTAGCTCTGGAGGGGTAGGGAAGGAAGGGGAGTGTGTGCCAGGAAGTGTGAGCTCTGGAGGGGTAGGGGGGAAGGAAGGAGATGTGTGCATGATGCATGAGCTCTGGAGGGTTAGGGGGAAAGGAAGGGGATTGTGTGGCAGAAGTGTGAGCTCTGGAGGGTGGGAGCACGGAAGGGGAAACAGGCCTGTTATTAATAATAATAATGTTTTAAGCCGGGCTGGTGGTGCACACCTTTAATCCTAGCACTCGGAGCAGAGGCAGTGATCTCTGTGAGTTCAAGGCTTAGCCTGGTCTACAGAGTGAAGTTCCAGCAGCTAGGGCTATAAGGGAGACCCTGTCTCAAAAAGACCAAAAAAAAAAAAAGCAAAACGCAAAAGGTTATTATGACATTTGCCAAAGTTCACTACTAAATACTACGAGGCCCTGGCATTGTGGCACACGCGTTTAATCCCAGCCCTTTGGGGAGGCAGAGGCAGGTGATCTCTGTGATTTCAAGGCCAGCCTGGTCTATATAAAGAGTTCCTGAACAGCTGGGGCTATTAAGGAGACACTGTCCTCAAAAGACATAAATTATAAATAAATAAATAAATAAATAAATTAACAAACAAACTAATTAACTAACTAGCTGACTAACTTTCTATCTCTTCCAGAATTAAAAAAAAAAAAAATGCCTAAGAGTGTGAAGAAAAAAAATTAACACAGTTGAATGTAAGAAAGAAATTGAAAGACTGAACAAGTAAACCAACTGCTATCCAGGGTGTGGCTGCTACTGAGCACAGAGGTGTTCATACACTAGAGTCCAGTCTCACAGCAAACTTTTCTTCTATGAATTCTCTGGGTAAAATATTTAATATAGCTACAGAACAAGACAATCAGAATCCAATTGCTCCCCTGACTATAAAAATGATTCTCCTGAACGCAAATGAAAAGGCACAAACCCTGACTACAAACCACAGCAGATTTTCAGTGGGAATAAGTGCCACACATAAAACCCTGTCTGTACACATGGGACCTATATGATAAATCAGCATAGAGCACAGCCTCATACACCTTTCACTATGTGTAATTACACATATTAATTGCATGCTTGATTGCATATATTAACAGCACCTACTCTATAATTACAATGTAGTCACATAAACCTAATCAAGGAAAATGAGAGTATTTGCATAAAACTTGTAATGAAAAATATAATTTAAGCAGGCATCTTGGAATAAAATCTCTCTTCTGCA
Source organism: Rhizomys pruinosus (assembly GCA_009823505.1). Lineage (NCBI taxonomy): Eukaryota > Metazoa > Chordata > Mammalia > Rodentia > Spalacidae > Rhizomys > Rhizomys pruinosus. The sequence goes on along the minus strand of VZQC01004047.1, from coordinate 585,897 downwards.
TTTGAACCTCAATGTGCGTCTGAGTGAGGTGCTTTCCTGCGCGTGTCTTCCACATGGGTCATCCAGGGATTAAGTGAGCCCTGCCACAAAACCTTGGTGGCATAACCACAAATGGTGCCCAATTTACGTGGGGCAGAAGGAAACCATGACAACTTAGGTATGCATTCCCCTAAATCTTGCCTTTTTTCTTCTCGTTCCTCCTCTCTCTCCTGATATTTAGCTGTTGTGGTGGAGCCGTCTTTCCTGCTGGTTTTGGTGTGGTCTGAGGGCATGTGGCTTTGTGCACGTGGAGGAAGGCTGCAGGGTTCTGGTTTGGCTTGGAGAGCATGTCCCATTGTCACCAGGCATGTGTCTCCTCTGGCATGGGGTCACTCCTGCAGGACATAAAGCCAGTGACCTCAAGGCTAAATTTAATATTAAGCCTTAGCAGCTATGTTTGGCCTTAAAACAATTTTTTCATAATTCTACAGGTCTGAAAAACTGTCTGGTTTTAAATTCCACCCCCAAAGAAAGACAGTCCAATCTCCTCTGTGAGGACCGGTCTCTGGCTTCCTCAGGCTCCTCAAGTCAGTTCCCAATCTTAACTTGGTTTCATAATGTAAATTTGTCTGTCCTCCAATCACCTCTCCTAGACCTGAGCACTCTTCTTTCTGTTGCAAGTTAAGGCCTTTCATGGGAACTACCCTCTTCCAAGAGCACCCTCTTCCAGATAATTTCAAGCCTTTGCCACTTTTCTCTTAAATTTCGTATACAAAATCTGTTTTTGTGACAAAAGTGTGTTTGCTCTCTTTGTCTTCTTGTGGGTTTTTCCTAAATCTAACTCTTCTTACCTAAAACTTGCTGGCTATTTGTAGATCCAGGTTGGGATTTAGCTACAGTAATTCAAATCCATTTCAGCCCAAAAAATGCTGAACTTAAAGTGTAAATATTTTTACTTATTCACTGTACCCTAATATCCTTTTGATTATATACTGCACAGTTAAAATTAGTTGCTTGATTTAATTTTATCTTGCTCTTTTTAAATTGTTTCACCTTAAAGATCTCACAGAATTCTTGATCACACATGGTCTAAGCTCTGGCCTGGCACCATAGCATGCCTGCTGTGCATGCCAGCTTGCAGACTCAGCACATGGTATCTAAATCATGCCCACTAAATTTGATTTTAGGTAACAGTCTTTTGATTTCAGCATTTGGAAACAAAATAGATGGATTTCTAACAGAATTTACAGGCCGTGGAGTTCTAACAAAACAAACTTGCTCCGATAAATTTTCTCTTTTAAGGGACCATTGGTTAAAAGTCCTCTTTAAAAACGAAATTGATATTTTGGTTCAAGTTAAATGAGAAATTTTTGAATAAAGCTGTTTTATGTTTCTCTTGAAGCTCATCTTCAAGCTGGGTGTATGTGTGAGTGAATGTGGGTTCCCACTTTTAATTCATTATAATCCGACAGGTTTAAATCTAATTAGCTGACTATAAACAAAAATAGATTTCAATTCATAAAAATGTTTGTTTTATACCCCATTAGTGTTAACATTTTTAATTGGGTTTAAGTATGCATATTATGCCAGTTTTAATGATAGATTTGGTTGTTATTATTAGGGTAATGTCAATAATAGTTTATATATTTTTATTAAATATTAATTATTAATAATTGATAAAATTTCAGTCTAATGATAAATTGTTCATTGTTTGCTATTATTTATTCAATAATGTATTAATGATTAGTTGTGGCTTACTAATAGTTTTAATAATAATTATTGATAATTAATAATTAACAATGGTCATAATTGTTGTGATTATTCTTGTGATTATGGATAATTATTATTATTATTCTTCCAAGGTCCTTAATTAATAAGACAACATGGATCAGTCCAAGACTAAAACAACTTTGGCCTGTCTACTGTTGGGAATCCTCAATCTTTAGATTGGTAAATAGCATAGGGACAGTTGGGCTTAGCAGAAGGACAGTTTAGGGATAGTTAACCAGAAGGACAGGATAGGGAAAGAATAGGAGTGAACTTTAGAGATAGTTCATTAAAGGCAAATGGTTGGAAATGGGCCTAAGAGGTGGCATATGGATCTCAGCTGTTTTAAGAGTTACTAGGACATTTATTCTAATTAGGTAAAAATAACCCTATAAAAAATTATAAAGATTTTCATGTTTTTCTCATTGACATCCAAAACAATAATGTGTCCTTTTCGTTCCTCTCTTACAGGTCAACCCAACAAATCTTTCTTATGTAATGTCTCTATGTGTGTATGTATGTATGTGTTGCGCACATCGTGTATGGATTGATGTGGTGCTTTGTGTTTTATCTTTTAATGTTAGCCCATGATACCAGTAAAAAACTGCTTCTGAGTTGGAACGTGGCCCCTCCTTCTCAAGATGCAAATTATATTAAACAGCCAAAACATAATTCAATTTCAACAAAGTTATGGGTTATCGATTAAAAAAATTTAAAAATAATGGATCTACACCGCCACCTGCTGGTTACACTCTTCAACATCTAAAACAAAGATACAGCTAGATTTTCATTGTATTAAAGTGTTAATAAGTTTTTGGGTATTTGAGAATAAAAAATAAAAGGTATAAAAAATTTAAAATTTAAAAAATTGAATTCTTTTGGGATTTAACATCATTGTGGAATTCACGGCCACCATTTAAAAAATTTTTTTTTTTATTTCAGGAACATTAATTTAATAATATCAAGAGTGCAATACAAAAGGCCCAAATACAATGAAGGAACACATTCCCCCATTTAACACCAATGACAACGCTATTTAACATGTGCCTGCTGGATGAGATGAGAATTTACTGAAAAAAAAAATGTGGTCGCATCACAAGCCAATATCCTAACACTCACTATTGTGAAATGATGTTAAATAATGATTCAAGAAGTTTTTAAACCTGAAGTTTGAGACCACACCTTCACGTTTGTACATTCCTCAGTTAGGTTCCACAACCATTCAAAGAACAAATCATTGATAAAAACAACATAGATTCAAGGCTCCATTATGTAATATAGAGCTCAAGGCTAATTGGTAAATATATGCACTACTTGTACTGGTAGCTATTATTTGATTGTCTCATGACTATTAAAAGTTCTTTCTTGGCATGGAAACCCTTTAAAGGCAATGCACCTCATTTGAGTTTTGACCCAGAAGTTCAACAGGCATGAAGTCCACAGTCTTATTGGCATAATTGATGCACAGTGTCTCTAAGTCACTATGCTCAAGGTTAAGAGCGATGCATACTCCATTTTTACATTTTACTGAAATTTTACATGTTCAATTCATGATTTAAAATCTCTAGGTTTTCAATCCTCCAAAATGTCTGAAGACACAGTGTGCCACAGACTTAAGACTTCTGTTTCTCCCTCTATTTTCTTCAACAGAAACATTCTCAAGTGTCTACATGTCCTAGAAGGGGCATTTTTCGGAGGTGGCCTCTTTTTCGGAATAGGCCACAACGGCATCGGGCCTCTGAGCAAGGGGAAGGGAAGAGAAAAAAGCTGAAACACAAGGTTCACCTGGTAAGTTTACATTAACCATTGCAAGCTGGACAGTGTGAGAATGTGGCTTTTTTGGCTCAAAAAGTCTGAGTCTTGGTGTGGAAACGAGTACTTGGCTGTCCCACCACAGCTTTCTCGAGGTGGGACTGTCAGGGAAGTCTTGACTGGGGAGTGTGATTTGTTTACCTATCAGGCGTAAACTTCCAGGCACTCAGTTCATTTTGGGCTTGTTCCAGTTTGTCTTTAGTCTATTCCAGTTCAACCTTTCATTTTTAGGAAAAACAAGTTGATCACTAGGTCTACCATTGTTGATCTCAGTTGAGCAACACTCGGCTGCTGGACTTGCTTGAGGTACTGGATGTGAGTAGTACACTCTGGGCCAACCTCCTGTCCCGTGGTTGGCTAGGCTCATGACAAGGATGTTCCTCCCTTCGTGAGCAGACTCCGCTGCTAGCTGTTGCTTTAGATTTTTCTTCAGATTCCCGAAGCCAGTCAACATATATTGCTTAGAATTAAATCATTCCCATCCATTACTTTGAAGTCTGTTTCACTCAGACGAACCTATAATTTCAGCACCGGAAGGGAAAAGGCAGATGTAGGTAGATCTTTGTGAAATAGAGGCCAGCCTGATATACATATCAATCCAAGTAGTCAGCTGGAGACCCCCTGTCTTTTTGGGAAGAGGTTCTTCGTTGGTCATCTTGAATCCCCACGCGTGCTTCCTGGGCACAACCTGGGCTGTCAGCTCGCTGCCGGCCAGGCCCCTCCAAGGCAGAGAGGTTCGATGGAGGGCCGCGCGGGGCCCTGGGGCAGGGGAGGAGCAGCTGCACCCTGCCGCTGCGCCAGGGCCATCCCGGAGTCGGGCGCGCCCCATGGGGGTCTGCAAACTCGGTGGGCCTGAGAGAAGCGGCCGGAGGGAGGGCAGGCCCTCGGGGTTGAAGCAGCCCTTTTTTAAATTTTTTTGGGCATGCATACAGGCTAAGACAAGCTTGCATTTCGTTCAGATGACCAGTGGGTAGCTGTTGTTGAGGCCTGCATTTCATTTGGGTGACCAGTTGGTTGGAGAAAAGGCTTCCTTTGCAGACCACCAACCTGGGAAGCTGGTGTTAAATTCCTGTCCTGGACTTGGGCAGGTTGAAAGTTACAGCCAAGAGGCGGGAAACGTGTCTCGTTGTCCCAGTCTAAGGACCAGAGTAGGAAGTACCTCTCCGGTCGGGTCACAGGAGTGACCAACTGACCTCTACGAAATGAGGCCAGTTCCCCACATGGTCCACAAAGTGGGCACTGTGTCCCCTTTCCCTTAGCAGGACTGAACTGCACCTGTTCGTGTGACAAAGGAAGCTTTCTAGAAGCTCACACACACACAACACAAACACACACACACACGACACAAAAACACCACACACACACAAAAGCAAGATGGTAATGATGGTCACAACATCTCATGGGGCAGAGCAGCAAGTCTTTATTTGACTGATGGGCATAAGAACTTTCTAAAAATAGAAAATTTTTTATTAAGAGCTAGATATGGAAAAATCTTTAAAGCAGGGTTTCATGCCAGGCCTGGAGAAGGCCAAGACCTTGGAGGAAGATAGTTATTAAAATACACTTTGTAAGGTTTGATGTTTAAAATGGGTAATACATTTGAACGAACTGAAGAGAAATAGAAAAATGTTAATTGTTTATTTATAATCTGTAGTGACTTTCCCACCCTCCCTTTGGGGTTAAGGTACCAAATGGTCTCTATATTTTCCTGTGTCATACAGTATCAAACCTGGTGCATTTTTCCTTTACTTTATGAATCTTTAAAGAATTAAGTTTAAGTTTACTACCAAAATAAGTAGCATACCATCAATGATAAANTATACATAAAATAAATATTAACTACTTGGTGAATCTTCACAAGTGAGATATATATATATCATTAATATATATTATAACAAAAAAATATATTTATCTATGTATATATATATATACATAATACATAATATTATATACATATTATATATATATAAATTATACATATAAAATAAAAAAAAAAAAAAAAAAAAAGAACAGTCTAAGCAGGTTTGAACCGGATCATGGAGATTGCCGAGTTTGTACTTTCAGTTCCTCTTCTGGCTTGTACTGGACACACAGCCTTGACTGCAGAAACTAGTTTCTGAAAAAAATCCAAAGACACAAACCCAATTTACCTATTTTTGGTGTTGAAGGTGTTTCCACATTTTTGTATCTTATCCAAAGGATTAAAAACAGAAGCTTATCCGGGCCTCGTGGGTACGCTTTATTATTCTAGCACTTCGGAGGCAAGCGGCAGGTAGCGAGACATAGCTTTGGAAGTCATAGGCCAGCAGATCCTGTCTACAGAGTGACTTCCAGGACATCGTGGGGCTACAGAGGAGACCTGGTTACTTGGAAAGACACAAAAAAGCCAATAACATAAACAGAAACCAAAACCAGAAGCTTAGTCCCTTGTTAACACTGTGAAGCCGTAGACCAGATTAGAGAGGGAGACACTGTCCAGACTGACAGCAGGATATGGGGGTCTCATGTGAGGACACACAAGGCCACGAATAATAATAAAGTGTTTTTTATGACGTTAAAGAGGACTAGGATGTGGTAACTGAACGTAGTGAGTGTGGGTCTCTTTTGATTGACAGATTATGTCAGTTGTGCAGTTTTCTTACCATGCATGTCCTTTCCCATAATGCATGTCATTCCTGTCACATGTACACCCAATTATGCATACACAGAAGATGGTAAATCAGGAGAATATCCCCTAAAAGTGAGGACACAGGTTTTACTTTTCTGGACATGTACTTAAAACCATTTGAGAATGGATCAGTCCAATTAGTCTTCATACTCAGAACCATTAGAATATAAGTGAATAAGGAATTACCTAAATTTGATGTTACTAAGGACAAGGAACTCTCACAGCACAGTTCAAAGAGCTGTATATGTACAACCTGATGCAGATGAGAGTTCAGCAGTCCTGAGGTCACTAGGTGCATTTTTTGCAGATGTGTATGTACATAGTATGTGGAGATTAAACTGCATCATTACAAAACCAGAGGAATCCATATCCAAAACCACATAGTGTTCCAGAGTAGACTATCTCCTGTCCTTTCCTGTGGCAAAACAAACCAAAAAATCATGTCATCTGACCTCAGACACCTACTTACAGTTCTTGAATTTTGTTTGATTTGGTATTTTTATTTATTTATTTATTTATTTATTTATTTATCTTCTATGTCTGGTCTCCCTTTAGTCCTTGCTGGCCTGGAGCTCACTGTAGACCAAGGCTGGCCTTGAACTCACAGAGATCCACCTGTCTCTGCCTCCCGAGTGCTGGAATTAAGGCTAGGCATGTGTGAACCACCTGGCTATTTATTGATTTTTTTAAATTTTTTTTTTTATTAATTTATTTATTTCTGTATTGTGAATGTTACTGTTCTGAATGCAAAGTCTGTGCACCCATGTCTGCAATGCCGCGGAGGTCAGAAGAGGGTGTCGAGATCCCCTGGAACTGGGTTCTCCTGGAATCGGAGTTTCAGACGGTTCTCGGCCGCCATGTGGGTGCTGGGATCGAACCCGGGTCCTCTGCAAGAGCGGTCGGCCGTCTAACCGCTAGGCCATCTCTCCAGCCCTATTTATTGATTTTTATGTTTTGAGGACAGGGTCTCTCTGTAGCCCCAAGTGTTCTGGGGGACTTACTTTATAGCATCAGACCAGGTTGCCTCAAATTTACAGAGGCTCCCAGGTAATGAGATTAAAGTATGTCCTAACACCCCAACTCTATTTGAGACTGGGTACCTCTGTATCTTCAGCTGGCCTAGAACTCACTATGTAGCCCAGGCTGGCCTTAGAATCACCAAAATCCATCTGCTGGGACAAGACGGTACTCCAGGTTGGTTCACCTACTGTGCTTCATCAGTGGTTTCCACTCTTTACCATCTCCATTGTCCACTTTAGAATCAGTTTGTCAAGACATGCAAAAGAAGTTGCTGGAATTTTTTTTGTTGTCGTTGTTTTTTGAGACAGGGTCTCCCTGTAGTCCCAGCTGTCCTGGAACTCACTCTGTAGACCAGGTTGGACTCAAACTCACAAAGATCCGCCTGCCTCTGCCTCCCAAGTACTAGGAGTAAAGGCGTGTGCCACCACGCCCAGCAGAAGTTGCTGGAATTTTAACTTAGATTGTTTTGACTAAATAAGTTTTCAGAAACTGACATTTGACAAGACCAAGTTTTTTTAAGCATTAACGGAGTGCTAGGATTAAATGAATGCACCACCATGCCTTGATGTTTGTTTGTTTTTGTGTTTCTTTGTTTGTTTGTTTGTTTTTAGTGTTTCCCCTAAGGTAGCCTTTTAAAAAATATTTAATTGTTCATTTTTTTATTAATTTTTTTTTATTTTCTGTATGTGTTATGAATGTACGTCTGATGAAGTCTGTGCACCCGTGTCGATGCAAATGCTCGCGGAGGTCAGAAGAGGGCGTCGGACTCCCCTGGAACTGGAGTTCTCCTGAATTGGGAGTTCAGGACGGTTCTCAGCCGCCATTGTGGTGCTGGGGATCGACCCGAGGTCCTCTGCAGAGCCAGTCGGCGCTCTTAACGTGCTAGGCCATCTCCCAGCCCAGGTGCATTTTTTATTATGTGTATCTGTTGTCTATGTAAGTTCACATGCATGCATCACGTACATACAGGTACCAGTGCAGCAGAAGGCATTGGATCCCATGAAAATGGAGTAATGGATGGTTATGAGCCACCATATGGGTGCTGGGAGCTGAAACTGTGTCCTCTGCAAGAGTAGAAAATTCTCTTAAGCAGAGAGCCAGCCCCCATTACTTTTTAAAAATATCTTCATATATATATATATTAATATATAATAATATGTGTGTGTGTGTTGTGTGGTGTTGGCCTCAAACTGCCACACTCACAAAATTAACCAACGAAGGGCCACAGATTAATATGAAATTTATTTAATTTGCTGGTGCACCAGAACCCAATTAAGAAAACTGACACATCAAGGGAGCCAATTTTTGATGTGTCAGGGACACAATCCATTCTACGCAGGGATGAGCGTGACCTCGACTGTCTGTTACAGAGACCTTTTTAAGACAAAAACCACAAACTAGAGGAATTTGATGACATCATACACATACAATTGCATGGTTATAGAAACAATGCAAGCAGTGGTGATTGGTTGTGTTTAGTGGCGAGAAGCCCCTTGGAGAGGAATGGGCTTCTTAGGGGGTAGGAAGCACCCATTCAGGGCTGGGAAAGTTCGTCATGACCGGAGGTAGCTGTGTGAACTAGGAACTCGGGGTTGGACTGTATTCTTGTGGTTAAGGTAGTCATGGGAACCAGGCTTGCTTCAACTAGAGAGTTGCTCCTGCATGGTTAACCCTTTCCTTTTGATTAACTCTTTCTGACGTGGTTCTAACAACCCTCATTCTAGACCTGACTGAGTATATGAATTAAAAAAGCTAGAGCTGCTGGAGAGATGGCCTAGCGGTTAAGAGCGCCGACTGCTCTTGCAGAGGACCCAGGTTCGATCCCCAGCACCCACATGGCGGCCGAGATCCGTCTGAAACTCTAATTCCAGGAGAACTCCAGTTCCAGGGGAATCTGAGACCCTCTTCTGACCTCCGCGGTATTGCACGACACGGGTGTGCAGACCTGCATGCAGACAGTACATTGATACACATACAGAAATTAAAAAAATAAATAAATTAATTAATTAAAAAAAAAAAAGCTAGAGCTGGAAAGAAGAAACAAGGAGCAAAATCTGTATTCTGAAAAACTGGGACAAGCAGAAATATTTAAACTCTACAGCAGTGTGACGAAGCCAGTATTGTGATATCAATTTTTAAGAAGAAATTCAGGGAGAAAAACATATAATATGACCTTCCACATAATTAGCAGTGGAAGAGCACAGTTCAAACCTAACACAACTGTAGAACCAAAGTTCCCTCTGCTCAAAGCTTGAGATGCCATATGTTCTTGATAATAGATGGACCCCTGCCTTTCACTCTTCTGTGTCATCTCAGAGCCCACTAAAGAGCTCTAAGAAGGAAAAGAGGCAACATGTGTACAGGAAATGGTCTAGTTTCTTTGGCCAGCCAGCCCCCTTGCCCACACTAGAACTCTCATGAGACTAGACTTACTACCACAGCAGCAGAGATGGGGTTGCAGCCATAAACAAGCATCTGTATGACATCGATGTAACCAAGCATTAGACTGCCACTTACCTAAAAGAGAAGAGAAAACACCATTATTGTGAATGTAAACATTTATTGGTTACAGACTTCACTTCTGAAATGTTAAAGTACATCTTCGTTTTATAATCAGCATATCATGCTCCCAGTGACATAGGAAGAACCATGTTTTTTTTTTTTTTTTTTTTTTTTTTTTTTTTNGGTGCACAGACCTGCATGCAGACAGTACATTGATACACATACAGAAATTAAAAAAATAAATAAATTAATTAATTAAAAAAAAAAAAGCTAGAGCTGGAAAGAAGAAACAAGGAGCAAAATCTGTATTCTGAAAAACTGGGACAAGCAGAAATATTTAAACTCTACAGCAGTGTGACGAAGCCAGTATTGTGATATCAATTTTTAAGAAGAAATTCAGGGAGAAAAACATATAATATGACCTTCCACATAATTAGCAGTGGAAGAGCACAGTTCAAACCTAACACAACTGTAGAACCAAAGTTCCCTCTGCTCAAAGCTTGAGATGCCATATGTTCTTGATAATAGATGGACCCCTGCCTTTCACTCTTCTGTGTCATCTCAGAGCCCACTAAAGAGCTCTAAGAAGGAAAAGAGGCAACATGTGTACAGGAAATGGTCTAGTTTCTTTGGCCAGCCAGCCCCCTTGCCCACACTAGAACTCTCATGAGACTAGACTTACTACCACAGCAGCAGAGATGGGGTTGCAGCCATAAACAAGCATCTGTATGACATCGATGTAACCAAGCATTAGACTGCCACTTACCTAAAAGAGAAGAGAAAACACCATTATTGTGAATGTAAACATTTATTGGTTACAGACTTCACTTCTGAAATGTTAAAGTACATCTTCGTTTTATAATCAGCATATCATGCTCCCAGTGACATAGGAAGAACCATGTTTTTTTTTTTTTTTTTTTTTTTTATGTCTTTTCAAGACAGGGTCTCCCTGTAGCCCCAGCTGTCCTGGAACTCCCTCTGTAGACCAGGCTGGCCTTGAACTCACAAAGATCCGCCTGCCTCTGCCTCCCAAGTGCTAGGATTAAAGGCGTGCGCCACCACGCCCGGCCAGGAAGAACCATGTTTTCATATCTCCCCACTTTGCACTCTCTGTATTCAGGTATTTGAAATCCACTCGCACTTCAACCTAGAGCAGACTTTATCTGTGTGAGATGAAAAAACATTCTGCAAAAACTAATGAGCCCTCCTCTGTCTAGAAGTATACACTTTGTTCCATGTAACTTCTGTGGTTCCCTGTCCTCCCACAGTCTACCATTGACTTTGTGAAGAGTACCTGTCTGATAGGAACCTAGTCTCAAGGAGTTCTCTGAACTTCAGCAGTAATTTGCTTCAGAATCCATATAAACTTTCAATTACTGAGCTGAGGAGATGACTCAGTCAGTAAAGTACCTGCTATGCAAGCAGAAAGACCAGAGTTCAGATTCCTAGAAGCCACATTAATAATAATAATAATAATAATAATAATAATAATCAGGCTGTCATCACATGAGTGTATTTCCAGCCTCGGAAAGATTGGAAAGACGCAGATCCCGGAAGCTCAGTGGCCAACCCCAATATCAGAATCTATGTGCTCCAAGTTCAGTGAGAGGTGCTGTCTCCAAAAAATAAACAGTCATCAGGCTCTATAAATAGACACATGTACATGCACCTGCACACGTGACCATACACACACACAGCTTTAATTTCCTAGAAAGACTGATATGTGTGCAAAATCTTGTACTTACAAACTTAAAATGCACAGATGACCATGAAACAAGAAGTTAATCAATGCTAAAAAGCAAAAAAAAAAAAAAATCTGCTAGAAATTGAAAAAAAAGGGCAAGTAAATGGATACCAACTACCAACTAGATTTGTTGGCCTTTAAAATTAAAACTTATAGGGGCTGGAGAAAGGGCTCAGTGGTTAAGAGCACAGACTGCTCTTGCAGAGGACCCAGGTTCGATTCCCAGCACCCACATGGTGGCTAAGAACCATCTTTAACTTCAGTTCCAGGGGAATCTGACGCCCTCTTTTGACCTCTGTGGCATTGCACGACATGGATGCACCAACCTACATGCAGACAGTACACTCATACTCATAAAGAAATAATAATGCCGGCCATAGTGGCACACGCCTTTAATCCTAGCACTTGGGAGGCAGAGGCAGGTAGATCTTTGGGAGTTCAAGGCCAGCCTGGTCTACGGAGTAAGTTCCAGGACAGCTGGGGCTACAGGGAGACCCTGTCTCAAAAAGACCAAAAAAATTGTGAAAGAGAAGTTTATGGATCGGAAAACTCACTAGTAAATAAGTTGAGCCAAGGCTTTGTGAAGGGATTTTCCTTTGATAAGGAGTTTATTTAGAGTGATTAAAGGAAGGGCTTCGAGATTTTTTGTTTTTTAACATAAACAAAGATCAGTAACGTCGGAGGGCAAGACCACACCCAGTAATCCTCCAAGTCCAGGAGAAGAAAAGTAGAAATGTTTTAGAAAGTGGCCAGGGTCTGGCCCAGACTTTCAGCCAGATTTGGCAATTTCATGCACGTGGTGCTGTGGCTTTAGAGGCATGAGTTTGCAAGAGTGAAGGGGTCATCAGCTCTTCCTCCATGGTATCAGAGAGCCAAAGGGGGCCGAGAAGAGTACAGCAGGGGTGTCCCTGAATAAAGAAGGCTCTGATAGGCCATTTCATGAACTTGTGAATGTGAATTCTGGTTTGCAGTGGAGACCCAAGATGTCCATGATGCCAGTGCTATGAGACATGCGCTAGCAGATGAGCTGCATGCAGGGAGTGGCCTAAAGAAGAGATGTATGTTGCAGCAAAGCTGGAAAAGCTGAGGCCGTGTAAAGCCCTTTTGGAGTCAAGTCCCATAAAGTCCGTCATGTGGAGCTACAGGAAGTTGGGCCCGTTTTCCCTGCCTGGTTTTCGGTCTTGTTTTGGTCCAGTATTTCATCACTGAGCCTCTAGTTCCGCCCATTATTGGAATGGGATTGTAGTATTCGTTCCCTTAACAGTGGGATATGTAATTTGCCCCTTTTTGATTTTATGGGAGATTACAGTTAAGAGATGGGCCTGAGTCTCAGAGGAGAATTGGACTGTGGACTTGTGAATGACAATTGAACTGATCAGCAGTATGTTCTCCCTGACCAGTGAGCATATCAAATGTCCATTGTGCTGCCTCGCCTCCAGCTATAGCATTAGAGCGAGCCTGTGCCTGGCAAGCATCATGCCAGAGTGCTTTCCCCGCATTCAGATATTGCCCCAGTAGATTAGGAGGCAAGCGTTTGCAACATACTGCCAGTCTGTTGGAGTCAAAGCAATACTGGCCAGGCGTTCCACTTGTGCTACTGTAAAATTGGCATTGACTCCATAAGCACGGACAGATTTTGCTAACTCTTTAACTTGTTTATGCTCTACTGCACAGTGGAGTCGACCACCATCCTCATTTTCAAAACTGGGAACATCTGTCTCATTGCATGCCGCACCTCCGGGGAGCACAAAGAGGTGGAACATTTCCCAGGTGCATAAGGCGGAGGAGCAAAGGTCACTAGGGTGGGTGAGCTATGAGTCTCATTTACTTTTAGTTTTAGCCTGTCCCGCCTCCCGGCAGGCTGAAAGTGTTCACTTTTATACAGAGCCGCTTCCTCCTCTAAATCGTCGTCCTCGGATGGTGACAGTTCCTCATAGATTCTGAATCAGTTANGCGAACAAAATGAGGTGGAACATTTCCCAGGTGTCATAAGGCGGAGGAGCATAAGGCACTAGGGTGGGTGAGCTATGAGTCTCATTTACTTTTAGTTTTAGCCTGTCCCGCCTCCGGGCAGGCTGAAAGTGTTCACTTTTATCGAGCCGCTTCCTCCTCTAAATCGTCCTCCTCGGATGGTGACAGTTCCTCATTCAGATTCTGAATCAGTTAATGTTAGAGCTTGCAAGTCTTTAAATGGGTATAAAGTACCCTTGCTACCCCTTTCCTTTTTGCTAGCATTTTTGGGGCTTTCCTTTTTTATATGTGCACCTAACTTTTCACCCCGTTCTGTTTCTGACATGCTTTCCTGGAGCTTCTCAAGGGCCTGTTGACCTTCCTTAATCTCTTCTTTACAGTTTTGATCCTGGAGGACCGGATCTCACTAGCTTCCAATGGGATTAGTTGCTGCTTTGAGTTACCAACATGCTGTTCCCTGTCTAGGTCACCTTTAAGTTTATCCCAGCTCAAAATTGAAAGTGAGCCAGTGGTAACAAACCAAGGAGCGCAACGATCTACTTCTCGAACGAATGTCTCTAGAGTTTTTGTTGAAACTTTTAACTCCCTCCCTTTAAGGACTGTTTGAAGAGCGATGACTAGAGAATGAGAGTTACCCATTGCAAAGTGATGCGGGTTATCTACCTCTGACTTAATCGCCAAAATCAACACCAGCCCTTATGAGCACAAAATAAGGCAACCAAAACAATAACACAAGGTACAAGAACAATCAAACAGGCTTTCAAAACCTCCAGATTATCAGGCAAAAGCATGCCTCTCAGAACTAACCTTTCCTGAGCGCAGTTCTGAATCCTCTTCAAAAATGAAGGGTCCTCTCGGCGCCAGCGATGTATGGTTCCCGGGCCCGGGTCTATGGGGGGGAATTTTAAGGTTGGAATAAATGAATTTTGCATTTCATATTGTCCAGGAGCCTATGGGGGCAAGGGATTGGAATGTGGTGGTTTAAATAAAAAAGTCCACCATAGGTTCCAAGTATCTGAACACTTGTCCCCAGTTGGTGGTGCTGTCTGGAGGTCTTAGAAGGTGTGGCAATCCTGGAGGGAATGTCACTGGGGGGCTGGCTTAGTGAGCTTAACAAGCTTCGTGCTCTACAGTTGCTCTCTTTGCTCCTGTGCTCTTTGAGAGAGTGACCCTTGGTTTGCTGCTCCAGATCCAGCCACCACGGCTCCCACCACAATGGACCCCACCACAATGGACTCTAATCGTAAGCTCAAATAAACTCTTCTTTTATAAATTCCTTTGTCTGGTGTTTTATCACAGCACAAGAAAACTTTACAATACACACATGCATGCACACCAAATACACCCACATTACCCACCTACCCCTTGTTTAGGATTTCTACACAGAGCTTTTCTTGGTTTAGGTTTTTCTGGTAATTTTTTGACTTGAGTCATTTTTTTTTTTATTTCTATTTATTATGTGTTATGTGAATGTACTGTTGCGATGTAGGTGTTGTTGCACCCAGTGGTCTGATGCATGCGCGAGGTCAGAAGAGGTGTCGGATTCCCTGGAAAACGGAGTTAAAGATGGTGTCTCAGCTGCCATGGTGGTGTGGGATCGAAACCCAGGGTCTCTGCAAGAGCAGTCTGGTGATCTCTACCACTGAGGTCATCTCTCCAGCCCCTGCTTGAGTCATTTATAAACTTTTAATTTTATTTATTTTTAAAATATTTTTTATTATGTATCTTCTTTTTTTTTTTTTTTTTTCTTTTTTTTCTTTTTCTACCCCTTTTTTTTTTTTTTTTGCCTTGGCCCCACCTTTAATCTTCCTAGTGCAGTTTTCAGATCCAACCTCTCCTTCACATGCCTTGGCCCCACCTTTAATCTTCCTAGTGCAGTTTTCAGATCCAACCTCTCCTTCACATGCCTTGGCCCCACCTTTAATCTTCCTAGTGCAGTTATCAGAGCCAAACTGTACATTTTGCATTTCTTTCTGCTCCATCTGCTCTTTTTCACTGTAGATCTGTATAATATTCACCATTAAAAGCCACGCCACCATTTCTACATTAGGCTGTATGAACACAGAAAAATATAGAGACCATTTGTGTACCTTAACCCCAAAGTTGTTGGAAAGTCAATACAGATTACAAATAAAACAATTAACATTTTATATTCCCAATTAGTTCAAATGTATTACCATTTTAAACTGCAAACCTTACAAAGTGGATTTTAATAACTATCTTTCTCCAAGCTCTTGGCCCTCTCCAGGCCTGGCATGAAAACCTGCTTTAAAGATTTTCAATATCTAGCTTTTAATAAAATTTTCTTTTACAGTTCTTATGCCCATCAGTTAATTAAAGACTGGCTAGTTATGCCCCATGAGAAATTGTTACCATCATTACCATCTTGATTTTTTCTGTTGTTTTTGTTTTTAATTCAATCTTGCAGGTTATGCCTGCTTAACACATGGTGTTAAGTCCCTCTTCCAGTCAGTATTATACAAGGCTGCTTGAACTTTTGTCCAAGCCTTATCTAGAATATTATAAAGTAATTAAAGGTGTTAGGCTGGTGTACTTGGCCTTTTTGGATGGATAACCACCATATATAGTGCCCATACCAATTTGGCTGAAAACAAAAGTTGGTTGATCTGGGCAAACTGTATGGACCAAGAGAAAAGTATAACCAAAAGATAAGTAGTCACTATATTTCCTTTAAAGTCTGAGAGATTGTGCCTCCAAACATTAGATTTTAAGTCATTTAAAGTCTTATGAAATTTGTTGTTACCAAATAACAAAGTTTATTCTCTCTATTTAAGCAACTACCTAAGGGAAAACTCACACTCACCATGACTATTGAAATTTCCTGGAAAGCAGAGGCTGAGTCCAGACATCATGGACAAATGAACAAAAGGAGAAGCCCAATAATGGATGCTGTGGAACCCCTCATTGAGAGATTCCAATGGACTTTTAAGTTTTTTTTTTGAGTTTTAATTTTTTAAAATTTTTTTCACATAAATTTATTTTTATATCAAATCTAAACCCGTGTCCCCCCCCATTACCCCACCCCACCAGAGCTCATGCATTCTGCCAAACATGCTTTTCATCTAGTTTTTTTTTTAATTCACCCTGTTCCTCTCTTGGTTCCCTGCCTAGAAAATGTACCTAGCTACTCTCGCCCTCACAGGCACTAGTCAAGGATTTTGTTCTCTCTGTACCTATACCTTTCAGGGTCCTTTAGATAGATACACTGAGCAGGCATACCCCAGTCACCACCTCCTATGCCCCTTTTCAGCATAGAAGTCAGAGCGGTCGGTGCCCCAATTCCCTCTTGGCAGTTGGGGTATCCTCCTCAGAGAGTAATGTGATAAAAGTAGGAGCTAAAAATTGACTAGGCAGTTTAGGGTCAAGACCCCCTGTATTAGTCACTTTTCTGTTGCTGTGACAAAACACCATGACCAAGGAACTTATAAAAGGAAGAGTTTATTTGAGCTTACGATTGACCGTTCCAGGGAATTAGAGTCCATTGTGGCGGGAGGCATGGCGGCTGGAGACTGGAACAGCAAACCGAGGGTCACATCTCACAATGAGCACAGGAAGCAGAGAGAGAGCAACTGGAGACCATGAGGCTTGTTAAAACTCACTAAGCCTGCCCCCAGTGACACACTTCCTCCAGCATGGCCACACCCCCCCCAAGACCTCCAAAAACAGCGTCACCAACTGGAGACAAACGTCTGAATACCTAGAGCCTATGGGGGACACTCATTCAAACCACCACATCCCCCAAAGAGCCAGTTTCTTTCTCAGTTGAGAGCTGAGGACTTCCTGGATCTGCCAGTGGACTTATCCTTCTGGTTGCTCTGACTTGTGGCTCATGCATCCTTAACTCACTTGTCAGATTTATTGACCAGTAGGCGAATTCCATTAATATCATGGTGCTAAGGACCCAATACAACCCCGCTAGCAGAGATCATTCCATCTTGGAGACACCAACCGTGGTTCACTCTTGTGAACTTCCTTCAAGGATTTGAAGGCCACATAATGAGAGGGAGACCCTAGGTTTTCCTCATTCTGCCTGACCCCCTCCCATGTCCTCAATATTACATGTCTACATAATGAACTTGGTGACATTATTAAAGGCCCCTGGTCGCAACAGTTTTTTAACTACACCTTCACCCTTGGTTCACCAATTATCTCCCTTAACTCTACCTGCTTTCGATGCTAGCTTTGTTTCACAGGTGTGGTCTCAGCTAAAGTCCATTTTTGATCCTGCTACACTGGTCCCCTGGGGTGTCCTCGGCCTCCTGGCCTTTCTCTGCCTTTTTCTCTTCAGGTGTCTGTTTCACTTTGCCTGCAGCCAATGCCAGGTCAACAAAACAATGGCCCAGGTCCTCTCAGTAATGGTCAATAGGGACTCTGCATGCACTCCTCCCGATGAGGTGATTCGCGTCTGGCTCTCATCCATCCACAATTCAGGGAATGAGCTTGTCTCTCCCCTCTGCAGTGCTGCTCCTGGCCTCTTCCCTCGGTGGCTGGCCAGTCAAAGATGGGTAAGACCCTGCAAAACCAGGGCAACCTAGGACAGACGCAGTCAAATGTCAGAATGCCAGAGGTGGGGTCAACAAGGTTCGGGCATAGCACCTGAGCTCCCACTGGACCGCTCCTCACACAAAATTAAATACAAAGGGTAGAGATGTAGTAGCCAGTGTGCTGAGAATTACGCATGTGCAGAGCTTGTCCCTCATCAACCTAACCTGCCCTAGGCAGGTGAGACCATAGATGCAACTGAGTTGCAGACCTGGGCCAATCACAAGGAGACAAGAGGAGAATGGGAATGTGAACTGTACATAAACCCTAACCCTGCCCCAAATAAACGAGTCTGTGACAGCTCGCCCTCTGTCTGTGTTCACCCGACTCCCAGGGTCTGTGTCATGACTCTGCACCTCTCACCCCCCCTTTCCTTCATGGTTGGACCCCAAAATTCCCCAGCAGGCCTGGGGGATTGTCTACAGGAATCCAATGCCCTCTTCTTACCTCAGTGGGCACTGCATGATTCAGATACACTTATACACATGCAGGCAATATACTCATACACATAAAATAATAAAATTATTTCTTCAATGTTGGTCTTACTGCTAAATGATTCCACATTATATTTTAACTTTTATTTTTAGTTTTCCCATCAATTTTTCCTCTTGAAATAATATTAATATATAATCACAAAGGGTATATTTAGAACTCATACTTTGAAAAAGATCTTCCTTTGTTTCCTTAAAAATATGCAAATACTTTCCTTAAAAATACTCAAATACATTATTACTGTATTTAGTGACATCCTTCAGAATTTCTATTAAAAAAGAAATTTACTCAAATCCTATAGTATATGAGAACTCAGAATATATTTGTGATGCTAAGAAATTTTAAAGAAGCTTGTTTTTTTTAAAAAATAAAACAACCAGGGCTGGAGAGATGGCTCAGTGATTAAGAGTGCCGACTGCTCTTGCAGAGGACCCGGGTTCGATTCCCAGCACCCACAAGGCAGCTAAGAACCATCTTTAACTTCAATTCCAGGGGAATCCAACGCCCTCTTCTGACCTCTGAAGCATTGCAAGACATGGGTGCACAAACCTACATGCAGACAGTACACTAGTACACATTAAAAAAAATAATAAAATAAAAAAAATTGTTCTTCAATATGCACTCCTCCCCACAAGAATATTTACAACAGGGTTATTGATACTAGCATCCACAGATGAGGGATACCATTCGTCATTTGTTTTCTGGGACTGTGTTACTTCACTTAACATAATATCTTCTAGTTCCATCCATTTACCTGCAAAGTTCATGATGTCGTCTTTCTTTACTGCTGCATAGAACTCCATTGTGTATATGTACCACATTTTCTCTATCCATTCATCAGTTGAGGGGCATTTGGGTTGGTTCCAGCTTTTTGCTATTGTGAACAGAGCTGCAATAAATATAGCTGTGCATGTATTTCTGCAGTAAGATGAGTCTTGTGGGTATATACCCGGGAGTGGTATGACTGGGTCAGGTGGTAAGCTCATTTTGAGTCTTCCAAGGGTTCTCCACACTGCTTTCCATAGTGGCTGTACAAGTTTACATTCCCACCAGCAGTGGATGAGTGTTCCCCTTTCCCCACAACCTCTCTAGCCACTTGGTATCATTTGTTTTCTTGATCGTAGCCAGTCTTATCAGAGTGAGATGATATCTTAAAGTGGTTTTAATTTGCATTTCCTTAATTATTAGTGACTTTGAAGATTATTACATTTTTATCATGCTTCCTCAGCCATAGGGCATTTCTTTTTTTTTTTTTTTTCCTCTTTGAGTGTAGGAAGGAAGGGAGCATTTCATTATTGGCTATCAAACTTTTCAACACATGGATTGTGCATTGATGTCTACACTGATCTTTATCATGAAAATGTGATTTTATATTTAGTCTTAATTAAAGGCATTGTAGATTGCCTAGGGTTGGTTGTTTTATTTTTTTATTTTATTTTATTTTTTTGGTCTTTTCGAGACAGGGTCTCCCTGTAGCCCCAGCTGTCCTGGAACTCACTCTGTAGACCAGGCTGGCCTTGAACTCACAAAGATCCACCTGCCTCTGCCTCCCAAGTGCTAGGATTAAAGGCATGCGCCATCACACCTGGCCCTGGTTGTTTTATTTTTTTTATTTTATTATTTTTTTAATGTGTACTAGTGTACTGTCTGCATGTAGGTTTTGCACCCATGTCTTGCAATGCTTCAGAGGTCAGAAGAGGGCGTTGGATTCCCTGGATTGAAGTTAAAGATGGTTCTTAGCTGCCTTGTGGGTGCTGGGAATCGAACCCGGGTCTCTGCAAGAGCAGTCGGCACTCTTAATCACTGAGCCATCTCTCCAGCCCTGGTTGTTTTATTTTTTTAAAAAAAACAAGCTTCTTTAAAATTTCTTAGCATCACAAATATATTCTGAGTTCTCATATACTATAGGATTTGAGTAATTTCTTTTTTAATAAAATTCTGAAGGATGTCACTAAATACAGTAATAATGTATTTGAGTATTTTTAAGGAAAGTATTTGCATATTTTTAAGGAAACAAAGGAAGATCTTTTTCAAAGTATGAGTTCTAAATATACCCTTTGTGATTATATATTAATATTATTTCAGAGGNAGAACAACAACAGAAAAGACTGCATCAAAGAACTGACTGAAATGGTGAATCTGGTGGGGTGGGAGGGTTGGGAGAGGGACACGGATCTATATTCGATTAATGTATATTTAATTGATGTGAGTTTAACAAGTATCCAATTTTGCCCAAACTCTATTTACAAATTATATGTTATTTAAAGAAAGTGGCAAATGTTAGAACAGGCAACAACTTTTTAAAAAAGCCAGACTGGGGGTTGGAGAGATGGCTCAGAGGTTAAGAGCACCGACTGCTCTTGCAGAGGACCTGGGTTCGATTCCCAGTACCCACATGGCAGCTAAGAACCATCTTTAACTCCAGTTCCAGGGGAATCCAAATTCCTTTTCTGACCTCTGCAGAATTGCATGACAAAGGTGCACCAACCTACTACATGCAGACAGTACACTCGTACACATAAATAAATAAATAAATAAATAAATAAATAAATAAATAAATAAATAAATTTAAAAGCCAGAATGTTTCTTATTGTTTTGTGAGAATGGAATCAAAGTATGATGTTCTCCTTTCTAAAAAAAAAAAAAAGTAAAAACACTCCTATGTATTAACTTTCCTTTGGCTCCAGAAAATGTGTCAGTTTTGGTCCCTCGATTGTCCCCTCTGAGCATAATAGCTTACTTCTCTGAAATAACAGCTAGTTGGCTGTCCCTGATCAGTTGAAATCCCTGCACAGTTCAAGATCTGGGACTGAAACAAAAAGAAATAAACCAATGAAGGCCTGGCTTTCCATCCTGCTATGCTGGACAACACTCTTTGGAAGATGAGGGTAGCCAAAAACCTGTGGGGACATCCACAACTGCATTGGCATTTGGTCTAAAGTCATAGGATATAGGATCCCAAGAGGATACTGAGACATCTCACCTCTCTTCCTTTTACTGCTGTGTGCGATATGCCAAAGGTTTCCTACAACTCTTCCTGTTGGTTCTTATTCATAACCAACTCTACTCCAAGGAAATTAGTTAAGATATCCTTCTTATGTAGAGGGCTCCGAAACAGTCCAAACCCTGAGATAAAAGAAGCCAACATTATTTCATTACACAGAAGCTAGTGGAAGAGGAAGACATTGGCCAGAAAATACTTATTTCAACAGAAAAGTTACATTTTTATGTTGTTCCAAAAAAAAGGAATATTGGCAGGAAAATCTCAAGATTTTGTGTTTTCTTTGGCTACTAAAATAGATCTTAGTTCTAATCTGGCAGTAAGAAACAAACTAAAAGCATATAAAATGGGCTACAGCAACTCTAACTGCAGTGTCATATATTGCTCAAAGGTCAATGTAGCAGTCTGAAGAGCTGAATAAAGACCTCACATCCTCATCCAAGAAGAGGCTTAAACACAAACCTCATCAATAAGCCAAGAATATAATGAAGCAAAATTCAACGTCAGTTTTTGCAAAAACACTGCTGTTTTGGAATTCAAAGAAGGCATTGATTGCAACACCTCTCCCTGTAACATACAAAGAAAATGTGAAGTCCATGTAGCATCCAGACACTGGGGCAGGAAGATTAATCCCTCAGCAAGATTTCTTAAGAAATCCCACTCTTTCACTTTATCCCTTTTTTGTTGTTTTTGTCTTTTTATTTAATTGTTAAGTACTGGCATATCAAAGAGAGAAATTCTGAAAAAAAACCTTCATTCATTCACTCAAGGGGCTGAATCTAGTTCTCTTGAGCCAAGGGACACACCAAAATAAAGGGCACTGGAGTGATGGGTTTTTAATGAAGCAGTAGCCCAATTCAGTAAGTGGGGGGAAAGTACATGAATGGTCTTGAAATCTGATCTGCTGACAAAGAATAAAAAGTCAGAACAGCCCACGGAGAATGCATGCGGCTTCAGGATTCGGAGTCCTTTGCCCTCAATGCACTCATCTTCAGCAAATGCTTCCATATGTTTGTGTTTTCTTAATTTTTTAAAATCTCCTTTTCCTGCTCCCAGATATATATATAGCTTTAGGGCAGGGATAAATTTCAAGCTGGCAAAAGTCCAAATCCAACAGCTGCAGCTGTAGTAGTGAATGGCAATGAGTTAAAAACATATTTTGCTGACCATACCAAGGCCTCCATTCTAAGACAAAGCCACCTATACCATAAGGTTAAAAATAGAGCTGCAGGAAGACTGTGTAGGGATCAGGATAAACATGTTTTTGAAATAACTGTTGCAGGTGGTCAGTGCAAAGGCCAGATAAGCATGTTTTTGACATAACCCAACAATCCCAGAAGCTATATGTCTTTGACAACCCAACAATCCCAGGAAATATACCATGAATCCTGTCCCCCTTCACCCCCCGCCCTCAGGGTTCTTACAAGTCTGCCAAACCCACAGCCTACCCCCATGCACGGTTTTGCCGAGTTATACAAGCCCACCAATCCTGTAACGCCAAGGCATGGAAACCCCCCCTTGCTTGAGATTTTTTTCCTTTAAAAAGAGTGCCTGTAAGGAGTCTCGGGGCTCTGCCCAGTCCTGCTACGCCAGTATGGGAACAGCCCCGGCTCCAGCTTGCTGATTAAAAGATTCTTTGCCTTTGCATCAGTGTCGTCTCCTGGTGGTCTGTGAGGGTCTTGGATTCAGGGCATAACGGTAGCTGCCTTGTTTACAAAGCAATTCAGGAAGCTTTTAGAGGGCAGAATGCGCCAGACAGAAGGGGGTCTATAAGCAAAACATGGATGGCTCCCAATGCATTCAGAACACACAACACGGGCTGGAGAGATGACTCAGTGGTTAAGAGCACCAATTGCTCTTGCAGAGGACCCGGGTTCGATCCCCACACCCACATGGCAGCTGAGAACCGTCTTTAACTCCAGTTCCAGGGGAATCCAACACCCTCTTCTGACCTCTGCAGCATTGCACAACACGGGTGCACAAACCCACATGCACACAGTACACTCATACACATAAAAAAATAAATAAAATAAAAAAAAAAACAACACAACACATCTGTTCCCAGGTCCCCTTTGGAAACATGCCTATATGAATCCTAAAAATTCAATCTTTATTGTTCGTATTTCTGACGAAAGAATATCTACTTAAGCACTTAAATCAAAATTATATGCTGATAGTTACTGAGCCTTTAGGCCATCCCCAACATCCTAATGAAAATATTGAAAATGGCACGCTGCACGTTTTAAGCAGACTTGAATCAGATATAACCAGGTCTTCTTTGTCCATTAACAATGCCATGTAAAAATACGCTTCCTATTACCACGTGCAGGTTCTTATAAAGAAAGCGTTGTTTGCTTCTCTTGGACAATACCTATACTCAGGACTACTATTCAGGGGAAGCAGAATACCATGGAATCAACCTTGATTGCACTTGTTACTTCTCATATCCAGATTTCAATCATGTAACTTCTATTCCCCTCTAATCCTATATAATGGTTGTCCTGGCTGTTTTACTTTCAGTTTCAATTGCTTTCTAAGAAAAGGAAAAGTCAAGATGCAGACTTGGGAACAAGGGTAAGAGTCATAGAATAAGGTCTTAGGGGTTGGGGGAGCAGAGTGACTCAAGCCTGTTCACAGAACGATGCATGTGTAATGATGACAGGATGAATAGGAATATAGCCAAGGCTATAGATGGGGCAAAACATACAAAGGTACTTGCAGCCCTCAGGAGGCAGTCAGATCTCTGTGAGATCAAGGCCAGCCTAGTCTACGTAGGGAGTTCCATGCCAGCTGGGGCTACAGGGAGATCCTTTCTCAAACAACATAAAGGGAAATCTAACTAAGATGGAAAGTAGTAAGGAAAGATGACATCGCGAACTTTGCAGGTAAATGGATAGAAATAGAAGCCGTTATGCTATGTGAAGTAACAGTCCCAGAAAAACAAATGGCATATGGTGTCCCTCATTTGTGGATCCTAGCACCAAAACCTTATTTATAAGGCAAACTGAGTAAGTTTTTTTTCTTAGTAAATATAATACCTGATGCCACTACAAAAAGAGCACATTAAAACATACATCAACTTGCTACATAGTTTTGGAATGTAAAGTAATATTTCTTTTTACTTGCACACAATTCTACTGTTAAAAAGTGAATCCCTAAATATGTTCTGGACTTAACCTATAGTTTATTTTCAGATGTCATAATTTGGGTATGTGTGTGGAGTGTATACATGCATACTTTGGAGCAATATAAAATTAAAGGGAACAACAACAATAACAACAAAAGACTTGTTCAAAGAACTGACACAAACAGTACAATTCTGCACCAAAAAATTAAAAAATTTAAAAAAGGACTAAGAAAAAGTGCAAGACATGTACAGCAGAATCCATGAGCCCTGGAGGGTGGGAGCACAGAAGGGGTTGAATGGCAGAAGTGTGAGCTCTGGAGGGGTAGGGGGGAAGGAAGGGGATGTGTGGCAGAAGTGGGTAGGGGGGAAGGAAGGGGATGTGTGGCAGAAGTGTGAGCTCTGGAGGGGTAGGGGGGAAGGAAGGGGATGTGTGGCAGAAGTGTGAGCTCTGGAGGGGTAGGGGGGAAGGAAGGGGATGTGTGGCAGAAGTGTGAGCTCTGGAGGGTGGGAGCACGGAAGGGGAAACAGGCCTGAATTTTATTAATAAATGTTTTAAGCCGGGCATGGTGGTGCACACCTTTAATCCTAGCACTCGGGAGGCAGAGGCAAGTGGATCTCTGTGAGTTCAAGGCTAGCCTGGTCTACAGAGTGAGTTCCAGGCCAGCTAGGGCTATAGGGAGACCCTGTCTCAAAAAGACCAAAAAAAAAGAAAAAAGAAAGAAAGGTTTTATGACATTTGCAAAAGTTCAATAATAAATAAATAAAAGGCCTGGCATGGTGGTACACGCTTTTAATCCCAGCACTTGGGAGGCAGAGGCAGGTGGATCTCTGTGATTTCAAGGCCAGCCTGGTCTATATAAAGAGTTCCTGAACAGCTGGGGCTATAAGGAGACACTGTCTCAAAAAGACATAAATAAATAAATAAATAAATAAATAAATAAATAAACAAACAAACTAATTAACTAACTAGCTGACTAACTTTCTATCTCTTCCAGAAGAAAAAAAAAATGCCTAAGAGTGTGAAGAAAAAAAATTAACAACAGTTGAATGTAATAAAGAAATTGAAAGACTGAACAAGTAAACCAACTGCTATCCAGGGTGTGGCTGCTACTGAGCACAGAGGTGTTCATACACTAGAGTCCAGTCTCACAGCAAACTTTTCTTCTATGAATTCTCTGGGTAAAATATTTAATATAGCTACAGAACAAGACAATCAGAATCCAATTGCTCCCCTGACTATAAAAATGATTCTCCTGAACGCAAATGAAAAGGCACAAACCCTGAATACAAACCACAGCAGATTTTCAGTGGGAATAAGTGCCACACATAAAACCCTGTCTGTACACATGGGACCTATATGATAAATCAGCATAGAGCACAGCCTCATACACCTTTCACTATGTGTAATTACACATATTAATTGCATGCTTGATTGCATATATTAACAGCACCTACTCTATAATTACAATGTAGTCACATAAACCTAATCAAGGAAAATGAGAGTATTTGCATAAAACTTGTAATGAAAAATATAATTTAAGCAGGCATCTTGGAATAAAATCTCTCTCTGCATTTGAACCTCAATGTGCGTCTGAGTGAGGTGCTTTCCTGCGCGTGTCTTCCACATGGGTTGTCCCGGGATTGAGTGGGCCCTGCAACAAATCTTGGTGGCAAACCCACAAATGGCACCCAATTTACGTGGGGCAGAAGGAAACCTTGACAACTTAGGTATGCATACCCCTAAATCTTGCCTTTTTCTTCTCTTTCTCCTCTCTCTCCTGATATTTAGCTGTTGTGGTGGAGCCGTCTTTCCTGCTGGTTTCAGTGGATGGGACAATGATCCAAGAACACGTGGAGGAAGGCTGCAGGGTTCTGGTTTGGCTTGGAGAGCATGTCCCATTGTCACCAGGCATGTGTCTCCTGGCATGGTCACTCCTGCAGGCTATAAAAGCCAGTGACCTCAAGGCTAAATTTAATATTAAGGCTTAGCAGCCATGCTTGCTCTTGAAACCATTTTTCATAATTCTACAGGTCTGAAAAACTTTCTGGTTTTAAATTCCACCCCCCAAAGAAAGACTTCATCTCCTGCTGTGAGGAACCGGCTCTGGCTCCTCAGGCTCCTCAAGTTCAGTTCCAATCTTAACTTGTTCATATGTAAATTTTCTCCAGATCACTCTCCTAGACCTGAGCCCACTTCTTTCTGTTGCAAATTAAGGCCTTTCCTTTCATGGGAACTACCCTCTTCCAAGAGCATCCTCTTCCAGATAATTTCAAGCCTTGGCCATTTTTCTCAAATTTTGTATACAAAATCTGTTCTTTGGACAAAAGTGTGTTGCTCTCTTGTCTTCTTGTGGGTTTTCTCTAAATTTAACTCTTCTTACCTAAAACCTGCCGGCTATTTGTAGATCCAAGGTTGGGATTTAGCTAACAGTAATTCAAATCCATTTCAGCATGCTTAACTTAAAGTGTAATATTTTTACTTAATCCCTGGGTACCCTAGATATCCTTTGATTAAATATACATGCACAGTTAAAATTAATTGCTTGATTTAATTTTATCTTGCTCTTTTTAAAATGTGTTTCACCTTAAAAAATCTCTTCTCACAGAATTCTTGATCACACATGGTCTGAGCTCTGGCCTGGCACCATAAGCCTGCCTGCTGTGCATGCATACCAGCTTGCAGACTCAGCACATGGTATCTAAATCATGCCCACTAAATTTGATTTTAGGTAACATTCTTTTGATTTCAGCATTTTGGAAACAAAATAGATGGATTTCTAACAGAATTTACAGGCCTTGGAGTTCTAACAAAACAAACTTGCTCCGATAAATTGTCTTTTTAAGGACCATTGGTAAAAGTCTCTTTAACAACGTAAATTGATATTTTGGTTCAATTTAAATGAGAAATTTTTGAATAAAACTGTTTTATGTTTCTTTAAGCTCATCTTCAAGCTGTGTGTATGTGTGAGTGAATGCTGAGTTCCCACTTTTAATTCATTATAATCCTACAGGTTTAAATCTAATTAGCTGACTATAAACAAAAATAGATTCAATTCATAAAAAATGTTTGTTTTATACCCCTTAGTGTTAACAATTTTTAATTGGGTTATAGTATGCATATTATTCAGTTTAATGATAGATTGTTGTTAATTATTAGTAATTGTCAATAATAGTTATAATTTTTATTAAATATAATTATTAATAATTGATAAAATTTCAGTCTAATGATAAATTGTTCATTGTTGGCTATTATTATTCATAATAACTATTAATGATTGTTGTGGCTACTAATTGTTAATAATAATTATTGATAATTAATAATTAATAATGGTCATAATTGTTGTGATTATTCTTGTGATTATGGATAATTATTATTATTCTTCCAAGGTCCTTAATAATAAGACAATATGGATCAGTCCAAGACTAAAACAACTTTGGCCTGTCTACTTTTGGGAATCCTCAATCTTTAGATTTGTAAATAGCATAGGGACAGTTAGGTTTAGCAGAGGGACAGCTTAGGAGTAGTTAACCAGAAGGGACAGGATAGGGAAAGAATAGGAGTAAACTTTAGAGATAGTTCATTAAAGGCAAATGGTTGGAAATGGGCCTAAGAGGTGGCATATGGATCTCAGCTGTTTTATGAGTTACTAGGACATTTATTCTAATTATGTAAAAATAACCCTATAACAAATTATAAAGATTTCATGTTTCTCATTGAACATCAAACAATAATGTGTCTTTCTTCTCTTACAGGTCAACCCAATAAATCTTTCTTATGTATGTCTCTATGTGTGTATGTATGTATGTGTGCGCACACGTGTATGGATGTGTGTGCTTGTGTTGTATCTTTTAATGTTAGCCATGATACCAGTAAAAACATTGCTTCTGAGTTGGAACGTGGCCCTTCCTTCTCAAGACACACATTTATATTAAACAGCCAAAACATAATTCAATTTCAACAAAGGTTATGGGTTATCTATTAAAAAATTTAAAATAATGGATCTACACTGCCACCTGCTGGTTACGCTCTTTCAACATCTAAAACAAAGATACAGCTAGATTTTCATTGTATTAAAGTGTTAATAAGTTTTTGGGTATTTGAGAATAAAAAAATAAAAGGTATAAAAATTTAAAAATTTAAAAAATTGAATTCTGATTAACATCATTGTGGAATTCACGGCCACCATTTAAAAAAATTTTTTTTTATTTCAAGGCACATTTAATTTAATATCAAGAGTGCAATACAAAAGGCCCAAATACAATGAAGGAACACATTCCCCCATTTAACACCAATGACAACGCTATTTAACATGTGCCTGCTGATGAGATGAGAATTTACTGGAAAAAAAAATGTGAGTCTCATCACAGCCAATATCCTTATACACTCTATTTGTGAAATGAATGTTTATAATGATTCAAACAGTTTAAACCTGAAGTTTGAGACCACACCTTCACGTTTGTACATTCCTCAGTTAGGTTCCACAACCATTCAAAGAACAAATCATTGATAAAAACCACATAGATTCAAAGCTCCATTGTTAATATAGAGCTCAAGGCTAATTGGTAAATATATGCACTACTTGTACTAGTAGCTATTATTTGATTGTCTCATGACTATTAAAAGTTCTTTCTTGGCATGGAAACCCTTTAAAGGCAATGCACCTTATTTGAGTTTTGACCCAGTAGTTCAACAGGCATGAAGTCCACAGTCTTATTGGCATAATTGATGCACAGTGTCTCTAAGTCACTATGCTCAAGGTTAAGAGCGATGCATACTCCATTTTTACATTTTACTGAAATTTTACATGTTCAATTCATGATTTAAAATCTCTAGGTTTTCAATCCTCCAAAATGTCTGAAGACACAGTGTGCCACAGACTTAAGACTTCTGTTTCTCCCTCTATTTTCTTCAACAGAAACATTCTCAAGTGTCTACATGTCCTAGAAGGGGCATTTTTCGGAGGTGGCCTCTTCTTCGGAATAGTCCGACGGCATCGGGCCTCTGAAGCAAGGGGAAGGGGAAGAGAAAAAAGCTGAAACACAAGGTTCACCTGGTAAGTTTACATTAACCATTGCAAGCTGGACAGTGTGAGAATGTGGCTTTTTTGGCTCAAAAAGTCTGAGTCTTGGTGTGGAAACGAGTACTTGGCTGTCCCACCACAGCTTTCTCGAGGTGGGACTGTCAGGGAAGTCTTGACTGGGGAGTATGATTTGTTTACCTATCAGGCGTAAACTTCCAGGCACTCAGTTCATTTTGGGCTTGTTCCAGTTTGTCTTTAGTCTGTTCCAGTTCACCTTTCATTTTTAGGAAAAACAAGTTGATCGCTGGGTCTACCATTGTTGATCTCAGTTGAGCAACAGTCGGCTGCTGGACTTGCTTGAGGTACTGGATTTGAGTAGTACACTCTTGCACCTCCTGTCCCTTGGTTGCTAGTCTCATGACAAGGATGTTCTCCCTTCGTGCAGACTCCTGCTGCTGTTGCTTTAGTTTTTCTTCAGATTCCCGTAAGGCAGTCACATCATTTGCTTAGAATTAACTCATCCCATGCCATTACTTTGAAGTCTGTTTCACTCAGACGAACCTTTAATTTCAGCACCGAGGGAAAAGGCAGACAGAGATAGATCTTTGTGATATAGAGGCCAGCCTGATCTACATAGTGAATTCCAAGTCAGCTGAGACCCTGTCTTTTTGGGAAGAGGTTCTTCGTTGGTCATCTTGAATCCCCACGCGTGCTTCCTGGGCACAACCTGGGCTGTCAGCTCGCTGCCGGCCAGGCCCCTCCAAGGCAGAGAGGTTCGATGGAGGGCCGCGCGGGGCCTGGGGGCGGGGAGGAGCAGCTGCACCCTGCCGCTGCGCCAGGGCCATCCCGGAGTCGGGCGCGCCCCATGGGGGTCTGCAAACTCGGTGGGCCTGAGAGGAGCGGCCGGAGGGAGGGCAGGCCCTCGGGGTTGAAGGTCAGCCCATTTTTTAATTTTTTGCATGCATACAGGCTAAGACAAGCCTGCATTTCGTTCAGATGACCAGTGGGTAGCTGGTGTTGAGGCCAGCATTTCATTTGGGTCACCAGTTGGTTTGGAAAAAGGCTCCCTTTGCAGACCACCAACCTGGGAAGCTGGTGTGAAATTCCTGTCCTGGACTTGGGCAGGTGGAAAGTCACGGCCAAGAGCGGGAAACGTGTCTCGTTGTCCCAGTCTAAGGACCAGAGTAGGAAGTTACCTCTCCGGTCGGGTCACAGGAGTGACCAACTGACCTCTACGCAATGGGGCAGTTCCCCACACTGTCCACAAAGTGGGCACTGTGTCCCCTTTCCCTTAGCAGGACTGCACTGCACCTGTTCGTGACAAAGGAAGCTTCCTAGAAGCTCACACACACACACACACACACACACACACACAAAATCAAGATGGTTATGATGGTAACAACTTCTCATGGGGCATATCTAGCCAGTCTTTAATTAACTGATGGGCATAAGAACTGTAAAAGAAAATTTTATTAAGAGTTAGATATTGAAAATTTTTTAAAGCATGTTTTCATGCCGTGCCTAGAGAAGGCCAAGAGCTTGGAGGAAGATAGTTATTAAAATCCACTTTGTAAGGTTTGATGTTTAAAATGGTAATACATTTGAATCTAACTGGAATATAAAATGTTAATTGTTTTATTTAGTAATCTGTATTGAATTTCCACAATAACTTTGGGGTTAAGGTACACAAATGGTCTCTACATTTTTCTGTGTTATACAGTATCCACCTATGTAACAATTTTCCTTTACTTGTAGGATACTTTAAAGAAATTAAGTTTAAGTTCACTTCCCAAATAAGTAGCATACAGTCAATGAAAAACAATTTGGGTGAATTTGATGAAAACTTACACCTTGGTTCCTGTTTATGGGTATGTGTAATACAACTTAGGCATCTATAGGTCAAAACATAAAAATTTTAAAAACAGGCTGGAGAGATGGCCTAGCGGTTGGGAGCACTGCCTGCTCTTGCAGAGGACCCGGGTTCGATCCCTGGCACCCACATGGCGACCCAGAGCCGTCTGAAACTCCAATTCTAGGAGAACTCCAGTTCCAGGGGAGTCCGGGACCCTCTTCTGAGCTCTGCGGCATTGCACGACACGGGTGCACACACCTTGCATGCAGACAATACATTCATACACATACTGAAATGAATAAAAATTTTTTAAAAATTAAAAAAAATTTAAAAATCAAAAAGAGGGAGGTGGTATAATCCTTGTGTATTCCAAACCTTTTGATAAATTTTCAATTTTGAGGTCTTGAAACTAACAATGGGAGGAGATTTGTATGTTCCCACAGGTAAAAACACCAATCTAAATGCCTGAAAATGTACAACCTTTGGCTGTGCAGGATGGACTAGGAAATGCCAGCAGAGAGGCTGACCCATCTGAACATTAAAGGAAGAGGAACCTCAGACTGCTGAGTCACAGACACTGAGCATCTCTATGAATTCTATTTGGGATAACTGTTTATATTGTGCCCTAATGAAGTTTACCTTCCAGATGCTGAGAAACCTTTCTACCTCTCCCTTTTATAGGAAAAAGAAAAACATGATGGTACTGAAGTCATTCCCTACCTGTAAATTAGAGCCAACTGTTATAGTGGTGATTTCTTATAAAACAGGTATAACTACCTTCTTTAACTGACTGATAGACATGGAAATTATGAAAGGGTAATTCTCTATTTAAAGCCAAATATAATAGTAAAGTCTTTATAAGCTGTGTAATTAAGCAAAATATATTAATACAGGAGAGCTCTGATGTTAGCAATGGATTATTCTGCCAAGGAGATGTTGGCTAGGGGATCCAAGCCCCCCAAATTATAAAGGCTTTAGCCTATAAGTGGGACATCTGCAAGGAGAAAGGTGGCAAATCCCTGTTGTCGAAGAACTGCTGTAAGCATGGAAAAATGTTTCGAGACATCACTTGCTAATGTACAGTTGGCCTCTGAAATGCCAGAGAGTGTTACCAAAGGCCACTAAAGCAATAAAGCAAAATATTGGTCTCCTTGAGTCAAGCAAGACTCCTCTGTCAGTATCAGCTACACCTCAACTGCCTGGACATACTGTGCAACAGTGGCAGCCAGGTGTCTATATATATCCCAAATCTACTTGGCTATTAGTTCTCTCCTTGGAGGAATAATTCATGGCTGATGCCACAAGCTTATGTCCTCTAGTGGTTAGGAGATGATATAAGCCACAATAAGAGCTTGTCACCCTTTATAGAGAAACCACAGTTTGTGGATTAGCATACCATCCAAACTTCTGTGTCTATGCTCACAGCTTAGCTTGCCATAATAATTACTGTTTAAATGCCTGTACATCTAATTGCTTGTGCTTTGTTAGTAGGATTAAAATGGTACCCTGGATAAGCTGTCAATCCATGAAGGGAAACAACCTGAACAGACTAGAGTCCAAAATGACATCTCCAGAGAAAACAGACTGTTTTGCTTCTCACCCACTTGTGCCCCTTTCCCAAAGCCTAGGGAACAAATTGCGGAAGAGGAGGCATGGTAGAATGTAAGGGCTGCGGAGAGATTGGGGTGAATTGTGAGACTACAGCAATATAGACTGGACTCTTATTTGATCAGCATGCTTGTGCATACAAGCTTCTCCAATTGGTCTGTGGGAACCTTGGGTTGTTCAAAATTTGGACACAGATACTTGCTAATTGGTTTTACATGAATGTTACTTACATTCATTGCTTATGCTTGACAATTAACTTACTTCTTGGTTGTGATTTTTGGATATTAATTGGCCTTAGTGTGAAAATAAAGTTTCAGGTCTGACCTGCCCCCCACAGCCTAGCACTCAAAACAGGTTTGAGCAGCTGGCTATTCAAAACTCAGGTTCTTTTGGGTTGTTAGCCTCTCCCATGGGCTCCCCTGCCTCTCAGAAAAATTAAAAAAATAAAATTAAAAGGGTGAGATGTGGGAAAACTTAGTTAAGATGGGTAGCATTCTAAGCCATTGGTACCTTCTTGGCCACACCCATGGGGTGGGGTGTAGTGACGAAAAGGTTTAGGATTCGACCCTGAGAACTGAGTCATGATGGATATTTAAGAAGCAGACATCTTGGAATAAAATCTCTCTCTGCATTTAAACCTCAATGTGCGTCCGAGTGCTGTGCTTTCCTGCGCGTGTCTTCCCCATGGGTCATCCAGGGATTGAGTGGACCCTGCCACAAATCTCGGTGGTGAACCCACACAGCTGTCCTGGAACTCACTCTGTAGACCAGGCTGGCCTTGAAATCACAGAGATCCTCCTGCCTCTGCCTTCCAAATGCTAGGATTAAAGGCATGAGCCACCATGTCCGGCAAATCACAGAATTTTAACGTAAAGCTTAGAGTCTACTCCTAGCAATCTATTCCTTTTGCTCCTGGAAGGGACTCAAGGCTAAACTGAGTTGATATGAGAAAGCCTATCAACAACTTTATGGAGCAGACTTAAGCAATTAAAACAATGAATATTGAGCCTGCTTTTATAAAATAAAAGTTATACTGAATTTGCTATCTTAAAGTGATTCAGAGTAGCCTATCTATAGAAGGAAGAACAGTGTCACACGATTCTAAACTAGAGGATTTAGGGTATGACAAATTTTAGCAACAGAATGGAGCTTCTTTCTTTCCATGAGAGACAACGGCTCACAGGAGGCTGACTACCTCACTAGAGTTACAAATGCCACAGGGTGTCAATGCAGCATTTAAACATCATTTACCACCATCAAGTCTTCCATCAATTCAAAACTTGAGGTCAGCTTCGAACACTAAAACTGCTAACAAATAGTTGTCCCCCACCATGGGAGAATGGCGTATTTTCCACAGGAAATGGTATCATTTATCTTTTCCAAAATTTTATTTACACAATTGCTTCTCATCTGTCACCATCACTCCTGTAACTGGAAGCAAGTGATCAACTGGAAGGTGAATTCCCACTCAAATCCCACCATATTTACACATTTGGCCACTAAATTAGTTGCTTCAAGGTTTGTTAGTTAAAAATGTAAAGAAAGGCTGGTGCATGCCTTTAATCCTAGCACTCAGGAGGCAGAGAGGTGGATCTCTGTGAGTTCAAGGCCAGCCTGGTCTACCTGGTGAGTTCCAGGCTAGCTGAGGCCACAGGGAGACCCTGTCTCAAAAAGACCTCCTTCCAAAAAAACAAAGAAATACATGATTTCCTTACTTATGGATGAGGGCAGGTAAGAGAGGCTGCTCATGAGCAGCAGTTAACACACAAATGTTTATGAGATCTGAAAATATTTGTACCAGTGTGTTTTGAGCTCTTACATGTCATCTAACTGCAAAGTTTTTTCTTCAACATACACACTTGAGATTATTATTTTGCTAATGACAGAAAGTCATACACTCTGGTCCTAGTTTAAAGCACTTTTCTTCTTCCATAGAAACCATGGGCACTCAGAATCATCTTAATTAATGATCATATCACCATCCCTCCTACAATTATTGAAAACTTAGTATATGCTAGGCTCTGTTCTAGACACTGTGAATATATGAACTAATTCAATTCTCAAAATGAATCTATGATATAGTTTTGGGGTCTCCATTATCAAGACAGAGAAATTATGGCAAACTTTGAAGTGAGTAGACAGATGGTAAATAGCAGGAATAAAATAGGATCCTAGGAATCTGGCTCCAATTCAGTTATTATCTATCAAGATAAACTTAATCTCAAACTGACACTACCATTCAAGTAGTGACACACTATCACACTCAAGAGAAATAATTCTTTGTGTAAACACCACTTATATATTCATACACATGCACATAATGTATGCAATTGTTAATCTGCTAAGTAATGCAAATGCTATTTTAAAATAAAGTCCTCTTAAAGAATTATTGCTATTTTTCATGACCTTCATTAAATTTTTACGTGACAGATTTATTTTTCCATGAAGTATGGCCTGGGGACTACAAAAAGGAAACATCCAGTGCTTCTACTATGAAAAGGACATCTTTATGATATTCAGCAATTGTTTTATTAGCTATTTTAATATTCATCATTTGAGATCTTATCATTAGTATGAAAACAAGTCATACCATAAAAATAATGTGTGAAGCACTTACCAAATTAATTCCTTCCTGATTAGTAGACTAGTCTATCTTTATATTCTTTGTATCTCTCTCTGTAAGATACTGCATACAATTCAAAGAAAACAGAATGCATCATGAAGTTGTAACTTAGCAAAAATATAGTATTTTATGAAATTAATTAAAGTAATAAGACTACCTGAATAACAAATAGAATAAAAAACAACAACAAATGACCAGCAAAGTCAGGCCAAGTACTATCCAGAAAGGAAAACTTCAATAAAGATTTCTCCTAAGCACTAATGGGATAAGGGAGGCTCTTATGGTTAGTGTTAATTGTCAACTTCAGAATCTAGAAACACCTCAGAGATGGGCCTGTGGGCATGCCTGTGAGGAATTACCTTGAGCTCCTTAACTGAGGTAGGAGACGCAGTTTAATTGTGGTGGGACTGTTCCCTGGGCAGAGGCTCTTGCACTCCATAACATGGGAAGGGAGCTGGGCTCTCACAGCTCTCTAGCTTCTTGACTGCAGATATAAGCTGACTTCAAGCTCCTGCTGCTCTCACTTCCCCACTACGAACTGTACCTTGAACTGAGTCAAAATAAACCCCTTCTCCCTTAAGTTGCTGATCTTACATTGTAACCCAGGGTGGCCTGGAATTCATATGAGGCCCAGGTTGGCAGGTCTATTTCTCTTCCTTTAAACACTAGGAAGAAACTAGATGGACAGCTGTGGCAGACAGTTCTGACCTCATTCAAGCCACTGGCATGGCCATCACTTGTCTCTACCACAGTGCCTAGCAACTCTCATGGAGATCCATGCTGGCTGAGCCTTAGATCCAAGACCCTGGCCTGTATGTCATTGCTTCTGTTCATAATTGATTACAAGCTTCATTTTGTTGAAGAGATTCAAGCAGGTTCTCTTTAAACTTCAGTGGCAGAGCATGCCATGGAGTTTTCACAGAAAATTATGGAGTTGACACCTCTGAGATTTATTATGAGCAGAACTTACCATGCTTCAGACTGCATACATCTATTTAAAGTGAGTTCTGGTTGCCAGAATCTCAACAGCAGAATTCATGATCTAAGTATAACCTGGAAAATGGAAACAAAATCCAATGGAGCTGGTCTGTTTAAGGAGAGAAATAACAGAGCCACAGAATAAAAGATGCCTCACATGTGAACAAGGCTGGCCACTAATTACACCTCTGCTGGGGAATGAAAGACAGTGCTTAACGACCCTTCAAAGGCAAATTTACACTTGCTCTGAAGAATTTATGGGGCTGGGGGCTGGAGAGATGGACTAGCAGGTAAGAGCACCGACTGCTCTTGCAGAGGGCCAGGGTTCGATCCCCAGCACCCACATGGTGGATAAGAACTGTCTGTAACTCCAGTTCCAGGGGAATCCGACGCCCTCTTCTGACCTCTGTGGCATTGCACAACATGGGTGCACAAACCTACATGCAGACAGTACATTCATACACATAAAATATAATAAATTAATTTTAAAAAGATATTTTAGAAAAAGAATTTATGGGGTTTAGAGCTACTTATGCAATGCATCCTTGCCAGTGTTTGATGACTTCGAAGTTTTACTCCACATTTACAGTTAAGGGATTTGGAAGAGGGAAGCTGAAGAACTGTTGAAGGTCACAATACCATCCATGGCAAAACTGGAATTAAATGGTTGTTAGCTCAGCAAGCATAATTGCAACTCTTAGACTTCCCCAAAGTGTTCTACCAATAATCACTAGAAAACAGTTACCTACATATTCTGTGCAAAACATTTACTGTAATTTTTTTATCTTTTTGAGACAGGGTCTCCCTGTAGCCCCAGCTGGCCTGGAACTCACTATGTAGACCAGGCTGGCCTCAAACTCACAGAAATCCTGCCTGTGCTGCCTCCCAAGTGGTGGGATTAAAGGCATGCACCACATAGTTTGTAATGTGTCCAGCACTTGAAAATCCAAGCAAATAATCATAGAATATAATGTATGTGTCTTGGATGTTTTCCCCCTCTAGAATGATATGCTAATTCTTCACCTTTCTGGATGCTGTGACTGGACCTGTTAACAGGCTGATCAAATGACAATTTAAAAACAAACAAAAAAACAAAAACAAAAAACCCCTGCTGCTGTGGCTCTAGCCAAAGTTCTCCTAAAATAGCATCTATGAGATTTATCCAAAGGAACTATCACATGGTCTTTTGGACTTTTTTTTTTTTTTTTTTTGAGATAGGCTGTGTAGCCTCCAACTCACAGTCTTCCTGCCTTAGCCCCCCAAAAGCTGGGATTTACTTATGTACGTTCCTATCTTTGTGCTGTCAGTTGTTTTAACAGTGTACTTGTATCCCAGACATATTTTCCTTTGAAAAAAATGTTTTTTTTTTCTCTTTTTCAGTTCTAGGAATTACCCAGAACATTGTGCGGCCTAGCAAGTGCCACAGCACTGCCAGCTTAAAGCTGAACTCCTGTTTATGCTCATCTCTCCCAGATTGGGTGCTTCCTATTACATTTTCCCATCTTCAGTTGCTACTTTGCTCTCCTTCTAAATATCCAAATCCAGTCTTCAAGGCCCATTCCTGCACCGTCCAGCGGCGCGAATCATCAGAGGCAGACTGGGAATGAATCACTCATCTAACTTATTCTTTGTAGTTTCTTTTAATGGTACCATTTCCTTTTAACTTTTACAATTCCTAATGCTACTAACAATTACATGCAATTACTAATGCTACTAACCACAATAGCCTAGAGACCAAGAATATTTATACCAGTAATGAGCCAACCAGCAGACAGATTATATAACATAGTGGACCATAGTGGACCAATCAACAGATAAGTTTTGCATCCATAGATACAATTTCTTATATGAGATATTATGTTCATGAAGTTGACAAGGTAACGTAACATATCATCTTAAAAGTTACTGAAGCATGCGCACTGTGTTCTTCAGACAGCGCCTTTTGTCCACAGACCAAACGCCATGGCTACAGACCAAGCGCCATTTCTCTTCAGCCTGTCACTTCAGGCACTCTGTCTCCCACACATTCCAAATGCCCCTTGCCTTCTTTTTCTCTTTTTCTTCATAAATCTTCTTTTCCTTGAGATGGGGTTGCACAATGCAGCTATAGTTTGTGGAGTATTTCGCACAGTGCCCAAGGGTTTAATGGATAATAGGTGCTACAATTATTTTTGGATGTTCTTTTGCACTTACAAAACCCCTAACCAAAGGGAATTTGGTTCCTCAGAGTTAAAACATAATGCAGGGAAAGGGAATTAAGGCTGAAAAAAAAAAAAAAAAACAGGAGCCAAAAATAAACATTGTCATCTGCAACTGGTATAGCCTAATGAGTTGTCTTTTATATTGATGTTGTTGGTGGCTTTTCTTTCTTATAATGGGGTCAACAGAGCTAAATTCAGAGCTAGGCAGCTTCTTCAAATCATCCATCACTTCCATTATAGCTTGGTGATAAATTCTGCTGTGAGCCTCTAAAATGAAAATGAAACTGAAAAGTTAATTAAAGATAAAAATGGACACTGTCAACTTTACTGCTGAAAGTAAATGTATTTTTGCAGATTAAAGGAAAGAAAAGTAAGTATTGATAGAATATTAAAATCCAGTCCTTCAGGGGCTAGACAGCTGGCTCAGGGGTCAAGAGCACTGGCTGCTCTTGCAGAGGACCTGGATTCGATTCGCAACACTCACATGGCAGCTAATGACCAGCTACAACTCCAGTTCCAGGGGATCTGATGCCCCTTCTGACCTCCTCAGGCATTATACAACATGGGTGCACTCACTTAAATGTAGGCAATGCACTCATACATATAAAATAAAAATAATAAATAAAATATTATTAAAAATTCAATCCTAGGGCTGGACATGGTGGCATACAACTTTAATCCCAGCTCTATGGATACAGAGGCAGGTGGATCTCTGTGAGTTCAAGGCCAGCCTGGTCTACATAGTGAGTCTAGGCTAACTGAGGGTACAGGGATACCCTGTCTCAAAAAGACCAAAAATAAAAAATTCAATTCTTCAAAACAAATCCAATAAGAAGAAAAGAGAGACTCAGTGGTTAAGAACACTGCTCTTGCAGAGGACCTGGGTTTGATTCCCAGCACCCACATGGTGGCTAAGGACCATTTACAACTCCAGTTCCAGGGGAATCCAATGCCCTTTTCTGATCTCTGTGGCACTGTACAACACAGGTGCACACACATACATGCATCATACACATAAAATAAAGTATTTTTTTGTCTTTTTGAGACAGGGTCTCCCTTTAGTCCCAGCTGTCCTGGAGCTTGCTCTGTAGACCAAGCTGGCCTTGAACTCACAGAGATCCGCCTGCCTCCGCCTCCCAAGTGCTGGGATTAAAGGCGTGCGCCACCACGCCCTGCTAAAATAAAGTATTTTTTAAAAAGAAGAAACGGTGGGCTGGAGAGATAGCCTAGCG
The DNA here is from genome assembly GCA_009823505.1 of Rhizomys pruinosus. Taxonomy (NCBI): domain Eukaryota; kingdom Metazoa; phylum Chordata; class Mammalia; order Rodentia; family Spalacidae; genus Rhizomys; species Rhizomys pruinosus. The sequence goes on along the minus strand of VZQC01004047.1, from coordinate 545,736 downwards.
GTTAAGAGCGCCGACCGCTCTTACAGAGGACGCCGGTTCGATCCCCAGCACCCACATGGCGGCTAAGAACCGTCTGAAACTCCAATTCCAGGAGAACTCCAGTTCCAGGGGAATCCGATACCCTCTTCTGACCTCCGCGGCGTTGCACGACACGGGTGCACAAACTTGCATGCAGACAGTACATTCATACACATACAGAAATAAATAAAATTAAAAATAAATAAATAAATAAATAAATAAATAAATAAATAAATAAATAAATAAAAAGAAGAAACGGGCCCTCTTCCCTCAGGGCTGGCGCACGGGGAGGCCCCGCCGACATCTCCCAGAGGCCCCCGCGCGGCCGGCAGCTCTCCTATTTCCTGGGTGAGATGAGCAGAGGCCATGGACGCCAAACCTCCTCCGATAGAGGAGCGGCGGCGGCTGCAGGAGGAGCTGAGTGAATTTGTGGAGAGCTGCTGCCAGAAGCTGGAGGAGGTCGCGGCGTCCCTGGGATGGAGCCTGGATCAGCTGGACCCCGGGGACGTGCAGGAGACAGAGGATGAACTTGCTATATGCCCTTATGATTCCAATCATCACATGCCTAAATCATCTTTAGCAAAGCACATGGAATCTTGTAGACCGAGGAAGCTGGGCTATACCAAAGAAGAAGAGGATGAAATGTATAACTCTACTTTTTTCTATGAGAATGTGAAGATTCCTTCAGTTACTTTGGATAAAGATTCACAATTCCAGATAATTAAACAAGCTAGAACTGCAGCTGGAAAGGATGGTGATTGTTATAATCAAGGGATGTATTCTTCGGTGCCTGTTGAAGTTCCTCTCAATCACAAACGGTCTGTTTGTGACCTCACTCAAACAGATCGACTTGCCCTTTATGATTTTGTCATTGAGGAGACAAAGAAAAATCGCTCTGGCTTTCAAGTCATTGAAAACGACAGTGACCTCTTTGTAGATTTGGCTGCTAAAGTCAATCAAGATAATAGCCGAAAAAGCCCCAAATCTTACCTGGAAATCCTGGCAGAAGTGAGAGATTATAAAAGAAGACGGCAGTCCTATAGAGCTAAGAACGTTCATATAACCAAGAAATCATACACTGAGGTAATTCGGGATGTGATAAAAGTACACATGGAAGAACTGAGCAGCCATTGGCTAGAGGAACAGGAAAACGCAGAGGATGGTGCGGAAAAGAATGAGGACAGGCGATCAGCTTCAGTAGATTCACGACAGTCTGGTGGAAGCTATTTGGATGGTGAAAGTTCACGACATAGGCGGGTTCGGAGTAGGAGTCCACATAAATGAAAAAGAAATAAGGATAAAAACTCTGAGTCAAGAAGAAAGAAAGACAGGGATGAGGAGAGACATCACAGTCATAAAAGGAGGAAGCAAAATGTAAACAAAGTATGAATGCATTAATTATCTTATGGCATAACTAATGCTGATATCTTAATTGTAATCTTTATATAGGATAATGTGTTATGTTCATGTAATGCTCACTACTTTTTAATAAATACTTATGGTTCAAACCACGAAAAAAAAAAAAAAGAAGAAGAAGAAACGGTCCTTTTCAAGGGCTATTTCAATATCATGAAAACGCAAAATTACAAACAGATTAATATAAAAACTTCTTAAAATTAGATTTGGTGTATAGGGTGAACGAATGGGGTGTACCATGGCACAGTGGCAGTCAAAGATAACTTGTGAGAGTCAGTTCTTTCCTTCCATCACATGAAAGCCAGGACTCAAAGTCAGGTCAGCAAGCTTGGTGACAAGCACCTTTACCTGCTGAGCCATCTTACCAACCTTACTGCAGAGCTTTAAGAAAGAAAATTAATTGGATATACTTTTATTAGATTGTAATAAATATATGTAATTTTGTTTTGAGACAGGGTCTCACTTATAGCCCCAACTGTCCTGGAACTCACTCTGTAGACCAGGCTGGCCTTGAACTCACAGAGATCTGCCTGCCTCTGCCTCCCAAGTGCTAGTATTAAAGGTGTGTGCCACCATGCCCAGCTGGGAATTGAACCGGGTTCTCTGCAAGAGCAGTTGGTGCTCTTAACCACTGAGCCATCTCTCCAGCCCCTAGATATATGTATTTAAATGTATATAAAGCATATATAAAACTCAGGTGTCCCAATAGAATAATCACATCTGTACTACAATATCAAAGACTTAATTGCCAGAAGAAAAAAGTTAATAGGAAAACGGTGATTCACCTACAATATATCCTGAACAAATATTAGCTCTTAATAAAAAGGACAATGTTGGGACTAGGGAAGATGGCAGAGTGGGTGAACTGCTGCTATGTAAGTGTGAGAAGCTGAGTTCAGAGCTCCAGCACCCACATAAAAGGCTGGGCATGGCAGCACACATCTGTAACCCCAGAGCTGGATAAATGGAGTCAAGCAGGTCCTCAGGGCTCACTGCCCACCCTGTCTAACCAAAATGGTGAGCTCAAGACAGCAAGAGACCGGGTCTCAAAAATAAGTTGGAGAGAGATAGAGGAAAGACATCTAACATTCACCTCTGGAAACACACACACACACACACACACACACACACACACAAAGATATTATTGCCACCTTAGGAAAGTACAATATAATATCCCATGTCCTCTAAATGTTAAGATCATTTAAATCTGCAGTGATTAATTTTTTCTTTTAAGATGGATCTTGATTTCTGTAGCTAAAGTCAATGCAGTTATTCATCACCTAACAAAAGGGATCTCTTTCCAGAAGCATGTTAAATTATTCTCTCTTTGTGTGAACATCATAGAGCATATTCTCACAAACAAAGACAGTTGTGATATCACTAAGTGATATAATATTTTTTTATGTTTTTATTTATGTGTATGAATGTACTGTCTGCATGTAGGTTTGTGCACCCGTGTTGTGCAATCCTTTGGAGGACAGAGGAGGGCGTCAGATTCCCCTGGAACTGGAGTTCTCCTGGAATTGGAATTGCAGATGGTTCTCAACTGCCATGTGGGTGCTGGGGATCGAACCTGGATCCTCTGCAAGAGCAGTCGGCACTCTTAACTGCTAGGCCATCTCTCCAGCCCCAAGCAATATAATCTTAAGGGTCTAAAATGTCATGTATGTGGTCCCTTCTTAACTACAGCATTGCTTTATTCAGGGTGGAATGTGGTTAGTATATAAAAGTTCAACGCCTTTAATCCCAGCACTTTGGAGGCAGAGGCATGTAGATTTCTATGAGTTCAAGGCCAGCCTGCTCTACATGCAGGGAGACCCTGTCAAGAAAGAAAGAAAGAAAGAAAGAAAGAAAGAAAGAAAGAAAGAAAGAAAGAAAGAGAGAGAGAGAGAGAGAGAGAGAGAGAGAGAAAGAAAGAAAGAAAGAAAGAAAGAAAGAAAGAAAGAAAAGAAAAGAAAGGAAAGAAAATATTTTGTATTAAATGATTGGTTCTCCATAGATGATACTATTATAAATTTTATGATTTTTTTGTTAAATGTTTATTATTTTTACTTTATGTGTATGAGTGTATTGTCTGCATGTGTGTAAGTACAAAAGTAATGTGCACAAAGTAATGGTGGGGGAGGAAGGAGGCACTGGATACTCTGGAACTGGAGTTTCAGATGGTTGTTAGCTGCCCTATGGGTGCTGGGATTCTACTTGGGGTCCCGTACAAGAAGAGCCAGTGCTCTTAACTGCAGAGCCATCTCTCCAACCTTTTGTTTACAATCCTTGGGGCGAGAAGACTGCCTGTGTGTGGACTGGCTGCATTCCAGACTGCAGTGGAGAAGCACTGTCTTCTGCTTACTTGACATCCAATTTGAGCAGCAGACTCAGGCTCCAGAGGCCTTGTCTTCCTCACCAGGATGGACTGTGGCAACTAGGTAATTGGCACTAGCATCCACAGATGAGGGATACCATTCATCGTTTGTTTTTCTGGGACTGTGTTACTTCACTCAGCATGATGTCCTCTAGCTCCGGCCATTTTCCTGCAAAGCTCATGATGTCGTCTTTCTTTACTGCTGCATAGAACTCCATTGTGTAGATGTACCACATTTTCTCTATCCACTCATCAGTTGAGGGGCATTTGGGTTGGTTCCAGCTCCTTGCTATTGTGAAGAGAGCTGAAATAAACATGGCTGTGCATGTATCTCTGCAGTGGGGTGAGTCTTGAGGGTACATGCCTAGGAGTGGTATGGCTGGGT
>VZQC01004047.1:436875-537854 GCA_009823505.1 Rhizomys pruinosus | reverse complement strand
ATTTGGTCTTTTCGAGACAAAGTCTCCCTGTCGCCCCAGCTGTCCTGGAACTTACATTGTAGACCAGGCTGGCCTTGAACTCACAAAGATCCGCCTGCCTCTGCCTCCCGAGTGTTAGGATCAAAGGAGTGTGCCACCACGCCCGGCTCTTAAAAAATATTTTATTTCGGGCCAGGCGTGGTGGCGCGAGCCTTTAATCCTAGCACTCAGGAGGCAGAGGCAGACGGATCTTTGTGAGTTCAAGGCCAGCCTGGTCTACAGAGTGAGTTCCAGGACAGCTGGGACTACAGGGAGACCCTGTCTCAAAAAGACCAAAAAAAATTTTTATTTTTATTTTATGTATGAGTGTTTTGCCTACATGTACTAAGTGCACCACCATGTGTGTACAATACCTTTTGGAGGCTAAAACAGGGTGCTAGATCTCCTGGAACTGGAGTTATGGATGGTTGTTAGCTACTGTGTGGGTGGTGGGAACCAAACCTGGTTCTTTGTAAGAGCAGCAAATGCTTTTAAAGATGTTTTTAAATTTTATTTTTATTTTATATAAATGAATGTATTGCCCACATGGATGTAAGTTCACCCAGGTCATACAGTGCCCACAGAGGACAGAAGAGGGCATCAGATCCCCTAAAACTTGAGTAACAGAAGGTTATTAGCTACCATGTGGGTGCTGGGAAACAAACCTGGGTCTTCTGCAAGAGCATCCAGTGCTCTTAACCACTGAGCTGTCTCTCCAGACCCAAGACATTTTTTATTCTGTGTATATATGTGAAACTGTGGGTATGTTCACATGTAAGTGCAGGTGTCCAAGCAGTCCAGAAGATGGCATCAGATCCCTGAACCTGGAGCTACAGACTGCTGTGACCTGGATGTGGATGCTGGGCACCAAGCTCAAGTCTTCTTACAGAGCAGTAAGTGCTCTTATCTACTGAGCCACCTCTCAAGCCCCCCAAAAATGTTTACCTATAATTGGTAAATATATTATTATAATTTCTGTTCAAACTTCCCCTCTTTGGAAAGATATTGGAGTGGTCATGGTGAAATGTAACAAATTTATTCATGGTTACTCTCATATATAGAAAGGTTATAGAAAGGTTAGCCAAATGGCTCCCAGGATGCCTAACACCCTCTACCCCATCACACACCCTCTCCCCTCTGGTGATCATGAAAAGAAGATGCAAGGATAGAGTTGTGTCCCTTGATCAGCCCAATGGCTCATCACTGCAAGCTTAGTGACAGAGTTCCTTTTTGGGAACCCATGTAAAGTGGTCCTCTGACAAGTGCACATGTGTATACACACACACACACACACACACACACACACACACACTCACAAATTAAGAGAAACTGTTGCTGTACCAAGCCCTGGCAGTTTACAAATGGTGGAAGAAAACAAAACTAGACATGATGGAGCTGGAATCCAGTCTCTGCAAACTGGTCCAGTCTTCAGATGGCTAAAATTATACACCAAGGATTCAGTTCTCATCAAGCCTAGAAGAGGTAGAGGTGGAAAAGGATAATGGTATGTCAGGTCATTCATTAGCCAGGCTATAATTTCCTAGATATTAAGGTGTTTGTCAGCATTTTAAAAGTTTGTAATTTGGGGCTGGAGAGATGGCTCAGTGGTTAAGAGCACCACTGCTCTTGCAAAGGACCCAGGTTCGATTCCCAGCACCCACATGGCAGCTAAGAACCGTCTTTGTTTTTTCCAGGGGAATCCAATGCCCTCCTCTGACCTCCACGGCATCGCACAACATGGGTGCACAAACCTACATGCAGACAGTACACTCATACACATAAAAAATAAAAAATAATAAATAAAAATAAAGTATTAAAAATAATAAATAAAAATTTAAAAAGTTTGTAATTTTTGAGATCTTTTCTGTCTATGTAGGTATCCAACCTTTATTAAATTTCATATTTGTATCATTGTATTTCTCTTACAGAGTGGATGTGGAGGTCAATCTTGATGGGGTTTAGAGTTGCCATGGGAACATATCTCTGAGGAATATCTGTAAGAATTAATGGATTAATTGAGGTGGAAAGACCTGCCCTGAATTGGGGTCCTGGACCGAATGTGAGGGAGAAAGTGAGCTGAGTGGCAGTGTTCATCTCTCTCTGCTTCCTGATTGTGGACACAATGGTACAGCTGCCTCATGCTCCTGACGGACTGTGGACACAGTGGTTCCAGCTGCCTCACGCTCCCGACTGACCATGGACACAGTGGTTCCAGCTGCCTCATGCTCCTGGCTGACTGTGGACACAGTGGTACCAGCTGCCTCATGCTCCTGGCTGACTATGGACACAGTGGTACCAGCTGCCTCAGGCTCCCGACTGACTGTGGACACAGTGGTTCCAGCTGCCTCATGCTCCCGACGGACTGTGGACACAGTGGTTCCAGCTGCCTCACACTCCCGATGGACTGTGGACACAGTGGTTCCAGCTGCTTCATGCTCCCGATGGACTGTGGACACAGTGGTTCCAGCTGCCTCACGCTCCCGACTGACTGTGGACACAGTGGTTCCAGCTGCCTCACGCTCCCGACTGACTGTGGACACAGTGGTTCCAGCTGCCTCACGCTCCTGACTGACTGTGGACACAGTGGTTCCAGCTGCCTCACGCTCCTGACGGACTGTGGACACAGTGGTTCCAGCTGCCTCACGCTCCTGACTGACTGTGGACACAGTGGTTCCAGCTGCCTCACGCTCCTGACGGACTGTGGACACAGTGGTTCCAGCTGCCTCACGCTCCTGACAGACTGTGGACACAGTGGTTCCAGCTGTCTCACGCTCCTGACAGACTGTGGACACAGTGGTTCCAGCTGCCTCACGCTCCTGACTGACTGTGGACACAGTGGTTCCAGCTGTCTCACGCTCCTGACAGACTGTGGACACAGTGGTTCCAGCTGCCTCACGCTCCTGACTGACTGTGGACACAGTGGTTCCAGCTGTCTCACGCTCCTGACAGACTGTGGACACAGTGGTTCCAGCTGCCTCACGCTCCTGACCGACTGTGGACACAGTGGTTCCAGCTGTCTCACGCTCCTGACCGACTGTGGACACAGTGGTTCCAGCTGCCTCACGCTCCTGACCGACTGTGGACACAGTGGTTCCAGCTGTCTCACGCTCCTGACCGACTGTGGACACAGTGGTTCCAGCTGCCTCACGCTCCTGACCGACTGTGGACACAGTGGTTCCAGCTGTCTCACGCTCCTGACCGACTGTGGACACAGTGGTTCCAGCTGCCTCACGCTCCTGACCGACTGTGGACACAGTGGTTCCAGCTGTCTCACGCTCCTGACCGACTGTGGACACAGTGGTTCCAGCTGCCTCACGCTCCTGACCGACTGTGGACACAGTGGTTCCAGCTGTCTCACGCTCCTGACCGACTGTGGACACAGTGGTTCCAGCTGCCTCACGCTCCCGACGGACTGTGGACACAGTGGTTCCAGCTGCCTCACGCTCCTGACTGACTGTGGACACAGTGGTTCCAGCTGCCTCACGCTCCTGACAGACTGTGGACACAGTGGTTCCAGCTGTCTCATGCTCCTGACAGACTGTGGACACAGTGGTTCCAGCTGCCTCACGCTCCTGACATCATGATTTCCTCACTGCAATGAGCTGCACTGGTAAGCTAAAACATAAACTCTTTTTTAGGTTGCTTTGGTCAGCTATTTTTGTCACAACGACAGGACAAGTGACAGAGGATGATCCCACCTCTTATTACACAAACTTTCATACAAACCTGAGCAAACTCCTACTCTCCACTGTCCTCAGAACAAAGTCCGTTCTCTTGGTTCCTATGTGGACCTCAGCTGATTCCTCTCTGTGCCTCTGTCATCTCAAGTTTCTTCCCTTCCTTCTCTCTGGACTCTGTATGATGAGCACTTCCTCTGTCTCTGGTCCTAACTTAGGTCACTTTGCCATTTTCTAATGACTCAATCTAAAGTAGAATCTTTCATCACTTTCTGTACATTTCCGACACTGTCCTGTTTGCCTGTTCACTGTTCCCTATTCGATAATGTCTATGAAGGCAGAGACAGTTCAGGTCTTGTTCATTGTGTTATCCTTATAAGTTCTCATAGTTAGTCCTCAACTATTTATTGAATGAATGAATAGCTAGGAAGTGAGAGAATGAAGATTTGAGCTCAGGTTTATCTGAGATCAGAGTCAAGTTGCACAGTTTCTTATATTCCAGGAAATTTCTGAATTTTCCAATCTATTATCCCAAAGAGTATTGGAAAGAGCGTGTGTGTGTGTGTGTGTGTGTGTGTTTATGTTAAAATATAAGCAATTTGGGGGCTGTAGCGATGGCTCAGCAGTTAACAGCACTGGCTGGTCTTGCAGAGGATCTAGGTTGGATTCCCAGCACCCACATGGTGGCTAACAGCTATCCCTTAACTCCAGTTCCAGGGGATCTGATGCCCTCTTCTGACCTCCATGGGCATTGCATGCCACGGGTGCATCAGGCAACCCACACAGGCAATACACACATACACATTTTTAAAAAGGGGCTGGAGAGATGGCTTAGTGGTTAAGAGCACTGATTGCTCTTGCAGAGGACCTGGGTTCAATTCCCAGCACCCACATGGCAGCTAACAACCGTCTTAGGCTGGGCGTGGTGGCATATGCCTTTAATCCCAGGAGGCAGAGCCAGGTGGATCTCTGTGAGTTCAAGGCCAGCTTACTAAAGACCATTCTTAAGCCACCATGGGGGTTTGCTGTGGGAATTGAACTGGGTCTTCTGCAAGAGCAGTCAATGCTCTTATTGCTGAGCATCTCTCCAGCCCATGAAGACCGTTTTAGTGTTGGTGGTGTGTGTTCTTAATCCCAGCCTCAGAAGGCCAGTGGCGGGTGGATCTCTGTGAGTTCAGCCAGCCAAGTGACCAGCCTTGCATATGGAGACCCTGTCCTCTAAAACGGACAGGAAAAAAAAGCCGGTGTGATGGTTTCACGCCTTTAATCCCAGCAGGCAGCGCAGAGGCAGGCAGATCTCTGTGAGTTCAAGGCCAGCCCCCCACCTGGTCTACATAGTGATTCCGGACCCTGAGGCTATGGGTGTCTCAAAAGACCAGCTTTAAGATAACTTGCATTGAAGAAACAGGGCTAACCCAGGTAAGATGTGATTGGCACCTTTTATTTTAATTATAGTATATCTTGCCAAAAAATAATCATTCTTGGTGTTGTGTAACAGAAAAAGTTAATTATTTTATTCTTCAAGATTGAGTAGAAATTTTAGCCAGGCTGTGTGATTCTAAAATGTTCAGAGAACGTTATTACATAAGGCTCCACCACTGAGCTCCACCTAGTGGACCTAAGCTTCTAGGGAGTAGAATCAAAGACTTAGCTTTCCGGGGTTTAGGGATAAAGGAAATTAGAGAAAAGATTGTTCCTGCCAGGGAAAGAAGGTGAAAATCCTCTCCAGCTGTGAGACCGTATTGCAACAATAACAAAAATCAAATAAGCTCACTCAGATAATCAGCCCATTTCCCATCTTTATTGGGCTATTTTAGAAAATATGAGGGAACATAAACTCATTTTTTTTTTTGGTCTTTTCAAGATAGGTCCCTCCCTGTAGCCCCGCTGTCCGCGAATTGGAATTCACTCCGTAGACCCAGGCTGGCCTTGAAACTCACAAAGATATCCGCCTGCCTCTGCCTCCCCAAGTGCTAGGATTAAAGTTGTGTGCCACCACGCCCAGACCACATAAACTTATTTTTATAAGCTGTAACCCTAATATGAGTGTATGCTGTAAACATGGATGAACTGGTGAGACAGCTCATGGGAAAGATCTTGCTGCAACTGACTGAAACGATTGAATTTCTGCAAAAACCAGTCAACTTTCTCATGGGCAATATTGAAGAAACGACTGAGAAAAGATGAAAGGCATGTTTGGCAGAATGCAGACTGATGCGTCTGAGGTGGGGTGTGGGGGAATGGGGGGGGGGGACTAAAGTTGTAAAAAAATAAAAAGAAATAAATTTATAAAAAAAATTAAATAAAATATTTAAAAAGGAAAAAAAAAAAAAAAGAGGCTTGCTGCAAAGCCTGATGACCTGAGTTCAATCCCTGGGACCCAAGTTGTCTGCTGATGCTCACCTTGGTGTGCCCTCATGTATGTGTACTCACCTTGGCGTGCCCTCGTGTATGTGTACTCACCTTGGCGTGCCCTCGTGTATGTGTACTCACCTTGGCGTGCCCTCGTGTATGTGTACTCACCTTGGCGTGCCCTCGTGTATGTGTACTCACCTTGGCTGCCCTCGTGTATGTGTACTCACCTTGGCGTTCCCTCGTGTATGTGTACTCACTTGCTTCCCTCTGTTGGTTCCTTGCGCCCTCGTGTATGTGTACTCACCTTGGCGTGCCCTCGTGTATGTGTACTCACCTTGGCGTGCCCTCGTGTATGTATACTCACCTTGGTGTGCCCCATGTATGTGTTCACTTGCGCGTAGATACTCACCTTGGTGTGCCCACATGTATGTGTACTCAGACTCATGTAAATTAAAAATCACGTAACACAGTTATAACCCCATCCATATTCACATCTAGACTATTCCCTGTTCTAGTTTGCCTTCTCCATTGCTGTGACAAAAGGCTCTGACCAAAACCAACTTTGTCTTACTCTCCTAGTTTCATCACTGGAGGAGCCACAAGGAAGACAAGCCAGGAACCGGGAGGCAGAGCGGCGCAGACAACGGCCAGGAGGGTGCTGCGGGTACGGGCTGCTCCCCGGCCCATGCGCAACGCTTGTCTTTCGATAAAGGGAATTATTTTTTTTATGGTGGGGGTGATGAATGGAACTGGTCTGCATGGCCAGGGTGGGTGCACTCGGGGTTGGTGCAATAGTCCCGAGGTCCAGAAAGGGTCGGATTCCCCTGGAAAACGGAGAGTTAAAGACAGTTCTCAATCACCATGGGGGCTGTGGGTCAAACCTGGGTCGTCTGTCAAGAGCGTCGGCACCTCTCTCCCACCGCTAGGCCATCTCGCCAGCCCCTCAACCTGGTGCTTATACAATATACAACAACCATGCCCCAGGGGGTGGTGCACCACCCACAGTGGGCTGGTGTCCTTCCACATATTCAAAATCAAAAGATAATCCACGGAACAGATGTGGCCCACAGGGCAAGTCCGCATTGAGGCTTCTCTCAAAACCCAGGTGTGTCAAGTTACCCTAAATGCTATCCAGCCTATTCCCCAAATAAACATATGCACACAAAAAGCTGTGCTGCATGAGTGTTTCATAGCAATATAAGAGTCAAACTAGTTGAGCAACAATTTAAATTGTCCATCAATTGCTGAACAGGGTAAACAAATGCATACAAAACCCACGATGGAATGTTTTCAGTAATAAAAAGAAATGTATACATGCTATTATCTCTCTTTCAACAAAAAACAACTGAATTAGCCAATACAGGCTGCAACATGGATAACTTGAAAACATGCTAAGTGAAAGATGCCAGCCAAGGACTTATTCTATGACCTAATGTATGTGAACTGTCTAGAGCAAGCAAATCCGTAGAGACAAAAAGTAGATTGTTGGCTAGGGTGGGTAGGGACTTGGGCGTGATGGCAAGGAGTACAGGACTTCATTTTTGCAATGAGGAAAATATTCTAAAGTTGATTATGGTGATAATGGCTCAACCTGTGAATATACTAAAAGTTCAATTGCAATTTTTTTTCTTTTTTAGCAGGGTCTCATGTACCCAGTGGCCTTGAACCAATATAGAGCCAAGGATGATCTTAAACTTCCAATCCTGCTACCTCCTCCACTGTCTGCTGGGATTCTAGTCATGCACCACCACCTTAGCTGTGTTCAGAATTAGTGATCGAATCCCAGGATTTTGGCCACACTAGGTTAAGCCTCTACCAATACTGAGGCTGCATCCAGATGACAACTGTCGCCTTTAAATTTTTACATTATATTGTGTGTGTGTTGCATGTGCCATGAAGTGCAGGGGCTCAGAGGACACCTTGTAGCAGCTGCTCTCTCCTACTGTGTCCTGGAGTCGTTTGGGTTGTCATGCTTGGCAGAAGGTGTCTTTACCTGATGGACCATCTCGAAGGCCTGAAACATACACTCTAAGTAAGTGAATTGGGCCTGGGAGGGGGGGAGGCTCAGTCGTTAAAAGAGTACTGGCTTCTCTTCCAGAGTACCAGGTTGGGTTCCAGCACCACATGTGTGGTCTAACCAAAACACTGGAAGACCAATTCCAGGGGATCTAACAGCCTTTTACTACATCCAGAGGAATTGCATTAACAGGGTACCTTTGCACATATGAAGCATAAGCATATTATGAGAAACAGATAAACATATTTAGGCTGAGGTGTGGTGGTACACCCTTTAATCCAGCATTCAGGAAGCAGAGGTAGGCAGATCTCTGATGATTTCAAGGCCAGCCTTGTTCTACATAGTGAGTTCAGGCCAGCGAGGCCTACAGGGAGGACCTGTCTCAGGACAAAAAAAATTTAAGAAAATTTTTATATTACTTATTTTTATTTTAGCATATAAGTACAGTACACCACATATGTGCAGTGCCCGCAGAAGAGGGCACTGGATCAACTGGAGCTAGAGTTGCAGGCATCTGAACTCAGGTCATCATGCTTAGAGAGCAAGTGCTCTTATCCACTGAGCCATGTCTCCACACCCCAGTTAAGTAAAATTAAATAAGTGACATTGTCAATTCATTTCTCTGTAAAAACTGTTAATTAAAAAAGCATAAAAATTAAAAATGGAACATGTCGCTCGAGTAAAGCATGCCTAGCATTCATGGGGCTCTGGGTTTGATCCCAGTACCACATAAACAAACACACAAAACCCCAAACCAAAAAAAAAAAAAAAAAAAAAAGCCGGGCAAGGTGGCGCACACCTGTTCAGTCCCAGTACTGGAGAGGCTGAGACAGGAGGATGCTTGAGTCCAGGAGTTCTGGCTGTAGTGCGCTATGCCGATTGGGTGTCTGCACTAAGTTCGGCATCAATATGGTGACCTCCCGGGAGGGGGGGACCACCAGGTTGCCTAACGAGGGGTGAACCGGCCCAGGTCGGAAATGGAGCAGGTCAAAACTCCCGTGCTCATCAGTAGTGGGATTGTGCCTGTGGATAGCCACTGCACTCCATGCTGGGCAATATAGCGAGACCCCGTTCTCTTAAAAACAAAAAGAAAGGTAAATAAATGATTTCCCTATTTATGCATCTGAATTCATTCGAAAAGGCAACTCCACATAGGTTTAAGCATGGAATTAAAATTGCATGATTAAATACTGCCTTTAAAAAAAATTGGCCAGGCGTTTTGTAGCGCCACAGCTTTAATCCCAGCACTCGGGGGCAGAGACAAGTGGACATTGAGAGTTGCCTGGCCAGTCAGCCTAACCTAATCAGAAACCCAGTTCCTAATGAGAGACACCTGTCTCAAAAAGACACACACAAAAAAATAGATTAGGGCTAGGCGTTGCGGGATTGTATATGCCTTTAATCCTAGCCATCAGAGGCAAGGAAGGCGGGGATTTCTTTGTGAGTTCAAGGCCACCCCAGCTTGGTTACAAGAGTGAGTTTCTAGGAAGCTGTGGCTTCAGGGAAACCCTGTTTTGAAACTAATACACAACAAACACAACAAAACAAACCAAAAAAATGATTAATGGGGACACAGCCACGGAACCTCCACAGCCCCCACAGCCATGGAGCCCCCACAGCCACGGAACCTCCACAGCCACAGAACCCCCACAGCCATGGAACCCCACAGCCACGGAACCCCCACAGCCACGGAACCCCCACAGCCATGGAACCCCACAGCCATGGAACCCCACAGCCACGGAAGTACTCCCTGCTGTGTTGCTCCCTGCCATGATGGACTGTATTCTCTATCACCATTAGCCCAAATTAAGCCTTCCTAGCTCAAGTTTCTTTTTGTTAGTATCTGACAACAGAAATGTGGGGCGTAACTACACAGATTGTTTACAAATCATACATGTAAATAAAATATATTTAATTTTGACATCTTTGACCTTTCGAAGCTCAGATTTTCATATTCTTTAACTTGAGTCTAGGGCTGAGGAGACAGTAAAAGAATTAACCACCACGCAAGCTTGACAACTTGAGTTCAATTCCTGGAAGCCACATGAGGATGTAAGACGAAAAGATGGGGACAGGAGACTCAGCCAGAAGCTTGTGCATGCATACAGCAGCAGAAGCAATGAGAGGGCCTACCTCAGACAGGCCCAGGGAGAAAGGACTGACTCCCGAGAAGTGTCCTCTGAACTCCGCACCGGACCATGGTGCTCACACACCCATATCTATCTATCTATCTATCTATCTATCTATCTATCTATCTATCAATCTATCTAACTATCTATCTATCTATCTATATCTATGTATCTATCTATCTATCTATCTATCTATCTATCTATCTATCTTAATAAGGGGCTAGAGAGATGGCTCAGGGGTTAAAAGCACTGACTGCTCTTGCAAGGACCCAGGTTTATTTCTGAGCACCTAAATGATGGCTAACAACCATTCATAACTCCAGTTCCAGAAGAGCTAATGCCTTCTTCTGGCCTCCACAGGGATCCAGTCATGTACGTGTAGGCAAAACATTTACACATAAAGGAATTTTAAAATCTCTATAAAAAGTGCTTGATTCCACAGCATGTACACTAAAATTTGAATGATATACAGAAAATGGCCCCTGCGCAAGGATGACAAGCCAATTCATGAAGTGTTCCATATTTTCATGAAGTTGGGAGAAAACAGAGGTGGGCGTGGGCCTGGGAGAAGTTAAAGGGAGGCGTTGGAGATAAATATGATCAAAATACATTGTATGAAATTCTCAAAAAATTAATAAAAGCATTTATTTAAAAAATCTTTAGAAGTTTTATTTTTAAAAGTTGAGGTCTCACTGTATTAGCTAGGCTGGTCTTGAACTCTTAGGCTCAAGGGAACTTCCTGCTTCAACTTTCTGAATAGCTTGGACTACATGAGTGCTCTGCCACACCAGGGTCATAGAATTTTACTTTTATGAAAAACATACTAGCATAAGGATACACCTTTAATCCCAGCATTTGGGAGGCAGAAGCAGGTAGATCTCTGTGAGCTCAAGGCCAGCCTGACATAATTGCAAGTTCTAAGTTAGCCAGGGCTTAAAAAAAATAATAATAATTTGGGGGCTCTTTCCAGACATTGCAAGGGGCTGAATGAGGGGGCTTGAATATTACATTAAATGTGTATAGTTTTGTAATGGGGAACCAGTGTTTAAGATGTGCTCTAATTTATGTATTAAGACTATCACTCTAGCAGTTAAAGAATGGGGAGGGACCGATGGGAGCTGGAGAGGTGGCTCAGCGGTTAAGAGCACTGACTGTTCTTGCAGAGGACCCGGGCTTGATCCCCAGCACCCACATGGCGGCTAAGAACCATCAACTCCAGTTCCAGGGGAATCCGATGCCCTCTTCTGACCTCCGCGGCATTGCAGGACAATAGGCGCACCAACCTACATGCAGACAGTACACTCATACACATAAAAGAAAAGAAAAGAAAAAAAGAATGGACAGATGAACAAAAACAAAAACAATGAAAAAAGTCAAACAACAACAACAAAAGAAGTGTCTCAGGAGTCACGTGACTTGGCACAAGTCACCTAACTTTTCTGAACTTTGGTTTTTCTCAACCACAGAATAGAACTGTCTGTAAATCACTGAGCATGGAGCAAGCTGTCAATCACTGAATGTTGTGACAATAATACCTGCTTTAGAAGTCTGTGAGAAAAAGTGCTTTATATGTAAATGTATGTTTGTACAAACCTATGGCGTTCACCCATGTGGGCACCAAAACTTAGGAAACGTGATTTTAAAAAAAAGAAGAAGAAAATGTTAATATTAAAGTCATTGACACATACTGTTTGCCCAATAATAGTAGCTTCTGCTGTGTTGTGTGGAGAAACAGGATTTCTAAGGAAGCAAAAGAGAAAAGCAATAAGAGAGAATGTATTTAAATTCCCCTTCAAGACTGTTTTTTGTTTTTTGTTTCTTTTTTGAGGCAGGGTCTCCCTTTAGTCCCAGTTGGCCTGGAGCTCACTCACAGGCTGGTCTTGAACTCATAGAGATCTGCCTGCCTCTGCCAAAAGGTGTGTGCCAGCCACCATGCCCAGCATTAAAGACAATTCTTAGCCACCATGTGGGTTGCTGGGAATTGAACCTGGGTCTTCTGCAAGAGCAGTCAATGCTCTTAACTGCTGAGCCATCTTTCCAGCCCATGAAGACTGTTTTAAGTGTGGTGGTGTGTGTCTTTAATCCCAGCACTCAGAAGGCAGAGGCGGGTGGATCTCTGTGAGTTCAAGGCCAGCCTAGAGTGAGCCAGCCTTCATATTGAGACCCTGCCTTAAAAACAGAAAAAAAGCCGGGTGTAGTGGTTCACGCCTTTAATCCCAGCATGCAGGAGGCAGAGGCAGGCAGATCTCTGTGAGTTCAAGGCCAGCCTGGTCTACATAGTGAGTTCCAGGACACCTGAGGCTATGGGTGTCTCAAAAAGACCACTTTAAAATAACTTGCATGGAAACAGTGGCTAACCCTAGGTAAGATGTGATTGGCAACTTTTATTTTATTCATCGTATATCTTCCAAAAAATAATCATGTCTTGGTTTTGTAATCAGAAAAAGTTAATTATTTTATTCTTCAAGACTGAGTAGAAATTTTAGCCAGGCTGTGTGATTCTAAAATGTTCAGAGAACGTTATTACATAAGGCTCCACCACTGAGCTCCATCTCTAGTGACATAAGCTTCTTAAGTGTAGAATCAAAGACTTAGCTTTTCCGGGTGTTAGGGATAAAGGAAATTAGAGAAAAGATTGTTCCTGCCAGGGAAAGAAGGTGAAAATCCTCTCCAGCTGTGAGACCTATTGCAACAATAACAAAATCACATAAGCTCACTCAGATAATCAGCCCATTTCCCATCTTTATTGGGCTATTTTAGAAAATATGAGGGAACATAAACTCATTTTTTTTTGGTCTTTTCAAGATAGGGTCTCCCTGTAGCCCCAGCTGTCCTGGAATTCACTCCGTAGACCAGGCTGGCCTTGAACTCACAAAGATCCGCCTGCCTCTGCCTCCCAAGTGCTAGGATTAAAGGCAACTCTTTTCAAGTCACTAAGCAGTTGTTCAGATGTCTAAGTAAGGCACGTCGAGCAAAATAACATGAATCTTTTGCTGAAGCTCCATCCTGGACTCCAGAAGCACAGAGTGTGGAAAGCAAACTCGCACGCACTGCCCTCCTCCCCTGATGCTGTGGAGGAGCTGTGAACTGCTGTGGAGACAGGAGAGGTCATGATTTGAAAACACAGTGAGGGGCAGTGGGGTCTGAGCTGGGCCTGGGGGTGAAGTTAGAACTGAGTGAGTGGGAAAAGAGAGGGGCCCCGAGTGAAAGAAAGAGAATAGTGAAAGCAGCAGAGCTATCAAGAAAGAAAATGCACAATTTGGAATGTTCAAGCAGTGTATTTTGGCTATAGCAGAACAGGGTTAAAAGAGTAGGCTAAAGGTTTATAGGCAGATAGGGCCAAATTATAGAAAGCCTTGTGTGCCCTGTGGAGCAGTTTCACTTTATCCCATAGATAATACAAAGAAAGAAGCTATTTAAAATTTCTGGGCTGGAGAGAAAAATCTTATTTTAGAAAACTAATTCTAACAATAGATAGTAAGTAGATGGAAGAGACCAGCGATNCCCTCGTGTATGTGTACTCACCTTGGCGTGCCCTCGTGTATGTGTACTCACCTTGGCGTGCCCTCGTGTATGTATACTCACCTTGGTGTGCCCTCATGTATGTATACTCACCTTGGTGTGCCCACATGTATGTGTACTCAGACTCATGTAAATAAAATCACAGTAACAAGTTATAACCCCATCCATATTCCACATCTAGGACTATTCCCTGTTCTAGTTTGCTTCTCCATTGCTGTGACAAAAGACTCTGACCAAAACCAACTTTGTCTTACTTCTCCTAGTTCATCATTGAGGGAGCCCAAGGTAAGAACTTAAGCCAGGAACCTGGAGGCAGGAGCTGAAGCACAGGCCATGGAGGAGTGCTGCTTACTGGCTTGCTCCCCTGGCCCATGCTCAACCTGCTTTCTTTTTCTTAAAATTTTATTTATTTTTTTTTTATGTGTATGAATGTACTGTCTGCATGCAGGTGTGTGCACTTGTGTTGTGCAATGTCTCCGAGGTCAGAAGAGGGTGTCGGATTCCCCTGGAACTGGAGTTAAAGACAGTTCTCAATCACCATGTGGGTGCTGGGGATCAAACCTGGGTCCTCTGCAAGAGCGGTCGGCACTCTCTCCCACCGCTAGGCCATCTCTCCAGCCCCTCAACCTGATTTCTTATACAATATACAACAACCTGCCCAGGGGTGGCACCACCCACAGTGGGCTGGGTCCTTCCACATTATTCAACAATCAAGAAGATAATCCACGGAACAGATGTGGCCACAGGCAAGTCTCCAATTGAGGCTCTCTCAACCCAGGTGTGTCAAGTTGACACTAAATCTATCCAGCACATTCCCCAAATAAAACATATGCCACACAAAAGCTTGTGCATGAGTGTTCATAGCAGTATAAGAGTCAAAAGTAGAACAATTTAAATGTCCATCAATTGCTGAACGGGTAAACAAAATGCATCAAAACCACACGATGGAATATTATTCAGTAATAAAAAGAAATGTATACATGCTATTATCTCTCTTTACAAACAACTGAATTAGCAATACAGGCTGCAACATGGATAGATCTTGAAAACATGCTAAGTGAAAGATGCCAGCCAAGGACTTATTCTATGACCTAATGTATGTGAACTGTCTAGAGCAAGCAAATCCATAGAGACAAAAAGTAGATTGTTGGCTAGGGTGGGTAGGGACTTGGGCGTGATGGCAAGGAGTACAGGACTTCATTTTTGCAATGAGGAAAATATTCTAAAGTTGATTATGGTGATAATGGCTCAACCTGTGAATATACTAAAAGTCATTGCATTTTTACATTCTTCTTTTGAGACAGGGTCTCATGTACCCCAGTGGCCTTGAACCAATATAGAGCCAAGGATGATCTTAAACTTCCAATCCTGCTACCTCCTCCACTGTCTGCTGGGATTATAGTCATGCATCACCACATTCAGCTGTGTTCAGAACTAGTGATCGAACCCAGGATTTTGCACACACTAGGTAAGCCTCTACCAACTGAGCTGCATCCCAGCTGAAACGTGCGCTTTAAATTTTTAACATTTATCTTGTGTGTGTGTTGCATGTGCCATGAAGTGCAGGGGCTCAGAGGACACCTTGTAGCAGCTGCTCTCTCCTACTGTGTCCTGGAGTCGTTTGGGTTGTCATGCTTGGCAGAAGGTGTCTTTACCTGATGGACCATCTCGAAGGCCTGAAACATACACTCTAAGTAAGTGAATTGGGCCTGGGAGGGGGGGAGGCTCAGTCGTTAAAAGAGTACTGGCTTCTCTTACAGAGTACCAGGTTGGGTTTCCAGCACCCACATGGTGGCTAACAAACACCTGGAACTCCAATTCCAGGGGATCTAACAGCCTTTTACTACATCCAGAGGAATTGCATTAACAGGGTACCTTTGCACATATGAAGGCATAACACTCATACACACAGAATAAAAATATTTAGGCTGGGTGTGGTGGTACACCCCTTTAATCCCAGCATTCAGGAAGCAGAGGTAGGCAGATCTCTGTGAGTTCAAGGCCAGCCTGGTCTACATAGTGAGTTCAGGCCAGCTGAGGCTACAGGGAGACCCTGTCTCAGACAAAAAATTTAAGTAAAATTTTTATATTTACTTATTTTTATTTTATGCATATAAGTAAGTACACCCATATGTGCAGTGCCCGCAGAAGAGGGCACTGGATCTCATGGAATGGGAGTTAAGTGTCTTCTGCAAGAGCAGCCAGTGCTCTTATCCACTGAGCCATGTCTCCAGTCCCAGTAAGTAAAAATTAAATAAGTGAATTGTCAATCATTTCTCTGTAAAACTGTTAATTAAAAAAGAATAAAAATTAAAACTGGAAATGTCGCTCAGGAGTAAAGCACTTGCCTAGCATTCATGAGGTCCTGGGTTTTAGCCCCAGTACCACATAAACAAACACAAATAAGTGAACTAAGAAAGGTAAATAATGGCCGGGCACGGTGGCGCACACCTGTAGTCCCAGCTACTCGGGAGGCTGAGACAGGAGGATCGCTTGAGTCCAGGAGTTCTGGGAGCCATGCCGATCGGGTGTCTGCACTAAGTTTGGCATCAATATGGTGACCTCCCGGGAGCGGGGGACCACCAGGTTGCCCAAGGAGGGGTCTGGCCCAGGTCGGAAATGGAGCAGGTCAAAACTCCGGTGCTGATCAGTAGTGGCATCACACCTGTGAATAGCCACTGCACTCCAGCCTGGGCAATATAGCGAGACCCCGTCTCTTAAAAAAAAAAAAAGAAAGGTAAATAATGATCCTATTTCATGCATTCTGAATTCATTCAAGAAAAGGCAATTCCAAATAGTGTAAAGCATGGAATTAAAATTGCATGATTAAATACTGCCTTTAAAAAATTGGCCAGGCGTTGTAGCGCACAGCTTTAATCCCAGCACTCGGGAGGCAGAGGTAGGTGGGTCTCTTGTGAGTTCAAGGCCGGCCTGGTCTACATAGGGAGCACCAGGACAGCTGGGGCCACAGGGAGAGCCTGTTTCAAAAAGACACACACAAAAAAATAGATTAGGGCTAGGCGTTGCGGTGTATGCCTTTAATCCTAGCACTCAGGAGGCAGAGGCAGGCGGATTTTTGTGAGTTCAAGGCCAGCCTGGTCTACAGAGTGAGTTCTAGGACAGCTGTGGCTTACAGGGAAACCCTGTTTTGAAACAAACAAACAAACAAACAAACAAACAAAAAAGATTAATGGGGCTGGAGAGATGGCTCAGCAGTTAAGAGCACCAACTGCTCTTGCAGAGGAGCCAGGTTCAATTCCCAGCACCCACATGGCAGCTAAGAACCATTTTAAAGCTAGGTGTGGTGGCCTGCACCTTTAATCCTAGCACTCTGGAGGCAGAGGCAGGTTGATCTCTGTGAGTTCAAGGCCAGCCTTGAAATCCCAGTGCTGGGGAGGCAGGGACAGCTATCTCTGGCTAGCCACCCAGCATGATCAGCAAGCCATGGTCCCAGTGAAAGATCCTGCCTCTAAAGACAACTAGCTCCTTTGCCCAAAGTTGATCTCTGGGCTGAGAGAGAGAGAGAGAGAGAGAGAGAGAGAGAGAGAGAGAGAGAGAGAGAAGAGAGAGAGAATTTTGAGGCCACCCTGGGCTACATAGTAAATTCTAGGCTAGCTT
Organism: Rhizomys pruinosus; assembly: GCA_009823505.1. Classification (NCBI taxonomy): domain Eukaryota; kingdom Metazoa; phylum Chordata; class Mammalia; order Rodentia; family Spalacidae; genus Rhizomys; species Rhizomys pruinosus. The sequence continues at coordinate 520,518 of VZQC01004047.1, read as the reverse complement.
CCGATACATAGCAAGACTGTCTCAAGGAAAAAAGAAAACAATAATGCCTTTTTAGATGAGATTATAACCCTATGGAGACACTAGTCATCAGTTCCTCTCAGCCTCTTCCCTCTCAGAGCCCCATCCTTCCTCCTAACTTGTCTCCCTGCCTTCTGTCTCTTCTTACCCAATCCATCATCTGGAGTCCTCAAATAATTTTTTAAACAAGAGAGTAAATGTTTTTCTCATCCACTTGGGAATCACAGCCATGTCTGGTCCCAGTGCGCTTTCCCGCCCTGCCCTCTTGTACCATCCTCTGGATCCTCTAGAGCTAGCTCTGTGGGTGCAAGCTTTCCACAAACATGTGAAGATCCCCCATTTTTGAAGGCTCTGCATATGCTTCTTCTGCTGTTCTTCCTGAGCCTGCAGCACACAGCCATCCAGATTCTAGTGCTCCACAACATTCAACAGCTGGTTGCAGCCCTGTCTTTCCTGGAAGACTGCAGGCTAAGTGTGGAGGACTCATCCATGTGTCCCCATCGCCAAAAACTACCAGATAATGTGCATGTTCAATAATGGACTTTCCTCTACATCCCAGGATATGGGATTTAAAAAAATTTTTTTTTGTCTTTTGGGAGACAGGGTCTCCCTGTGGCCCCAGCTGGCCTGGAAGTCACTATTTAGACCAGGCTGGCCTTGTACTCACAGAGATCTACCTGCCTCTACCTTCTGCATGATGTGATTAAAGTTGTGCATCACCGTGGCCTGGCCCTGGTTTTTGTTTTGTTTTGTTTAACTGCTAAAATAAGTGCTTTTATGAAATTTTGAAAGTGCTAGACTATAGGAATTCAAGAGGCTTATTTTTCCAGTAAAGACAAACGCCAGATGTGAAATTATATCCAACACATGATTTTTTTCCCCTCACATTGCTATTATATTTATTAATTCTTTATTGGAGTATATTCAATCCATGTTTGCAAGTGAAAACAAAAACAGCCCTAGAACGTTTTTTCCCAAGTTCTAGGGCAGAAATTTAACCATAAAGAATTATTTCTGGAGACTTGCATTGAAAACAAAAAACAGGCAGGGGTTTAAAACCAGGCATCAGTACTCAGGCCAGACTAGCCTGGAGCTGGGGGTCCTGCTCTGGCTTCATGAGCCAGGGTTATAGGTGCATACCACCACATTGAACCTGGCCCTCACACCTGGTAATGTGATGTCTTCATAACCTGGTAGCTGGTTCCCAGGCAGACCTTGGTGGCTGAGTTCTGACACTCTGGACTATATCCAAAGACTGAAGGGCTCCAGTTCCATGGACTGTTACTGGAGAACTCTGGTTTCCTGCCTCTAGAACAACCTCTGGAAGCTTCTGGGACCTGGCCTCCAAAGGGGCCTGCTGGATGGAAGCCTCACGGACATTTACAGGAGTCTGCTGGATGGAGGCCGTCACTGACTTCCACCTGAGATTGAGTGGCAGCCTCATGGACCTCCACAAAAGCCTGCTGGGTGGGGGCCTCAGTGACCTTCACAGGAGTCTGCTAGGTGGGGGACTCAGTGGCCTACACCTGAGACTGTTGAATGGCAGCCTCATGGGCCTCCATGAGAGCCTGTTGGGTGGGGGCCACGGGAGAATGCTGAGTGGAGGTCTCCCGTAGTTTCACAGGAACACGCTGGGTGGCAGCTTCACAGACATCCACAGGAGCTGGCCTAGTAGCAGCCTCAGAGATCCCCACGAGAAAACACTTGGTCTTGGCCTCCTGAGCTGGTTCCTTCACTGGGTTTGGCAACAGTTTCCTGTGGTAGAAGCCAGCCAATCTCAAGATCAGGTCCGATAGGTCCTGTTATAGGTACTAGGTAATAAGGATCTCAGCTTTGCCTTCAGGGTCCGACTGATTCACACGTACCAGGGTATAAGGATCTCAGCTTCCCCTGATTCACACATACCAGGGTATAAGGATCTCAGCTTCTCACTGATTCACACGTACCAGGGTATAAGGATCTCAGCTTCCCCTGATTCACACATACCAGGGTATAAGGATCTCAGCTTCTCACTGATTCACACATACCAGGGTATAAGGATCTCAGCTTCCCACTGATTCACACGTACCAGGGTATAAGGATCTCAGCTTCTCACTGATTCACACGTACCAGGGTATAAGGATCTCAGCTTCCCCTGATTCACACATACCAAGGTATAAGGATCTCAGCTTCTCACTGATTCACACGTACCAGGGTATAAGGATCTCAGCTTCCCACTGATTCACACGTACCAGGGTATAAGGATCTCAGCTTCCCCTGATTCACACGTACCAGGGTATAAGGATCTCAGCTTCTCACTGATTCACACATACCAGGGTATAAGGATCTCAGCTTCTCACTGATTCACACATACCAGGGTATAAGGATCTCAGCTTCCCACTGATTCACACGTACCAGGGTATAAAGATCTCAGCTTCCCACTGATCCACACGTACCAGGGTATAAGGATCTCAGCTTCCCACTGATTCACACGTACCAGGGTATAAGGATCTCAGCTTCCCACTGATTCACACATACCAGGGTATAAGGATCTCAGCTTCCCCTGATTCACACGTACCAGGGTATAAGGATCTCAGCTTCCCACTGATCACACGTACCAGGGTATAAGGATCTCAGCTTCCCCTGATTCACACATACCAGGGTATAAGGATCTCAGCTTCCCCTGATTCACACGTACCAGGGTATAAGGATCTCAGCTTCTCACTGATTCACACATACCAGGGTATAAGGATCTCAGCTTCCCCCTGATTCACACGTACCAGGGAATAAGGATCTCAGCTGTCTCACTGATTCACACTTACCAGGGTATAAGGATCTCAGCTTCTCACTGATTCACCCGTACCAGGGTATAAGGATCTCAGCTTCTCACTGATTCACACATACCAGGGTATAAGGATCTCAGCTTCTCACTGATTCACACATACCAGGGTATAAGGATCTCAGCTTCCCACTGATTCACACCGTACCAGAGGTATAAGGATCTCAGCTTCCCCTGATTCACACGTACCAGGGTATAAGGATCTCAGCTTCCCACTGATTCACACGTACCAGGGTATAAGGATCTCAGCTTCCCACTGATTCACACGTACCAGGGTATAAAGATCTCAGCTTCCCACTGATTCACACATACCAGGGTATAAGGATCTCAGCTTCCCACTGATTCACACTGTACACAGGGTATAAGGATCTCAGCTTCCCCTGATTCACACGTAACAGGGTATAAGATCTCAGCTTCTCACTGATTCACACATACCAGGGTATAAGGATCTCAGCTTCCCACTGATTCACACGTACCAGGGTATAAAGATCTCAGCTTCTCACTGATTCACACATACCAGGTATAAGGATCTCAGCTTCCCACTGATTCACACGTACCAGGGTATAAGGATCTCAGCTTCTCACTGATTCACACATACCAGGGTATAAGGATCTCAGCTTCCCACTGATTCACACGTACCAGGGTATAAGGATCTCAGCTTCCCACTGATTCACACGTACCAGGGTATAAGGATCTCAGCTTCCCACTGATTCACACGTACCAGGGTATAAGGATCTCAGCTTCCCACTGATTCACACGTACCAGGGTATAAGGATCTCAGCTTCCCACTGATTCACACGTACCAGGGTATAAGGATCTCAGCTTCTCACTGATTCACACGTACCAGGGCATAAGGATCTCAGCTTCTCACTGATTCACACGTACCAGGGTATAAGGATCTCAGCTTCCCACTGATTCACACGTACCAGGGTATAAAGATCTCAGCTTCCCACTGATTCACACGTACCAGGGTATAAGGATCTCAGCTTCCCCTGATTCACACGTACCAGGGTATAAGGATCTCAGCTTCTCACTGATTCACACATACCAGGGTATAAGGATCTCAGCTTCCCCTGATTCACACGTACCAGGGTATAAGGATCTCAGCTTCCCACTGATTCACACGTACCAGGGTATAAGGATCTCAGCTTCCCCTGATTCACACATACCAGGGTATAAGGATCTCAGCTTCCCCTGATTCACACATACCAGGGTATAAGGATCTCAGCTTCTCACTGATTCACACATACCAGGGTATAAGGATCTCAGCTTCCCACTGATTCACACGTACCAGGGTATAAGGATCTCAGCTTCCCACTGATTCACACGTACCAGGGTATAAAGATCTCAGCTTCCCACTGATTCACACGTACCAGGGTATAAGGATCTCAGCTTCTCACTGATTCACACTACCAGGGTATAAGGATCTCAGCTTCTCACTGATTCACACGTACCAGGGTATAAGGATCTCAGCTTCCCACTGATTCACACGTACCAGGGTATAAGGATCTCAGCTTCCCACTGATTCACACGTACCAGGGTATAAGGATCTCAGCCCCCTGATTCACCGACCAGGGTATAAGACTCAGCTTCTCACTGATTCACACATACCAGGTATAAGGATCTCAGCTTCCCCCTAAATCACACGTACCGAGGGTATAAGGATCTCAGCTTCCCACTGATTCACACGTACCAGGGTATAAGGATCTCAGCTTCCCCTGATTCACACGTACCAGGGTATAAGGATCTCAGCTTCTCACTGATTCACACGTACCAGGGTATAAGGATCTCAGCTTCCCCTGATTCACACGTACCAGGGTATAAGGATCTCAGCTTCTCACTGATTCACACATACCAGGGTATAAGGATCTCAGCTTCTCACTGATTCACACGTACCAGGGTATAAGGATCTCAGCTTCCCCTGATTCACACATACCAGGGTATAAGGATCTCAGCTTCTCACTGATTCACACATACCAGGTATAAGGATCTCAGCTTCCCACTGATTCACACGTACCAGGGTATAAAGATCTCAGCTTCTCACTGATTCACACGTACCAGGGTATAAGGATCTCAGCTTCCCCTGATTCACACGTACCAGGGTATAAGGATCTCAGCTTCTCACTGATTCACACATACCAGGGTATAAGGATCTCAGCTTCTCACTGATTCACACATACCAGGGTATAAGGATCTCAGCTTCCCACTGATTCACACGTACCAGGGTATAAGGATCTCAGCTTCCCACTGATTCACACGTACCAGGGTATAAGGATCTCAGCTTCCCCTGATTCACACGTACCAGGGTATAAGGATCTCAGCTTCCCACTGATTCACACGTACCAGGGTATGAAGCGATCTCAGCTTCCCACTGATTCACACGTACCAGGGTATAAGGATCTCAGCTTCCCACTGATTCACACGTACCAGGGTATAAGGATCTCAGCTTCCCACTGATTCACACGTACCAGGGTATAAGGATCTCAGCTTCCCACTGATTCACACTGTGGTGGTTTGCATGAGTGTCCCCCATAGGCTGTAAGTATTCAGACATTTGTCTCCAGTTGGTGGCGCTGTTTTTTGGAGGTCTTAGAAGGTGTGGCCATGCTGGGGGAAGTGTGTCACTGGGGGGCAGGCTTAGTGAGTTTTAACAAGCCTTTTTAGTTGCTCTCTCCGTTTCTGTGCTCTTGGCGAGATGTGACCTTCGGCCTGCCGCTCCAGATCCAGCCGCCATGCCTCCCACCACAATGGACTCTAATTTCCTGGAACCGCCAATCGTAAGCTCAAATAAACTCTCCTTTTATAAGTTCCTTGGTCTGGTGTTTTATCACAGCAACAGAAAGTGACTGAATACAGTTATTGGTACCAGAGAGTGGCTGTTGGCTAGTGAAGAACCTGACATGTGTATGATTGGAGAAGTGTGGAAGACTTTGGAACTTTGGGCTGGAAAGGCTGTTGACTATTGTCAAGCAGAGCTTAAAGGGCCATTCTAGGTGAAGGCCTGGAAGAAAGCATGACTGCAAAGATGTGGTTCCAGGGGAAAAATAAAGACTTAGAGCAGCAGCGCGGGATATTTATGGCAAAGAGTCTGGCAAGCAGTTTGCCCACAGCCCAAATGCTTGCCTGATCTAAGTAAAAGCATGGACTGATGTCTTGGCAGAGGATATTTCAAGACAGCTAGTGTCGAAATGGGTGTGGCTTTTAATGTGTGAATACTATCAGATCTACAGTGAAAAAAGAGCAGATGGGGCAGAAGAAATGCAGAATATACAGTTTGGATCTAAAAACTGCACTAGGAAGATTAAAGGTGGGCCAAGGCATGTGGAAGGAGAGCTCCCTTGCATAAGGAGATTAAAGCCATTAAGGAGAGGCTTGGAGATTTACAAGTAAACAAAAGAAATCATACCTTCAGGGGCAAAGACCACACCCAGCTTAATCCCCACAAGTCCAGGCAGTGAAAAGTAGCAAATGTGGTATGTGAAATAGGCCAGGGTCTCATCCCAAAATTGCAGCGTAAACTCGGCAGTTTTATTCACATGGTGCTGGCCTTTAGAGATGCAAGTTTGCAAGAGTGAAGGGGTCATCAGTTCTTCCTCATGGTTTCAGAACGAGCTGCAAGGTCAGGGCAGAGTCGCAGCAGGGGTTTCCCTGCATAAAGTAGGCCCTGATAGGCATTGTGTGAAGCTGTGAAAATGAAGCCTGTTTGGCAGTGAGACCCCAAGAAGGAACATTCAAGAGGCCAGCACCTGTGAGATATTTTGCCAAGGAGCTAGAGCTACAGGGAGTGGTACCAGCTTAAGAAAGAGATGTATGTTGCAAGCAAAGCTGGAAGAGCTGAGCCATAAGCCCCTTTGGAAGTCAAGTCCCAGAAGTTGCAGTGGAGCTACAGGACTTGGCGTTTGCCCTGCTGGTTTCGGTCTTGTTTTGGTCCAATTTCCTCACTATGCCTCTATCCTCCTTTTGGAATGGGAATGTGTATTCGTTCCATATAAGACTGTATGTGGGAGTATGTAATTTGCTTTTTTTTGTGATTTTACAGGAGGCTTACAGTTAAGAGTATTGGCCTGAGTCTCAGAGGTAGACTTGGGACTGGTGGCACTTTTGAATTGCATTTGAGACTGGTGAAGACTGTGGGGATTTTAAGGTGGACGAAATGCATTTTGCATTTTATATGGTCAGGACCTATGGGGGTCACCGAGGAAGTGCATGGCCGGTGGTTTTGCTATGAGTGTCCCCCCCTATAGGCTGTTACAGTGTATTCAGACATTTGGTCTCCAGTTGGTGGCGCTGTTTTTGGAGTCTTAGAAGGTGTGGCCATGCTGGGGGAAGTGTGGTCACTGGGGGCAGGCTTGTGGTTGATTTTAACAAGCCTCCGATGGTCATACATTGACTCCGTGCTCTTCTCTGACTTCCTGTGAGTCTCTTCGCGAGATGCTGACACTTCTGCGCCTGCGCCAGAATGAACCAGTCAGCTCACACCTCCTAACCAACAGTGGTTACAGTAATTCGCCTGGACATCCTGCCAAATCGTAAATGCTACTAAATAAAAAACTCTGTCTCGTCTTTATTACGTCCTTGTTGGTGTTCTTATCAACAGTGCGACAGAAAAGTGAGAACTAATACAGCAATGTACCACGGGTGAATAGGAGGACTACTCAACGATTCCCACTGGCAATCTACAGTATAGGGATTCGCTTACGTCAACTGGACCGGTATATAGGGGATCTCAGGCTTTCCCACTGATTCACACGTAACCAGGGCTAAAGGATCTCGCAGCGTTCCTCACTGGATTCAACATCTGTACAGGGTAAAAGAGATACCTCAGCTTCCCACGGTGTATATGAAATCGGTAACAGTACAGGAGTAATAAGAGATCTGCTAGCTTCCCACTGATTCACACGTACCAGCGGGCTTATAAATTCAGCTTCCTGATTCACAAGTACCAGGGTATAAGGATCTCAGCTCCCCCTGATTCACACGTACCAGGGAATAAAGATCTCAGCTTCTCACTGATTCACACATACCAGGTATAAGGATCTCAGCTTCCCACTGATTCACACGTACCAGGGAATAAAGATCTCAGCTTCTCACTGATTCACATATACCAGGGTATAAGGAGCTCAGCTTCCCCTGATTCACACATACCAGGGAATAAGGATCTCAGCTTCCCCCTGATTCACACGTACCAGGGTATAAAGATCTCAGCTTCCCACTGATTCACACGTACCAGGGTATAAGGATCTCAGCTTCCCACTGATTCACATGTACCAGGGTATAAGGATCTCAGCTTCGCCTTCAGGGTCCCACCGATTTACATGTACCAGGGTATGAGTCATACACTCCATGTGTGAGATGTGCTCTCTGTCCTGACCATCACTGCTTCTACCAGCCAAGCGTCCAAGTGAACTGCTTTCGGGCTTCTCAAGCACTCCGCGTGGAACCACGTAGGCAGCTTGAGGTCTCCCGACACCTTGAATATGGTCCCTTCAACCTGCTGAAGCTGCAGGAGTGTCTGAAACCTCTTGGAAGAGGCCATGCTGCAGGAACCTCACTGCGGTCTGGTGTAACCATAAACCCCACATTGCTATTTTTTTAAAGCATGATTTGAAATACACTAAAATGAAATCAAGATTTTGATTTTAAATTTTGACTTTTCAAAGCCAGTTCTGTTTTTTTTTTATTTTTTTAATTTCTGTATGTGTATGAATGTACTGTCTGCATGCAGGTCTGTGCACCCGTGTCGTGCAATGGCGCGGAGGTCAGAAGAGGGTGTCGGATTCCCCTGGAACTGGAGTTCTCCTGGAATTGGAGTTTCAGACGGTTCTTGGCCGCCATGTGGGTGCTGGGGATCGAACCTGGGTCCTCTGCAAGAGCGGTCAGCACTCTTAACCGCTAGGCCATCTCTCCAGCCCCTCTTTGGTTTTCTAACTATGTGTATCAAGGTGCTACTGAGTCAGAGGTGCCCCTGTGAGCACCCAGTTTTGTCCAGATGGCAGAGTGCAATGCTTGCTGTTGGCAGAGGGTGCCTGAGGATAAGGGCAGCTAAGGCTACATTTAGGATTCATCAGGCAACACTGTATAAACCAGAAAGGGGGGGATAAAAATATGCCACAGAGCAGGGAAGAGTGCCAGGGAAGACTCGAGGCTAGCTGGTCCCAAAGTAGGAAAAAGCCCAGCTATGAGCAGCCTTGGCCTCACCCCTTCCCTTTCATTTTTCTCCTAGGTGTAAATGGAACAGGATGAGTATTCAAAATTGTCCACTGTCAGGGTGAAACTCTTAAAGATTGGTTCCTAATGTGGTGGTAAAACCCCTAGGGTTCTCCTATCTGCTGGTCTTGGGGAGGAGTGCATCCTAACTTTAGAGGACATGTAAAACCTACCAGTTTACTAAGCTGGATGAAAAGGGGCTTTGCAGATTTTTTTTAGCAGTTTGTTCACCAGTGTTTATTGCCTAGGATGCCGCAGCTTCTGTTCTCGGTTCTCAGGATACAGGCCCTCAAAGTCCTTTCTCTGGAAACATATTCCAGCCAGAGAGCTAGACAACAAATATGCCAGCCCATAATGAGAATGTGGAGAGGACTTAGTGCACAGGAGAGTGTTCTTTTTCTCCTCCAACTGAGGAGACATTCGATCAGGCTAGAGATGGGGGAGCAGGCACCACAGACACCTGAAGAAGGGTACTGCCAAGGCAGGGGACTGGCAGGTACATGGACCACATCATGAGGGTCTGATGGGTTCAAGGACTGCAGACTCATTTGGATGGATCCAGAGAGGAGAGCACATGGTGGAAAAGGTACCAGTGGGGCCAGAATACAGGACGCCTCAGAGCCAGAATAAAGAACTTGACTTTTTTTTTTTTTCTTTTCGAGACAGGGTCTCCCTGTAGCCCCAGTTGTCCTGGAACTCACTCTGTAGACCAGGCTGGCCTTGAACTCACAAAGATCTGCCTGCCTCTGCCTCCCAAGTGCTAGGATTAAAGGCGTGCGCCACCACACCAGGCAGAACTTGACTTTCACAGCACAGATGAGGATCCACTGGGGAATTGTATTGACTGTGGAGAAGAAAGTGGAAAGAAAACCAGTTTGAGGCTGTTGGTCTTGGGAGAGATCACAGTCTTAGAACAGATCATTCTGATTCCTAGGTGGAAATGGTTGGACTCTGGGTAAGGCTAAGAGAGTTTATTGATTCACTTTTCCACCTACTTTACTGTCAGGTATAACAAGACTGAAAGAGGATCATTTAAAGACGCCCATCCTGGTTAGGGGATTTGGAACCTGTCTACTGATAAAAATTACTTGTAACCCTGACACTGGTGTTCAAGGCTTTCACAGCTGTATAGCCTTAAGTTTTTTTTTTTTTTTTCCTGAGACAGGGTCTCCCTGCAGCCCTAGCTGTCCTGGAACTCCCAATGTAGATCAGGCTGGCCTTGAACTCACAAAGATCTGCCTGCCTCTGCCTCTGGAGTGCTGGGATTAAAGGCATGCGTCACCACGCCCAGTGAAGAGATCCTAACACCCTTTTTTTTAAAATTTATTATTTTTTGTTTTTTCGAGACAGGGTCTCCCTGTAGCCCCAGCTGTACTGGAATTCGCTCTGTAGACCAGGCTGGCCTTGAACTCACAAAGATCCGCCTGCCTCTGCCTCCCAAGTGCTAGAATTAAAGACGTGTGCCACCATGCCCGGCTATTTATTATTTTTTTATGTGTATGAGTGTACTGTCTACATGTAGGTTCGTGTACCCATGTCGTGCAATGCCTTGGAGGTCAGAAGAGGGTGTTGGATTCCCCTGGAACTGGAGTTAAAGATGGTTGGTTCTTAGCCACCATGTGGGTGCTGGGGATCGATCCTGGGTCCTCTGCAGGAGCAGTTCAACTGCTGAGCCATCTCTCCAGCCCCGATCCTGGTATCTTTTTAAAAAAGCATTATTTTAAATTTTGTGTATGTATGTGGGTATGTGCAATTAAGTTCAAGCACTTTCAGGTGCAAAGAGCTGGTGGTTCTGAACTACCAGATGTGGGTGCCTAGCACCAAGCTCTTGTCCTCAGAGCAGTACCTGATCTTAATCACTGAGCCAGCCCCAATCCAAGTATCTTTAACAATTACTGCTACAGAGAATTTTTTCCTTTACCATAACCATTCTTTCCAAGTTTTATTTCAAAAAACCCAAAAAAAGTATGTTGAGATTACACTGTCCATAAAGAGTGATCATGGGTACAGTAAGTGTCCAACTGGACAGATATGGCAAGGGCCCAATTCAGTATGTGATATCCTATTTCTCCAACACCCAAGTTAAAGAACCAAATAAACAAAGCTTTCCAGGGTAGAGGGTCAGGCCAGCTTTTACACTGAAATGGTAGCTCCAAAAGAGCTATCCAATTTGTGATTTGTCTTCTATTTATCCTTTTCTTTCTGTTCTTTCTCTTTCTTCTCACGCTCAGCTTTAGCTTCTTCTTCCTCATGTTTTTTGATCAACTGTTCCACTTCCTTTTGTTTGAGAACTCTGATCACCGTCTTTCCACTCTCTCTTGTTAGTGTGGCAATTTCCACTAAAAAAAAAAAAAGAACTTACATGTACATTTGTATCCAAGGCAGGAGTGCTCTGAGACACAACCACACACATGGCTCACCTGCTCCATTATCTGAGCCTCAGCTCCTCTTCTCTCCCTTTCACACTTACTGGAATGACTCATTGATACTTATTATTTTTTATGTGTATGAATGTACTGTCTGCATGCAGGCTGGTGCACCCATCGTGCAATGCCGTAGATGTCAGAAGAGGAGATCAGATTCCCCTGGAACTGGAGTTAAAGACGGTTTTTAGCCGCCATGTGGGTGCTGGGAATCGAACCTGGGTCCTCTGCAAGAGCAGTCAATGCTCTTAACCACTGAGCCATCTCTCCAGCCTCTCTTTTTCTTTTTTGAGACAGGACCTCAGCCCTGGCTGGCCCTGAACTCAGAAATTTGCTGGCTTCTGCCTCTGAAGAGCTGGGATTAAAGAACCGTACTACCACTCCAGATACTTTTTTGTCCTTCTTCTTTTTTTTGGGAGACAGGGTCTCCCTATAGCCCCAGCAGGCCTGGAACTCACCCTGTGGACCAGGCTGGGCTTGAACTCACAGAGATCAGCCTGCCTCTGCCTCCCGAGTGCTAGGATTAAAGATGTGCACCACCATGCCCAGCTTAAAGAGTTAAAGATTCTTAGCCACCATGTGGGCGCTGGGAATTAAACCTGGGTCCTCTGCGAGAGCAGAAGGTGTTCTTAACCACTGAGCCATCTCTCCAGCCCCATTTCCAGATACTTTTATGGAAACAAAATAACTCTGATCTTGTCTTGATTATAAGTTTTACTCAAAGATCTTTTCCACATATAACCCAATTTTCTTGGGAACATTAAAAAAAATTATTTTTATGTGTATGAGTGTTTTCTCTGCATGAATGTAAGCGCACCACATGGTGTGTGTGGTGCTTACAGGGAGGCCAAAAGAAAAGATGTCAGATCCCCTGGAACTGACATTAGAGATGGTTTTTGGCCACAAGAATGGAACCTGGGTCCTCTGCAAGAGCACCCCCAGTGCCCAACTGCTGAGCCATCTTTCCAGCCAGTTCTCTCTTGGGAACCATTTTTGTCATCTAGTAAAATTCAATCAGGGAACCACAGACAGAACCTTCAACTACTAACAAATCTTTTTTAAGGATTTTTCTAACTGCTTTTCAAAATGACATAAAAAGCAGCTTTCAGTCAGACATGGTGGCGCATACCTGTAATCCCAGCACTCAGAAGCAGAGGATCCATACGAGTTTGAGGCCACCTTGGTCTACGTAGTGAGTTCAAAGATAGCCAGAGCTACATAGTGAAGACCCTGTCTCAAAAGTAAAACAAAGAAAAAAGCAGCTTCTGTAGCTATACACAAGAAAAACAAACTGACATCAGAAGGGGAAGAAATTTTTTCATGGAGAAATGGACAGGGTCCTTTCTGAAACTTCTAATGACAGCAGGAGTCTGTAAGTAAATGGCATTCTCTAAGGACACTGGGAGCTAGGTATCCCATCCAAAACCACAAAACAGTATTATTTAGTATATGAATATATACATATATATATGTATATGAATATATACATATATATATGTATATGAATATATACATATATATGTATATGAATATATACATATATGTATATGAATATATACATATATGTATATGAATATATACATATATACATATACATATATATATATAGATATAGCTATATATAGTTGAGACAGTGTATAAATGTTTTGAGACACTGTAGCAATTCCCTGCCCAGTCAGAAACAATAAGTTGGACATAATCATACACATACACCTGATCACATGTGCACAGAGGCACCGAGAATCATTGAGAAGCCCTGATAAGGTAACTGTGCTCCCTAGCACTCCAGGGAGCAGATCTCGGAACAGGAGCTGCATTCACAGGACAGAGTGAGACTTCAAAACTCATCAAGGGTAATTTTAGTCAAGTCACTTACCTTCATGGAGCCCCAGTGTCCTCATTTAGGAAACAGGGTACAATGCCACCTAAGGTGGCTGCTTCAGCGAGCTCAAACATGTTCATCTAACACTAACAGACCTAAACCTGTAGCTACTCAACCAATTCCCCTCACTCACTCAGACAAACAGAAAGAGGACAAGGTTACCTTTTTTTTTTTTTTTTTTNGTAGCTCTGGCTGTCCTGGAACTCACTTTGTAGACCAGGCTGGCCTTGAACTCACAGAGACCTGACTGCCTCTGCCTCCCAAGTTAGGACTAAAGGCGTTCACCACACCTGGCTAGTTACCTTTTTCAGCAGACAGTTTACTAACATCCATTGTCTTATTTAGCACTTTGATTGCTAGGGCAAGTGCTGACTTCAGAGTCATTTCTCCTTCTTTGTAGTCTTGTTTCAACATCGACACAGCTGCCTAGAAAACAAAGAATCAACTGAGGGAATTTTAAGTTTGTGCTTTTAAAACCAGATTGGTCTAGAAGAATTTATGCTTGAATTTGCAGAGATAATTACAACTAATAAAAACAACTGATGGCAGGGAAGGTAGGAAGAGATGGAGAGAAGAGGGATTTCATTCATTTCTGGAATGATCCTTAAGCTGGGTCCTCAGTCCCAAAGGATCTATCTCTAGAATTCAGGGATGAATTAAGATTATGGGGGTGGGGGGGCGACACCAAAAAACAACAAAAACCAACCAAAAAACCCTAAACTTCATCTATATTCCTATAACTTCTAACTGAAAACTGGCAACAAATTCAAGTATACAGCACCAGAAATCAGCTCTTTTCCTATTTTAATGTCACATTAAGGCTGCTGCGGCTGTGTTAACATTTGCTTATATCCGTCACTACTTCAACATGACAGTTCTTAGATCTTTCAGTGGATCTTACAGTGCCAGAAAAATACTTACTGCACTATTGTTTCCAATGCATGTGGCTTTCCAGCCACCGTAATTTCCACTAGGATCACTCTGATAGAGCTGAAAGCCATAGTGCTTATCCCAGCCAATGTACAGCAACGAAACACCAAAGGGACGCTTTCCTTTAACAAAAAGAAAGAAAAAGCACCATCAATCTAAACTTTAAAAATCAACAATCTACATTCAGTGCTACCAGTCACAAGCTTTGGGGCTCAAGCCTTTCCTGTGAAGCATGCATAAACTGCTTTGTATTCTGCCACCACAGATAAGCTTAATCACAGATTCTGCCTCTCCTTCTAGGATTTGGACACAGCCTGGGGAGTAAATAAGGACATAAAAGGCCAGAGATGAATTTCATTATTATGTAAAAAGAATTTGTTTCCAGATCTGAAAATGTTATTTTGGCTTTTGAGTATCCTGTCCATAAAGGCTGTTAACTAACATGTAAAAGATTTGTTCACGAATCAAGAATGTCTTTAAAAAGGTTATTATTCAGCCGGGCATGGTGATGCATGCCTTTAATCCTAGCACTTGGGAGGAAGAGGCAGGCGGATCTTTGTGAGTACCAGGACAGCTGGGGCTACAGGGAGACCCTGTCTTGAAACCCCCCCCCCAAAAAGGTTATTATTCAGCTAGACATGGAGGTGTGTATCTGTAGCTCAGCGCTTAGGAACTTGAGACAGGAAGACTGCTGTGAGGTCCAGGCCAGCCTAGGGTATATTGTAAGACTGTCTTTCAAACAAAACAAAATAGCCCAAAGCAAAATGAAGCAAAATAGTTTTATTTTTTTAATGTTTTAAGTTTTGGGGGCTGGAGAGATGGCTCAGTGCTTAAGAGCATTGGCTGCTCTTGCAAAGGACCCAGGTTCAATTCCCAGCACCCATTTGTATCTCCAGTTCCAGGGGATCTGATGTCCTCTTTTTTTTTTTTTTGGTCTTTTCGAGACAGGGTCTTCCTGTAGCCCCAGCTGTCCTGGGACTCACTCTGTAGACCAGGCTGGCTTTGAACTCACAAAGATCCACCTGTCTCTGCCTCCCAAGTGCTAGGATTAAAGGCGTGCGCCACCACGCCTGTCTCTGATATCCTCTTTTGACCTCCATGGGCATTCCAGGACACAGTGGCACTTACATACATGCATGCAATATACTCGAACACAGAAGATCAAATATTTTTAAATGTTTTAAGTTTTTAAAATATTTCAAAAAACCTCAGTACCTCCAAACTGTGTATAAGCCTGTTTGATATCACACAGTGCTGTGACCAACTGCTCACAGGGAATTGGCTCCTGATACTGTAATAAATACCTAGGGTAAAGAAGTTGACATATTAATAGTTTTCTCTCAAATATATATATATATATATACACACTACAGAGAAAACACTAAAAGAAATTTATGTCACAGGGAAAATAGAGTAATCACTTGTAATTTGAAGAGGAAAGAGAAGAAACATGTCAGTATCCTAATATCATTGTGGGTACATTTCCTAAGTTTGATGACAAGAACTTTAGTTTTTTTTCTTAACCGCTAGGTCATCTCTCCAGCCCCGAACTTTAGTTTTCAATGAATGGACTTTTAATGAATTTAAATTTAGCCAAAAGTAAGCTCTTAGGAGGCATGGTGGCACATGCCTTCAATCCTAGCACTCCAGAGGCAGGTGGATCTCTGTGACTTTAAGGCCAGCCTGGTTCTACATAGCCAGTTCTAGGCCACTATGACATAGTAAGAGCCTGTCTCAAAAGAAAAAAGTTCCCCTTGAACATTTAATGTAATGTTGTCAGTTATGCTATTTATATCCATACCTTTGAGCAATCAGCCTCAGTTCATTAGTCAGAACATTAGCATCAGAAGTTATGCCAGCCACACTGCAAGCCATGTCCCTTGAGGGGGGAAAAAAAAAGACATTGACTGTAAGCAGGAAAGACACTTGCTAGAGGGCTTGTAAGAACTATTAGGAAAAAAAAAAACTATTAGGGATTCGCCAGATTGGCTTCTTAGATACTACCCCTTTGGGAAAACAGTTACAAAATTATCTTTGTAGATGTTCACGTGACATCATTCAACATGAATGAGAGAAAATGTAGCCTTAATTCTTCAACAGATAATATTTATCATTGCCCTCTGGGAACAGGACAAGAGAAGGAACATGAAGTAGCTTAAGTAAATCCTAGGAAACAGAAGAAAACATTTACTGGAGACTGTCCCACACTTCTGAGTATAACTCTCACCTCCTACAGCCTATGATGAGTACAAGGGTGATGGGCACAAGACTGAGGGAGCTCTCAAGTTGCGCAGGCATGCACTTCCTCTTCTGCCTGCTCCCCCAAAGCCTGCCCTGGCTCTATACAGTCTAGACACCCACTATGCCTGCACCTAGGCAAGCCTACAAGCTGCTGAGTAGGTCTAAAAGCAGCTCTGTGGAGGAAAGATACCATGTCAGATGAGTGTACCAAAAGCCCCCGTGGGAGGTGGTAGGCTCATGCTAGGAGTGCATTTCTAATGGCTAACCAAACTGGTACAGAACCAAACTGCCTTCTAAAATACCTATGCTCACATCCATAGACAAAACTGCTCCCAGCCTAAACGACAGTAGCCTCAGTTTCCATTCAATGTGGCAAATGCAGACTCATGGCTTCCCAAGATGCAGAGAATGAGCAACAGGAGAGGGCCCAGACATAAAGAAGTCACTTATACCACTGCCTCAAAGGCTCAGGGAACATTGTGGAACAGGGGCAGAAATATATAAGAGCCAGATCAGGCGAAGGGCTGCAAAATGCCATTCTCTAAACTCATATAACCATTGCAATCATTAACATAACTGTGGCTACCTGTACTGGGCCCACACAAGACTGTAGGCAATCTGTCAAGGAAGGGGTAGGTCTCATGAGACCATACACTTTCCCTCTGAACTACTGGCTATCACAGATTCTGGGAGAAAGAGGGCATCATTTTTTTTTTAATTAATTTTTATTTATTTCTTTATGTGTATGAATGTACTGTCTGCATGCAAGTTTGTGCACCCATGTCGTGCAATGCCGCAGAGGTCAGAAGAGGGTGTCGGATTCCCCTGGAGCTGGAGTTCTCCTGGAATTGGAGTTTCAGACGGTTCTCGGCCGCCATGTGGGTGCTGGGGATCGAACCCGGGTCCTCTGTAAGAGCAGTCGGTGCTCTTACCCTCTAGGCCATCTCTCCAGCCCCTAAAGAGGGCATCATTATCTTTAGTTATGTACCCACTGATGAGTCCACTGGGCTCCAGCAGACAGCTACAAACCAACAGTCAACACAGATGGTCCTTGCTAACCTCAGTGGGTCATACCATGAATAGACATGAGAGATAGACCTGTGGGGAGTAGGGATGGCAGAAAGGGGTGGTGGGGGAGGGGGAGAGTAAAGACTGGTCAATATGCACAGTGTGTAAATACATAAGGCCCCAATGACAAGCAGTCATCAGACCCATCACTGAAGGCCAAGTCTCTCAGCAGCAGGCCAGTGCTCCACTAAGTACAAAGTTCTACAACCCCAATGGAACAGAAAACAGAGTACAAAGTGTGGTCCAAACTGCCCAGAGTCCCAAGAGCCTTGCTCTTTGGTAAAGTCAGTGTACTTTTACAAAATTCCTGAATAGTTATTCAAAACAATGCCTCGAGGGCCTGCTGTGTGCTCGACACTGTAAGTTTATTTCACTCACTCGTTTTCTTTCATTACATTTCCACTATCACCCTGAGAGGTGAAGTCTAAAAGTTAAACAAGGGGGGTGTTAAGTTGCTCTTCCAGAAGACCTGGGTTTGGGTGCTAGAACCTACATGGTGGCTAACAAACAAACACCTGTATATAACTCCAGTTCCAAAAGATCCAACACTTTAGCCAGGCATGGTGGCGCACGCCTTTAATCCTAGCACTTGGAAGGCAGAGGCAGGCAGATCTTTGTGAGTTCAAGGCCAGCCTGGTCTACGGAGTGAATTCCAGGACAGCTGGGGCTACAGGGAGACCCTGTCTCGAAAAGACCAAAAAAAAACCCCCCAAAAAAACCAAAAGATCCAACACTCCCTCTGGGTTCCACGGGTTTGCACACAGGTGCAAATTTTTATATACATGCAGGTTCGACACTTTTACGTATAATACAATAACAAATCAAAAATTTTTAAAAAGCTAAATCGGTGCAACACATCACATCTTGTATTTGTATGGGTAGATCTTAGACTTGAACCCAAACTTGTGTGACCATTAAATCTATATTTTTATCACTATACAATGTTATTTCTGTGGAATATTTAGCCCTGTACATAAAATGAATTGTATACACACAGACAGAAAATACCTAGACACAATACAATAAATGTGCCTCAAGGAGGTTCTAGGCACCATAAAGCAAAACCACAATTTTTTATGAGAGGAAAATGAAATGCTTGCTTCAGTTCTACCATGTCATAGATGAACCCTCTCTACATAGGCATACCCTACTTATGTGAGAAAGTAAAACAATTCAAAATTTTTCCCAAGACCTCACTTACTCATTAAGTTTATAGATTTTTTCAGAAAAAAAGACTTCATCAAGAAGCTTGTGGATATTGCGCCTCTCTGCTGCAAGCAAAACACCATCATTTGCTAAAATTCCCAAACAGGTGCCTGCATGTCCAATGGCTTCCATAGCATATTCAACTTGGTATAAGCGACCTATGAAACAACAAGCAGTAAGATGCCAGGCTCCTCTGTGCTCCCAAGCCATGTTTCCAAGAGAAATCAACAGTGATACTGGAGTTTACAAACAGTCTCACTTTTACTCTTCAATGATGCATGATGTAATCAACCTAATGACAAGACTTATTTCAAAGTACAAAAAGAATGAACTTAATAACCCCCAAAGATTTGTAACTCTTTTCACTAAAAGTCTTAATATGAAAACAGACCAAAACAAAACAAAACAAAAACAAAAAACAAAAACTTAAACAAAAGCCAGGAATAACAAAAACAACTTTCTTTGGGGCTGTTAAAACTTCCAGCTTGAGGCTAGAGGGATGACTCAGTGGTTAAGAGCACTGACTCCTCTTGCAGAAGTCCCAGGTTTGAGTCCCAGCACTCACATGGTGGCTAACAACCATGTGTAACTCAAATTCCAGGAGATCTGATGCCCTCTTCTGATGTCTGAGGGCACTGCATAACACTGGTGCATTTAACACATGAGGCAATACAATCATACAAATAAAATAAAAAAAAATTTTTTAAATTTCTAGCTTACCTTCTGGAGAAAATATAGTAGTCCTGGAGTCATATCTTCGAGACTGCAAAGGAAAAGCAAACAAGTGATTCCTGTACATCCACAAATCTTATAAAGCATATTCTACTACTGGGAGTTCAGTATACGTGTGTGAGAGCTCATAAAGGAGACATCATTCCACTTTCCATTTCAATTTTTGGCATTTTGGAGACAGTGTCTCCCTTTAGTCCTAGCTGGCCTGGAGCTCCCTCTGTAGAACAGGCTGGTCTTGAACTTGCAGAGATCAGCCTGCCTCTGCCTCCCAAGTGCTAGGCTTAAAGGCATGCACCACCACACCTGGCTCCATTTCAATTTTCTTAAGCCAACTCTATTTAGTCAAGTACAAACCATAAACATTCATCAGGCAAAAGTTTACTGGAATGTTATGAACTCACCATGACTTCTGAACTTTATGCAATTCCTGTGAAAAGAAAATAGGATCACTGAAGGACTGTTTTCTGGCCAGGCATGGTGACACATACTTTTAATCCCAGCACTCCAGAGGCAGAGGCAGGTGAGTCTCTGAGATAGAGACAGCCTGGTCTACACAGTGACTTCCGGGCTAGCTGGGCTATAGGGAGACCCTCTCTCCCTTTCAAAAACACGCGTCTTCTAACTTCTAAACTGATCCATCCTGGTCACTCAGCTAACACTAACATTATAACTGTCCTGTTCAGGAGATGCTAGAACACCAAGACAGAAGTCAAGCCTGTCCTGAAAAGGTCGGAGTCTCACAGTGAGATGAGACGGGAGAGATTATAAACTAATGTGGGAAGAGGCATGAAAGGCGGGACGGAAAGAGGGAGGGGCAGGAAGTATTTTTTGGGAAACCATATAGGAAGTGCGAGTAAATTAACTAGAGAGAAGCGGAAATACCTTGAAAAAAACTCAAGTCTAAGGGTTAGAACTGAGGACGGGTGAAAGGAAGGGGCATTCCAGGAAGTAAGTAGCCTGGGCAAAGGGTTGACCGTTTGATGGACAGAAGACAAATTCCTCAGGTTTGCTATCAGGCCTAAACTTGAGACTGGTATGGTGATCTTGGGTATCACTTTCGTTTCTGTGGAACACAACTGGAAAACAGCAATGACTCAGTTTCCATTTAAATTTCCACTGTGGAGTCCAATTCCCATACTGCCATGTAACTGGACTGGAGGAACCGAGGCTGGAAGCGAGCACCGCTCGGCAGGGTCGGCGCGCAGGCACGACCTCCGTTCACCCAGCCGGGCGGGCTCCACGCTCAGTGACTGCCCGGAAGGCGCGCTAGGAAGGTCCTAGGCCTACAGGACGCGGCAAAGCGGCCGCCGGGAACGGCTCCGACACCGGGAGACCTGGAAGGCCGCCCGCCGTCCGGCCCCACACCCGGACGCCCGACGGCCGCAGGCCCGGCTCAGAGGAGGCGGGTGCAGAGTCACGGAGCGCAGGATCGAGCCCGGGGCCGCCCGTCTCCATGGCGGCCAGGGGACTGCGACCGCGCTCCCGCGAGTCCCTGGGACCGAGCCTCACCGACGGAAGACCGAGGAGGACGAGACACAAGACCGGCCACGATCGCCTGACGGTGCACACCAGAACCAACCCAGCAGCTCGAGTATCCGCGGCCAAGATGGCTCCAGCGCGTGCGCAGAATCACCAGGACGCGGAAGTCCTCCGGGGGCGGGGCCGCGAGGACCGGAAGTCCTCCGGGGACCGGCCGGATGGCAGGTTCTTGTGGACGCTGAGCTTTGCAGCCGCGGCCTTTCTTGGGTCGGAGGAGGGGACAACTCTACTTCTAACGCTTCACTTTCTGTTCTGTCCCTCTTTCAGAACCTGGGATAGTATAAAACCGACTAAATCATTCTGTATTCTAGCTTTTCCCACAGTAGATTATCTTCTGCTGCCTCTTTGCCTCTTCTCATTCTCTCCCTTCAGCCGTCACTGGGAGAACTTGTATTGTAGTCTCATTTCCAAACTGCGTGATTCAAGAAATATTGTCAGGCATGGTGGTGCAGGCCTTTAATCCCAGTACTAGGTTGGGGGGGGGGGAGGGTAGAGGCAAGTGGATGGCCCAGCTCCAGGCCGTCAGAGCTACATATTGAGACCTTATCTCAAAATAATAATTCATCACCATTACCATCATCCTATCATCACCATTTTATTTATCCATCTCTGCTGTCGAATCTTTTTTATTATTTTTATTTTATGTATATGAGTGTATTGCTTGCATGTATATAAGTACCCCTGAGTCCTACAATGCCCAAAGGGGTGAGAAGAGGGTGTCAGTTCCCCTGGAACTGGAGTTACAGACAGTTAGCTGCCACCTGGGTGCCGGGAATTGAACCTGGGTCCTTTTCAAGAGCAGCCAGTTCTCTTAACCACTGAGCCAATAGTCCTAACACCCGGGCCAGAAGGCCTTCGTCACTACACCCAGGGATTCAACAGATCATTACTGGAGTCTGGTAGGGACCTAGCACGTGCTAGGTTGTGAAAGTGATGTAAATACTATTCTTTTAGGGTCACTGAATTACTCTTTGTCTCCCACAAGTTAGGTTCTTGGAGAAGCAGAACCAATAGGATAGGCAACAGTTGCTTACCCATTCACACTGCTAACTCTGCTTGCATTCTGAGTTCAACTCAAAGTGTAAGATTTTGTCTTTCCTCCCTTTCTATGCCTGCTTGCTCTAACACTCCAGGCATGTCATCTTCCCTGCGCTCTCTGAAGCCCCCGTCCCACATGGCTGGTTGCTGATTTTCACTGTTGACCTTGCCTGCTTTCTTGATTCAGAATATATAAATTTCTTTTTCACTCTTCAATCTCCCTCCTCCCAACAGCTGCTGAGATCTCCAGCTTGCCTGCTGTTGTTTTTTCTTTTGCTCCAGTAAAACTTTCCTTGAGTAAAAACAAAACAGAGAAGACAGAATTTACATCGAGATTTATTGTGTGATTATAGAGATCAAAAGTCCCATAATACTGAAATCTGGAGAACTAGGGGGGCCAGGCTTTAGATGGAATTCAGTCCAATGGCCTGAAAACCAGGGGGGCCAACTTTCAGTTTGAGCTGGAGGGAGATCCAAGTTTCAGCATTTTTCAGTCTCCACTGGCTAAGTTAAAGAAAACCTTAAATTTGAGAATAACATGTTTTCACATGTGAATGATCTCACGTGTTTTCACATGTGAATGATCTCATGTGGGGGTGTGTGAGGAGGACAGGAGAGAAGAGGCAGATGAAATACTGAGGGACCTTATAGTTGTTAGGAACATGGGCTGCATCCAAAAGACCAAATTTAAGGTCTAAGCCCAGGCTTTCTTTTCAGTAAATAAATTCAGCTTTTTAAAAAAATATTTTACCTTTAGTCCTAGCACTCGGGAGGCAGAGGCAGGTGGATCTCTGTGAGTTCAAGGCCAGCCTGGTCTACATAGTGAGTTCCAGGCCAGCTGTGGGTACAGAAAGACCTTATCTCAAAAATACCAAAAAATACAATAAAACCCACAAAAAACGAAACACCCTACAAGAACAAGTGATGAGCGGACATGATGACACATGCATGTAATCCCAGGTACTTGTTTGGTTGAGGCAGAATAATCATTAGAGCTCATGAGTTTGGTGACAGTATGGACAACAAAGTAGATCCTGTTGCAGAGCAAAACAAAAGAAAACAACCTACTCTATTGGAAGTAAATAGCCATTTACAGTGGTAGAGACGTGAACTCATGGAAGGAAATGCAGTTGGCAAAATTTAAGCCAAATATACAATGCATTTCAAGTTATTATTTCACAAGTTCTTTTTTTCTTCATTGTAAAAGATAGTCCTAAGATTGATCAAAACACTAGAGTTTTCTTATGCTTTTCAGATTTAGAATCAATCTCTTCTACCAATTCATTTTTAACTTTGAGGAAAATCCTTCACAAATTTGATTTAGGCCTATTGAGTTTTAATTACTCAGATGGCTAGTCACATTGAGATCCCAGATTCATAGGACTTGGCAGTTTCAAACCAGATTTGTTCTACCACTTTCTGACCCATGTCAAACATTTGGTGTAAGAGCTTCCACCCAGTTTTCGAAGTAATCATGAGATAATCTTTGTTCTCTGGGTACAGCTGGCAAGAGTAGGCGGCCATCACAAGTGACTGACTAAACCGACTGCACACAAGTAAAAACAGTGCACTCCTCTCAACGGTTGTCAGCGGGATTTCGCTTTCAAACCCTGCAAGGACATGACCTCCGACTTGTATCGGATTTGTGCTTTCAATCATCATATACATGATGGTGATTGCTGCTTCAAACACATAGTAGCCATAGCTCATGTCGCCAAAGTCTAAGATCCCAGACACTCGATACACACCATCTCCAGAGGCTGACTTGCTAGACTCTACTAAAATGTTATGGTCGTTAAGATCACCATGATTGATACCTGAAATTAGAAAAATAGTGTAAAAAGTTATTTAATATGTCAACTCATTCTCTTTCCATTTCTCTTTGTTAAACAATGCCATCCAGATACTGTGCAAAAGCAAGGACAGGTAAAGGATCAAGCTGTGTTTTCTTAGGACAGTCTTCCCTGGAAGGACACAGGCCATCAGTTGGGGCTGCATTTGCTTTTGCTTCTCATCAGTGTCCAGGTGATGATAGAGATGACAGTCTTTGTAAATATCCTACTTTGGCTACTTCAAGAGCAAAAGACCTGTTCAAAACCAGAATGCTTTAAAAGAAAAGAACTGCATTCACATCATTCTAAGAAGCAGAGTCTTGAAGGGGCCTGTGCTGGATAGCTTTAGTGTCAACTTGACACACCTGGGTTGAGGGAGCCTCAATTGGGTAATTGGCTCCATTGGATTGGCCTGTGGCCACATCTGTGGAGTATTGTCTTGATGGTCGAGCAGTGTGGGAGGTCCCAGCCCACAAGAGTGGTGCCACCCTGGGCAGGTTGTTGTGTGCTGTATAAGGCGGGCTGGGCATGAGCCGGGGAGCAAGCCAGTGAACAGCATTCCTCCATGGCTTGTGCTTCAGCTCCTGCCTCCAGGTTCCTGCCCTGAGTTCCTACCTTGGGCTCCCTGAGTGATGAACTGTGACCCAGGAGATGTAAGCTGAATAAACCCTTTCCTTCCCAAGTTGGTGTTGGTCAGAGTGTTTTGTCACAGCAATGGAAGACAATGTACTAGTTAGTACAGGGCCATATGTGCCTTTATTTCTATCTAGGATTAAAAAAATTCTGATGACAAGATAATTTTGAATGGTGCCAGGTTTGTACTTGATGTAATAGATGAGGTCTTTTAAGTCAGTACTACTCAACCTGGGCATGGGGATACTTACCAGTCTGTAGGACATAAAAAAGCAGAAACAGCCCATTTAGAAAATGTTACAATGATTTGACACCCAAGAGCATGATCCATGGCTTTGTCTCACTGAACAGAGTGTAGAGCAGTTTGAGTTTTGTCTAGTGCAATTAGCCATATGTGGTACAAGCTATGACCTAATCACATATGGTAGAACAACATATTATCAGATTGTAATGGGTTGGGAGAAAAAAAACCAAACTTGTCTTTACCATGGACAGTTGGAAAGTACTGATAAGCTACTGACTAGAATGAAGATATGGTTAGTTCATCCACAGGCAGTGAATCAGAGTTAGGTACTTTACAATAAGCAAGTAATTAAAAAAATTTTTTTTGAGACAAGAGCTCATTTGGTAGCCCAGGCTGGCCTGTATTTCATGGCTGTCCTCCTGCCTCATCTTCCATGTATTGGGATTAGAGGTGTGAATCACCATGCCCAGCTTAATTTTTATATGATTAGGATTGTGTAAATCATGCTTAATGAATGTATTACAGAAATACTGTGGTGGTTTAAATGAGAATGACCCTATAGGTGCTCCAGCTGGCAGTGCTGTTTTGGGAGATTTTAGGAGGTGCAGTCTTGCTGGTGGAAGCACATCAATGGAGTAGGCTTTAAGATTCTTAAACCTTGCTGGATTTCCTGTCTCTCTCTGCTTCCTGTGCCTGCTTTCTGCTCTGACCACCTCCTGCCATGCCTCCAGCTATGATGGATTAGAATCTCTCTGGAACCTTAAGTTCCTTCTATCACCTCCCTTGGTCATTGTGTTTTATCACAGCAACAGAAAGATAACTAGTAAGTCATAATTTTTTTTTTTAAAGAAATGCCCAAAGAGTCTGAGAGTATCATTTTCAGTAAGACTTCTCGTCAGTATCTGGAAACATACATAATCATAACTTTGGAGGTTAGAGTTTCTTTTTTATTATTATTATTTTTTAATTTTTTTTATTAATTTATTTCTGTATGTGTATGAATGTACTGTCTGCATGCAAGTTTGTGCACCCGTGTCGTGCAATGCCGCAGAGGTCAGAAGAGGGTATCGGATTCCCCTGGAACTGGAGTTCTCCTGGAATTGGAGTTTCAGACGGCTCTTGGCCGCCATGTGGGTGCTGGGGATTGACCCCGGGTCCTCTGCAAGAGCGTCGGCGCTCCTAACCGCTAGGCCATCTCTCCAGCCCCTTTTATTATTTTTTTATGTGTATGAGTGTAATGTCTGCATGTAGGTTGGTGCACCCATGTCGTGCAATGCTGTGGAGGTGAGAAGAGGGCGTCGGATTCCCCTGGGACTGGAGTTAAAGACGGTTCCTAGCTGCCGGTGTGGGTGCTGGGAATTGAACCTGGGTCTTCTGCAAGAGCAGTCGGTGCTCTCAACCGCTAGGCCACCTCTCCAGCCTCATACATTTTTAAAAAATATTTTATTTATTAGTTTTTATTATTTTATGTGTTTGAGTATGTTCCCTGCATGTATGTAAGTGAGCTGTAGGGCTGAGGCTTTTGCCTGGCTAGAGCAGACCCACAGCCACTGTCCAGACAAACTCCCTGGGAGCCAGATAAGTGGATATGCAGCGTTCCTAAAACAAAGCCCTATACCCAGAGGACTCCCTTTTGATGTATGGAGCATATGTCATACCTCCAATTTACACACATCCAGGAGTTCTGTTGCCCCCCCCCCCAGGAGCCATGGTGGCTCCCACTTCCCTTCTCCTCGTTCACACCCTCCCGCCCCCACTTCCCTGCCTTGGAGCACAGTAGCTTTAGTATATAAATCTGCTTGTTGTCAATAAACCGAGTCTTTTTTCCCTTGGAATTCTTCCTGGTTTCATCCTTGAGTCCATCCCTTCCATGTTCTTTCTGTCTTTTTTTTTTCTTCTCTCACTGGTCTTCGTGTCCTCTCTCCTCCCCCTCTCTACCAGGGCTAAGACCCAGGTAGTTAACCAGCGGGTTGGAACGATCTGGGAGCTTGCAGTCCCAGGTAACTGTGAGCTCTGGTCAAAGGGAGGAAGAACATCTCACAAGGCATTAACTGGCACCACAATGTGGAGCAAAGCCATTCACAAGATAAGAAGGAAAAAGGTATGGTTTATGGTTCTTGGGTTGTAATCCACAACCCTATGCCTCTCTCTCGAGTAAGACAGGATTCTTCTAAGGTTTCTTGGGTGTCTGCCCGTGTCAGACTGGTTCAGTCCCACCCTCTCTTGAGTGAGGTGCAGTTTAAGGTTTGGGCTATTTCTCAGCCCCACGTCTCTCCCAAGTGAGACACATTTTGTTGTTGTTGTTGTTGTTGTTTTGGTCTTTTGAGACAGGGTCTCCCTGTAGCCTCAGCTGCCTTGGAAATCACTCTGTAGACCAGGCTGGCCTTGAACTCACAAAGATCCGCCTGCCTCTGCTTCCTGAGTGCTAGGATTAAAGGCGTGCACCACCAGGCCTGGTGAGACACAGTTTTATAAATATTTTTGGAGGATTCAGAGAAGGGAAGTTAAGCCACCCCTGGCTGGAAAAGAGGACCAGGGAAACGCCAGCTGAGCCCATCCCATGGAGGATAAGCTGTCAAATCTTGTGTTCTTTACCTTTTTTTCTGACTTTTAACTTCAGTTCCCATTCGAGGGAATCACTAACCTAATTGCATTCCTGCCTGCTGAGTCAGGCAGCTGCAAAAAAACCTTTTGCCTTTAAGTTCTTCCACTCCCTAGCATTTCTCCTCCTTTTTTCATAGTAAGGAATTCCCCCAGGGGCCCACCTCAGGGATTGTTCACATGACATGTTAGTCTTTCTTTTCTTTCTCTATCATGGGAAAGAAGCAGGCACACCAGAAGGACCCACAACTCAAGAAAATAAAAACACTCCTAAGAGCCAAGAAGTTAAAATCTCCATGCATGCAGGAAGCTGCCTCCTTCTGGAGCGAGACTTTTTTTTTTTTTTTGTCTTTTCGAGACAGGGTCTCCCTGTAGCCCCAGCTGTCCTGGAACTCACTCTGTAGAGCTAGACTCTTAAAGTAGCCCCGTGGATGATCTCTGGCGACTTATGGAATCCAGAATCTTGGACCTATGTGGCACACAGGACTAGACAGCTGGAAGGGCAAGATGCACCTGTTTCTCTCAAGTTTTTACCACTTTTAGCTGCAATTAGACAATGTCTAGGCCTCTCCCATCAGGCCCCACCAGGCAGAGATTCTAACAAAAACAAACCACAGACCCTATCCCCCTGAGGACTTTGATAGAAATCCCCCTGAGACTTGGGAATCCCTTGAGGACCCTAACAAGCTTCCCTCCAGAAACTGCCCAGTTCCAGACTCAGTGGTGATGAGACAAATTAAGCAAAATATCAAAACAGATCCACTCTTAGCTGTATCTGGTCCCTCCCTCCTCTGCCTGCTATCTTCTCTTAAAGGGCCAGAAGCAGCATTTCCCCCAGCTGCCTCTCACAGAAAAGCTGTGCCAGATCAGGGACAGCCAAGACCTTAATCCCCAGGCTTTTCCCATTAATGTAGCCCCAACTTGGAATCACCCTTTGAATTGGTACCCATATCAGGCTAGTGACCTGAAGGAACTCAGGCAAGCCAAACAAGAAGATGGTGTAGAAGCACTGTGGACAAAGTCCATTCTCCAGAGCTTCTGTGTTTCTCTTACTCCCCAGGACTGGAGAGACATTTGTAGATCTTCCCTTCCAGGTCTACTATTTCCACAATGGGAAGCACTCTACAGAGATGAATATCTCCAGCAGATTCGAAGGAATCAGAGGCAACTTAACATGGACTGGGGTTATGAACAACTTTTTGGGGAGGGAGATTTAACATGGGGACCCAGCAGGCTGGGCTGGCTCTAGATTATTTTGATCAGGTTCGGCCCTGCAAGCCTGGGACTGATTACTCCCCAGACTGAGCCTTAGGTGGGTTCCTCCCTGCTATTTCCAAGACAAAAACCTGAGGAAGCCTTGACTGATTTTATCTTAAGAACTAAAAGCAGTCTAGAGAGAAAAATTCCCTACCCTACAGCTAGGGAAATGCTCCTTAAGAATATTGTCTGGGAAGGAATGACTTCTCAATGCAAGCAAACCTGCCAGGGGTTAAAGGAGGAACATTATGACCAATGGATAGTGTCAACTCAAGATGTGGAAACAGCTTCACACAAGGCTACTTCTCTTGCTCAAGCTTTGCAGCAGCTGTTGCCACAAACAAAAAATGTTTCAGCTGCGGAGGCCAAGGACACTGGAAAAGAGAATGCCCCAAAGAGCCAGTCTCTCTTATAGAGCCCTCTGATGCTCCCCCACATGTCCTTTGCCCCTGGTGCAGAAAAGGGTATCACTGGAGGAAAGATTGCCACTCAAAGTATAGTAAAATGGCAGACTATTGGCACCTTTAAACTTCCAGGTGGGTGGCTCCTAGTCCTGGAAACAACGAGGGAGAAAGATTCAGTATGTGCATGCCCTTTGGGCCGTGCCCATTTCAGAAGGCTCCCATTCTGCCTTAACAATAAAAATCAGAGGGAGACCCTTCAAATATCTGATGGATACAGGGGCAGATAGAACGATTTTAAAACAAGAAATCACCTCTGACTGGCCCCTACTTCCAGGTCCTAAACTCCTAGGGATCGGGGGACCTTTGCAGTTTTATATCACCAAAATACATATACCTGGGAAGACCCTGATGGAAATACAGGTCAGATTCATCCATTAATAGCACCCACTAATATCAATCTGCTAGGGCGAGATCTTTTGGAGGCTTTGGATGTGGTTATTGCCACCCTGAATGAGACCAATCATACCCAGACAGACCATTTAGCCAGGGGAAAATGCCTCCATCATCTTAGCAAAAAGCACTCCCAATCCTGAGGGTCACTGCAGTTTATGCTTCCCCCATGCCTGGACTGGAAATCAGATGATCCAGTCTGGATTGAGCAGTGGCCCTTACCAGGGGAGAAGTTAATAGCCTTACAAGACCTAATAAAATAACAGCTCACATTGGGACATATTTGTCAATCTCACAGTCCCTGGAACACCCCCATGTTTGTCATAAGAAAGACAACAGGGGGATGGTGTCTCTTACAAGACCTGTGTGCCATTAACAAAATTATGCGCATTTGGGGATCTCCACAAAGGGGTCTCCCCCTTGCCTCTGCTATCCCAACACCCCTTTGCTAGCTCTAGATATCAAAGACTGCTTCTTTTTAATTCCCCTCGATCCTGAGGATTGTAAACACTTTGCTTTCTCAATCCCTGCCATTAACAACTCAGGTCTAGCAACTCATTATGAGTGAACTCTCCTGCCACAAGGCATGGCCAACAGCCCAATGCTCTGCCAAGAGGCAGTGGCAGCATAAGCCCCACATGGAACAAGGTCTTCAGGTCTTCCACTATATGGATGACATATTAGTCTGGGACAAATTTTCAACTGACCTGGCAGCTTCAAGGGACAGGCTTGTACCATCCTTAGAGGCTTTTGGATTTAAAATAGCCTATGCTAGGGGGCTGGAGAGATGGCCTAGCGGTTAAGAGTGCCGACCACTCTTACAGAGGACCCAGGTTCGATCCCCAGCACCCACATGGCGGCTGAGAACCGTCTGAAACTCTGGTTCGGGAGAATTCCGGTTCCAGGGGAATCCGAAACCCTCTTCTGACCTCCGCGGCATTGCATGACATGGGTGCACAAACCTACACGCAGACAGTACACTCATACACATAAAAAAAAATAGCCTATGCTAAAAAAAAAAAATTAAAATAGCCTATGCTAAGGTTCAAATGGTTCCCCCCATTCATTTCCTAGGCACTGGAATTTCCTTCATGGCAGTAAGGCCACTCAAACCTGTACTCTCCTTCCCTCCTATGCCACCCTAGCATCCCTCTAAAGCTTTCTAGGAAATCTCAACTGGCTCTGCCTATGGCTGTCTATCTCCAAGACAATGCTTCAACCTCTCTTTGATCTCTTGAGAGGTAACAGGGTGCCAGGTTCTAAGCGAAAGCTCATGGTGGAAGCTTCAGAAGCTCTTGCTAACCAAGCTCTCCAGAGCATGGCTTTAGCACGTTTTACACCCTCCCTCCCTGTACAGTTGCTTATTTTTAACACCACTCCCACACTCATGGGAGTTCTTTACCAACCCACAGGAGTCCTAGAATGGTTGTACACACCCATAGGGGGAGCTCCTGACTATTAACTGAGATGGATTCTTTAGCTGCCATAATAAGAAACAGGAGGGATCACACCCTATAAACCTTAGGGAAGGAGCCTGATGGTATAGTGACACCCTTCTCTCTCCCAGATATCCAGTGGCTGATGCAAAATCATATTCATATAGCTGTGAGCCTCATGTGATTTCCAGGACAAATAGATAATCACTACCCTAAGGACAAGTGGGTCTCTGCTCTCCCACTGTTAACTTGGCTCCCTCCCCATCTCTTTCAAGATGCACCCATAGAACCATCTGTTTTCACAGATGGAGGGAAATGGGGAGCTGCAGCCATAATTTATAACCTAGATCAAGCCCCCCAAATCCTGTTTCACCTGCTCCCTGACCATTTCCCACAGTACAGAGAGTGTTATACTGTTTATCTAGCTCTCAAAGAAACCAGCCGGCCTCTTAATCTTTTCTCAGACAGTATCTATGTGGTCAACTTATTGCCCTGGCTATCCAGATCCTCTGTCCATTAGATGGTAACTCTTTCCCCTCTTCTCATTACTGTCTGTGACCCATTTGTATTCCAGCCTGGAATGTCAAATTCCTCCCCACTGACCAGAAAAATGGTGTGCCTGTCCCTTGTGGATGAAAAGAAGAGGAGGAAGAGGAAGTGACACTCCCAGAACCCAAATGACATAACATGGAAGAAACTTGACCATCGCCTCACTTCTGACAAAGTCTATGTGTCCACCTCAGTGCCCCTGTCTGCCATCCTTTTAGCTGCTTTAATGTTAGTCCAAGCTAATTCTACCTCTGCCCAGCCTGTGAACAAACCACTGACTTGGATCCATGTCTGGTGTTTTTTCATCAGAGAAACCCTTTACATGGATACCTCAAAGCAGTCACAGTCTCTGTGTTCCCCAACTCCACATCCACTTCTCAGGTGCCGTTTCTCTGATTCCCACATCTCAACAAAGGACAATGTTTACAGGAAATCCACACTTATGGCAGTTGCAGATTTTGGTCTTGCAGGTTGGAGAATGTTCACAGCCCAGGGAGCCTGTTCTGAATCCAACATAATCAGTTTGAATTTAACTTGCAGGACCCCTGGAGCAACTGCTGGAGGGCTGGAGTACAAGGAAAACTGTACTCCCACAGTTATACCTTACTGTGGATATCCACATCTCTCGCCAGCTTCTAGTCCCTCAGCCCATTCTCACTCAATCTCACATTTTGTTACAGGATATGGGAATGGAACTTTGTGTGTGGCTTGAAGCGAGAAATTGTAAGACCTGTCCTGGGAAGATCTCCAGTTATTTGATATCTCTGTGGGCTTCCAGAGTTATCTGTAGCCAGAAGATTCGGGATATTACAATGATTCTTGCCTCACCCTATCTCTGCAAAGTCCCAGGCCCCTTCCCTTGAGGCATTGAGCAGAATGTCACACCTCTAGTTACCTGTTGCACAAACCGGAGTTCTGCAGCCCCCCCCCCCTTAGAACTAAGTTGGCTCACCCTCCCTTCTGCCTGCTCCCCACTTCCTGGCCCAAAGCACAGTAGTCTTGAATATATAGACCTCACTGACAGAAAATAAATGGAGTTCCTATCCTCCCCATTTCTCCACGCGTGTGAGTCTGCTTATTTTTCGTTCAGGTGATCTCCAGTGGTATTCCCTCCCCCCTTCTTGTGGGAGCAGAGCCCAGAGACTGCCGGCCTGCAGGCAGGAAGCAAGTCCTGGAGCTGAGCCAAGAAGGGAAGGACAGCATGTGGAAGGTGGTCAGTGTGACTCAAAGACACCACACCCTACAACAGGATTCCAAAATGGAAGGGAAGCTGCAGTCTATTTTGACATGGCCTCAATATATTGAATATGCCAAAGACCTCCTTAATTACACCACCCACCCCAATGTCTCCCAATGCTTTTTCTGTGCATCTCTCACATGCCCTCTTCTCACTGCTTTTTGCTCTAACACCTCTCTGCAGGAATCTGCCCTCATGGAGACAGGGCCAGTGCTTTATCACTCTCCCTCTTTGTATAGTGAGAACAGCAGCAACCCCCCCACCCCCACCCCAGATGCCTCTGGAATGTTCCCCTCAACAGGACCCTGTGTGTCAAATCCCCGTTTTTCCTTTGGTGTGAGGGCCACACCTCCCTCTGTGTGAATGCTACTGGTCCTGGATTTTGCATGCCTGTTGTTATTGCTCCCCAGCTCTTCCTTTATGAAAAGGAGGAAGTCGCCTGGATGCTGTGCCCAGACCCAGACCCAGACCCAGACCGTCAGAGGAGAGAGATATTCATCCCACTCTTGGTCATCCTTGGCATCATTCTCTCCATGGCAGCAGCAGGAACTGCGGGCGGGACCCTGGCAAAGACTTACAGCATGGAAGTGGCCTTCCAAAATAAGGTTTATGAGGCAATGGCATCTACAACAAAGAGCCTTGAATCACTTCAGAGACAAATAACTTCTCTGGCTGAGGTGGTGATGCAGAACCAGTGGGCCCTGCATGTATTGACTGCAGAATACGAGGAACCTGCGTGTTCCTGGGGAAGGAATATTGCTTTTATGTTAATGAATCTGGTGTGGTCGAACAAAAAATGTAGAAGCCCTTAAGGACTTTAGGAAAGAACCCCGTGTTAGATACCCCCCCCCCAAGCCTCTGTCTCCTGGTTTTCCAGCCCCCTGACTGCCTGGCTTCTTCCCTTGCTGGGACCCATTTTCACCCTTGACAATTGCACCTTGTGTTCTTTGGTTTATTAAAAACCCAATCAATACTCTCACTGAAGTCACAGCCCAGAGTGTCCTAGTCCAATACCAAGCCATATCTGAGAGTTCTTTGGAAGATGACAGCACTGCCCCATTTTAATAAAAATGAAGGGAGAGCTGTATAGCTGAGACTTTTGTCTGGCTAGAGCAGGACCCACAGCCACTGTCCCAACAAACTCCCTGGAAACCAGATATGCGGATATGCAGTGTTCCTAAAACAAAGCTCTATACCCAGAGGGCTCCCTTTTGATGTACAGAGCGTATACCACACCTCCAATTTACTATACACATACCCAGGAGTTCTGTTGCCCCCCCCTCCAGGAGCCAAGATGGCTCACACTTCCCTTCTCCTCATTCACACCCTCCTGTACCCATTTCCCTGCCTGGAGCACAGTAGCTTTAGTATATAAATCCTTGCTTGTTGTCAATAAACTGAGTCTTTTCCCCGTGGAATTCCTTCTGGTCTTGTCCTTGAGTCTGTCCCTTCCTTGTATTTTCTCTCTTTCTTTCTCTCACCGGGATTCAAGTCCTCTCTCCTCCCTGTCTCTACCAGGGCCAAGACCCCGGTTGTTAACCAGCGGGCTGGGCTGGGGCGATCTGGGAGCTTCCAGCCCCAGGAAACTGTGAGCTCTGGTTAAAGAGAGGAAGAACATCTCACAAGGCATCAGTGTACCTGTGTGATACAGTGCCCATGGAGATCAGAGAGAGCACTGGATCCCCTGGAACTGGAGTTAGCCACCATGTAGGTGCTGGGAATCAAACCTGGGTCCTCTGCAAGAGCAGCCAGTGCTCTTAGCCACTCCAGCTCTCCAGCCCCAAGTCATAAATTTTAAAACTATATATTTCTGAAATTGGAATGCAGCACAGACTTGATTCAAAATGTACATAG
This sequence comes from Rhizomys pruinosus, assembly GCA_009823505.1. Taxonomy (NCBI): domain Eukaryota; kingdom Metazoa; phylum Chordata; class Mammalia; order Rodentia; family Spalacidae; genus Rhizomys; species Rhizomys pruinosus. The sequence goes on along the minus strand of VZQC01004047.1, from coordinate 485,919 downwards.
CAAAATTTGACAAAAATAAAATGGAAAAACTACATCATAGTAGTTTTCATCTACATCACAGTAGGAGACTGACATACATTTTACTCAGCAGTTGTTAGAACACAGACAAAAGTGATCAGTAAAAGATATGGAAAATTTCAACAACATGAATTAAGGAACTGGATCTAATTGCATACATACAGTTCCTTATCCAACAACTGCACAATATATTTTCATTATAAGCATACTGTCAGGATGTGAGTTCCAGAAGCCCATTGAAATGCAGAGACACCCCAGACTACCAGGCCAGCCTTTGGTTATGGAAAAAACAGGCCATCACAGCATGCTCAGGAATCTTCTACCTTTTTGAAAGCCAGTGACTTCTGCAAAGTGCACTACCCACCCCATTCTCACTGAATCCCATTCCCACCTTCTCCCTTAAATTCCCAGGCCAGATGCTATTCAGCCCTGGCTACCCTGAATTAAACTTTGTTCTGGAGAGCCTAAACCTCGTGGTCTTTTATTTCGGGGGGAGCACGCCATAACCTAACACATACAATAATTTACAAAAATATAAAAAGTATTACATCATAAAAGATTTAAACATCACATCATATAATAACTCTTAAGACTGAAGTCCTATACACCTACCCTGTTCAAAATCATAGCCACTAATCACATGTGGCCTTCAATTACAAAGAACAAATAGAACTGCAGCTGCTCAGCTGCACAGCTGCATTCATAGCAGGGACTTGAGTACTCAGAGTTTAGATTTGGGGATTTTTTCCAGACCACCTGAAGCCCAAAGTACCCCCTCCCCCAACTGGAATTGCGGAGGGTGTGTCCAAGTCAGACCACAATAGTAACCAAGCCCTACAAACAACCTAGAGGAACTGGCTGGCAGGAAGCAGAGTAAGCACAGTGCTCAGCAGGGTACTGGCTGGGTTGTTACCTACCTGGTTTTTGGAGAACCTTCAGAACAGAAAGGGAACAGTAAGTTAGATTTCCAATATATAACCAAAATTGAAAGCCTGAAACCTAGACAAGTCAGCACTCCATAAACAAGGCGAAAACAACAAAGGCATCTGAAGGAAGCAAGCAAAGCCAGCCTTCAACACAGTAAAGAAACATTTGAGATTCGAATCAGAATACAAACAAAAAGAAACCCACATGCCAAAAGCACAAAAGAACATGAGAAAAATGCAGACTAATTCCACATCAAGGTCTACCAACCCTACAGAGGATTCCTACAATGAGATCTCCCTAGAGGTAACCCAGGACACAGATCTTAGAACAATTGTAGACATATTCAAAGAAATCAAAGAATATAAAGAACAAGCCAGAGAAATAAGGAAAGAGAATGAGAAACTCAAGAAGAACCTAGAGGGAGAGGATGACATACTCCGGAATGAAATGAAAATACCAAGATGATTTCATGCTAAAATAAAAAAGGAAAATAACCAGAGAAGCAAGGAGCTACAGGAAGAGACTGAGAAGCTCCAAAAGGAAGTGGAAATGCTAAAGAAATCACAGGAGGAAATGAAAAAGGAAATCAAACACCCATCCAATCAAGAGGAAAGGATAGGAAAAAGCCTCAGAAGTAGAATGGAGGAAGCAGAAAAAAGAATATCAGACCTGGAAGATAACACAGAACAACTAAAAAGCTCAAGTAAAGATTATGAAAAATTTAAAAATACACAAAAGTGGAACAACCAGGAATTGTGGGATACTATGAAAAGACCAAACTTGCATGACTTTAATCCCAGCACTTGGTTGGCAGAGGCAGGAGGATCTCTGTGAGTTCTAGGCCAGCCTGTCTACAGAGTAAGCTTCAGGGGACTAAGGGGAGACCCTGTCTCAAATGCCAAAAAAAAGTTCAAACCTCTGCATCATAGGGATACAAAAAGGAGAAGAATCCCAAGAGAATGCTATTGATCAGATCTTCAAGAGAATAATAGATGAAAATTCTCCCAAACTAAAAAAACAAAAACAAAAACCCCAAACAAATACAAGAAGCACATAGAACTCTAAATAGACAAAATCAGAAAAGAAACTCCCCATACCATGTCATAGTTAAAACCCTAGATGCTGGGAAGCAGAGGCAGGTGGATATCTCTGAGTTCAAGGCCAGCCTGGTCTACAGAGTAAGTTTCAGGACAGCTGAGGCTACAGGGAGACCCTGTCTCAAAAAGACCAATAAATAAATAAATAAATAAATAAATAAATAAATAAAACACTAGATGTGCAAAAGAAAGACAAAATTCTGAAAGCCACAGACTAAAACAACAAGTTACATATAAGGGGAAACCCATCAGAATTATGGCTGACTTTTTAGTGCAAACTATGAAAGCAAGAATGTGGAGCAAAGTATTCCCAGTGCTAAACGACTACAGATGCCAACCCAGGTTACTATACCCAGTACAAATGTCAATTATAGTTGAAGGAGAGAGAAAAATCTTTAATGACATGAAAAAGATGATAGAATACATGTCTGGAAAACCAACCCTTCAGAGAATACTTGAAGTAATTCAAAGGACAGAAGAGAGGAGAACTATCCCCAGGCACCTAGAAAGAGAAATTAATAAAAGTATAACTGTAAAAGTAGAAACCTGGACCAAACATGCAAATGGATAATAAGGTGAAAGGAAGCAACACACATCTTTCAATTATAACCTTAAATATTAGTGGACTAAACTCCCCAATCAAAAGACACAGACTGGCATTCCAGAGACCATCGTATGCTTGCAAGTGCGGTCTCCATACATCTTTCCCATGTTTATATCAGGTCTTCAACAGCAGGGCCTTATCGCCTCTCTTCCTGCAGATATCCCAGTTTGGAGGCAATGAGCCTTTACCTTTTGTGGGGGTTTGGATCCCCTGGCCAACATCTCCTTGGTAGAATAATCCATTGTTGATGTCAGAGCTCCTGTATTAATATATTTTGCTTAAGTGCATAGCTTAAGGAGACTTTAGCATTATATTTGGTTCTGAATAGAGAATAATCCTTTTCACAGTTTCTATGTCCATTAGTCAATTAAAGAAGGCAGTTTTACCGATTTTACAAGAGAATACCTCTATAAGAGCTGGCTCCAATCTACAGCTGGAGAACGACCTCATCATCATCATATTTCTCCTTATTCTATGGGGGAGAGTTAAGAAAGTCTCTTGTATTAAAACCTTTGCAGCACCTAGAAGATAAGCTTCGTTAGGATTCATTAAAAATCGTTGTTACTAGTAGGATCCAGAGGGGGGCCTGATGTCTGCAGCAATCTGAGGCATTTCTTCCCTTCAATGCCTAGAGGAGTCAATCCTTCTGCTGGCACTTTCTGGTACATACTACTCATTGCAAAGCTGCATTTTCTTTCTCAGCCATTAAGTTGGTGATACTCTGGCCTGTTGGAACATACAAATCCTTTCCCATAGTTAGTTTTAAGATTTGGATTGCAAAAGGCCACTAAACCAATAAAGCAAATATAGGTCTCCTTGAGTCAAGCAAGACTCCTCCATCAGCACCAGCTACACCTCATCTGCCTGGAAATACTGTGCAGCAGTGGCAGCCATATGTCTGTATATCCCAAATTTAATTGGCTATCAGCTCTCTCAATTAAAAAATGGAGATAAAAAAAAGACATAGACTGGGAGAATGGATTAGGAAACAGAACCCATCTATATGCTGTCTACAAGAAACCCATCTCACTCTCAAAGGTAGGCACCAACTTAAGGTGAAAGGATGGAAAAAAATATTCCAAGCAAATGGTACCAAAAAACAAGCAGGAGTTGCTATTTTAATATCAGACAAAATAGACTTCAAAGTAAAAGTAATCAGAAGAGACAAAGAGGGCCATTACATCTTTATAAAAGGAAGAATTAACCATGAAGATTTCACAATCATGAATATATATGCACCAAACTCTGGTGCACTGAACTTTATAAAGACAATTCTCCAGGACCTCAAGGCACAGATTAACCCCAGCACACTCATAGCGGGAGACTTCAATACCCCACTGAGCCCTTTGGACAGGTCAACCAGACAAAGAATAAACAGTTCAGAGACATCTGAATTGAATGATATGATACACCAAATGGACCTCACAGACATCTACCAAATATTCCACCCAAATACCAGAGAATACACTTTCTACTCAGCACTCCATGGAACATTCTCCAAAACTGACCACATACTGGGACACAGAATAAAACCTCAATAAATACAAAAAGATTAAAATAATTTCATGTGTGCTATCTCAGACCACAGAGCAACAAAGCTCAGTATCAACACCAGGATAAGCCCTACTATCTACAAGAACACATGGAGACTAAACAACACGTTCTTGAATAATGAATGGGTCAAGGAAGAAATAATGAAAGAAATAAAAGCATTCCTGGAATTGAATGACAATGATAATACAACACAATAAAACCTATGAGACACTTTAAAAGCAGTCCTAAAAATAAGTTAATTAATTAAAAAAATAAAAGCAGTCCTAAGAGGGAAGTTTATAGCCTTGGGTGACTACATTAGAAAAACAGAAAGAGCACAAATAAGTGATCCAACACTGCAGCTAAAAGCACCTGAGAGACAACAACAAATGAGCCCTAAATGCAACAGACAGGAAGAAATAACAAAAGTCAGAGCAGAAATCAATGAAATAGAAACAAAGAAAACAATACAAAAAAAAAAATCAATGAATCCAAAAGTTGGTTCTTTGAAAGAATAAACAAGATAGACAGACCTCTAGCCCAGTTAATCAAAAGAAAGAGCAATTCCAAATCAATAGAATTCGTGATGAAAGGGGAAATATCACAACAGACAATGAAAATATCCAGACAACCCACACTCTACTAAGTTTGAAAACCTAGGAAAAATGGATGAATATATGAAATCCTGGGAATTGCCAAAGCTTAACCAAGAAGAGACTGACAACTTAAACTGACCCATAATATATGAAGAAATTGACAATGTAATAAGAAATCTCCCAACTAAGAAAGCCCAGGACCAGATGGTTTCATGGCAGAATTCTATAAAACTTTTCAAAAAAGATTTACAACCATTATTACTCAAACAGTTCAGAAGGATACAAGCAGAGGGAAATCTCCCAAATTCCTTCTATGAAGCCAGCATCACTCTAATACCAAAACCAGGCAAAGATACAACCAAAAAAGAGAACTATAGATCCATCTCATTAATGAACACAGATGCAAAAATTCTTAACAAAATACTTGCAAACCACATACAGACCCACATCAAAAAGATCATCCATCATGACCAAGTTGGATTCATACCAGAGATGCAGGGATGGTTCAATATATGAAAATCAATAAATATCATAAAACACATAAATGGAAGCTGGGCGTGGTGGTGCACACCTTTAATCTTAGCACTTGGGAGGGAGAGGCAGGCGGATCTTTGTGAGTTCAAGGCCAGCCTGGTCTACAGAGTGAGTTCCAGGACAGCTGGGGCTACAGGGAGACCCTGTCTCGAAAAGACCAAACAAACAAACAAACAAACAAACAAACAAAAAACACATAAATGGACTGAAAGACAAAAAACACATGATCATCTCAATTGACACAGAAAAAGTCTTTGACAAAATCCAGCATCCCTTCATGCTTAAAGTCCCAGAGGGAATTGGATTGGAGGGATCATTCCTCAATGTAATCAAAGCCATATACAAGAAACCCACAGCCAACATCATCCTCAATGGAGATAAGTCAGAAGTATTCGCCTTAAAGGAAGGAACTTGGCAAGGCTGCCCCCTGTCTCCACTCCTCTTCAATATAGTGCTTGAAACACTTGCTAGAGCAATAAGGCAAGAAAAAGAAATTAAAGGAGTATTAATTGGAAAAGAGGAAGTCAAGTTACCCCTTTTTGCAGACAATATGATAGTTTACCTAAGGGATGCTAAAAACTCCACCAGAAAACCCCTAGAAATGATTGAGAGTTTCAGTAAAGTGGCAGGATACAAAATTAACCTAGAAAAATCAGTAGCCTTTCTTTACACCATCAACAAGCAACTAAAAAAGGAATACAAGGAGAACTTCCCACTCACAGTAGCATCAAAAGCAATAAAATGCTTAGGAACAAACCTAACCAAAGACACCAAAGACACCAAAGATCTCTAAAAAAAAAAAAAAATTTAAACCCCTGAAGAAGGAAATTGAAGACGACATCATAAGATGTAAAGACATCCCTTGCTCATGGATTGGAAAAATTAATATAGTAAAAATGTCCATTCTACCCAAATTAATATACAGATTCAATGCAATCCCAATTAAAAGCCCCAAGAGTTTCTTCATAGGCTTGGAAAAAAAATCCTTAAATTCATATGGAAAAACAAAAGACCCTGAATAGCCAAAGCAACCTTGAGTGAAAAGACTTCAAACTATAGTACAGGGATATAGTCATAAAAACAGCTTGGTACTGGCAGAAAAACAGACCTATAGAACAATGGAACAAAACTGAAGATCCAAACTGAGCACATGCAATTTCAGCCATCTCATATTTGACAAGGGGGCCAAAAAGACACAATGGAGGAAAGACAGCATCTTCAGCAAGTGGTGCTGGCAAAACTGGATCACCACATGTAAAAATAAGGTTAAACCCCTACCTTGCACAAAATTTAACTCCAAATGGATCACAGACCTCAATGTGAAACCCAAAATTCTGAATGTGATAGAAAGAAAAAGTTGGCAGCAACCTAAAAGACATAGGTGTAGGAAAAGATTTTCTAAATCAGACAGCAGCTGCACAGGAAATAAGGTCAACAATTGACAAATGGGACCTCATTAAACTCAAAAGCTTCTGTACATCAAAAGAAACAATCAAAGAAGTTAAGAGAAAACCCACAGAGTGGGAGGAAACCTTCACCACAGATACATCTGACAAAGCATTGATTTCCAGAATATATAAACTACTCAAAAAACAAAGAAAGAAAACAAATGAATCACTCAAAAGATGGAGTAAAGAGCTGAACAGAGACTTCACAAGTGAGGAATTAGAGATGGCTGAGAAATATCTTAAAAAGTATTCAATGTTGCTAATATTAAAGAAATGCAAATTAAAACCATTTTAAGATATCATCTCACTCCAATAAGACTGGCTAAGATCAAGAAAACAAATGATACCAAGTGCTAGAGAGGTTGTGGGGAAAGGGGAACATTCATCTACTGCTAGTGGGAATGTAAATTAGTACAACCACTATGGAAAGCAGTGTGGAGCACCCTTGGAAGACTCAGAATAAGCTTGCCACCTGACCCAGTCACACCACTCCTGGGTATTTACTCACAAGACTCATCCTACTGCAGAGATACATGCCAAGCCATGTTTATTGCAGCTTTCTTTGCAATAGTGAAGAGCTGGAACCAACCCAACTGCCCCTCAATTGATGAGTGGATAGCAAAAATGTGGTACATCTGCACAATGGAGTTCTATGCAGCAGTAAAGAAAGATGATATCATGAACTTTCCAGGTAAATGGATGGAACTAGAAGATATTATGTTGAGTGAAGTACCACAGTCCCAGAAAAATAAACAACAAATGGTGTCCCTCATCTGTGGGTGCTAACACCAAGTACCTAGTTGTAAGGAAAACTAAGCAACATTAATGTTATATTCCTCATGATCTGAAAACAACTGTGCTCTTTTATTGTGAATCCCTTTACAGGTTCTAGAATTAAGCTACTATATTTTTAGACTGAGGCAGTTTTGGTATATTGGTGGAGGGTATGTATGCATGAAATCAAAAGAATTAGGGAAAAAAACCAACTAATTTGTCATGATATTGTGTCTAACCACAGTGTTGCTTAGTATTTCTTATACAAGGCTGCTTGAGCTTTGTATGTTCAAGCCTTTTCTAAAATATTACACAGTAGTTAAAAGTATCAGGTTGGTGTAACTTAGCCTTTCTGGATGCCTAGCAACCATACTTAAGGACCATACCAATTTGGCCAAGGGACTTAAGGGATAACTTTGTTCCTTACCCTCAGAGGTCAATTAAGTCCCAGGGGACTATGCATGGGGGCATCTTTTAAAACATCCTGCAAATGTGGGTCACCAGTCTTCCTGTCCAGGGAGGTCTTGGAGATCCACTAATTGGACTTCAGCCAGTGTCTAGTCTATAATGAGGAAAGTCTGCTCATGCTTCAGAAAAGGGAAGCCTGGTCTAGCAGGACCTGACTTTGTCCTCGAGTGGATGGAACTGGTAAATGAAAAGCCAAAAGGAGCCAGGGGCTCCCCCCCCTTTGCAAAACAAAACAAAACAACAACAAAAAAAACCAAACAAACCAACCTGAGGACCAGATCCTTAACTGACCTTGTGAGAAAAACAAAAACCTTGGTTAATTGGCTAAACAGTGTGGCATAGACATCCAAAATGGAAAGTTATAACAGAAATAAATAATTAGCAGGCCTGAAAATGTTGTACTTCAGGTATAACAAACTTGAGATCTAGAAAAACGACCAAAAAAATTAAAAAAACAAAGCGGATATGACATAGTTGTTTCTTGCCTTGTTCTTATTGGAGCTTTCAATCCCACATATGGACTGAAGACCCATGTCTCTCCAAGCGATCCTCCAATAAACTTCAGTACCAGGTGTGGGACTGCTGAGACATCCGTTTGGTGGTCACTGGGTTCAGCCTCACGTGACAACAAGGTAGGGGGCCCTGGGGGGGCGAGACTAGCTGCCGGGGGATGTGAAGGCTGTATCATGGAGACCAGTACAAGAGGATCAAGACAGGCTGTGTTGTTACTGGACTTCATTTGGTGACATGGGGAGGGGAAAACCCCAATGTGGAGACAGGCGCATGGACTGTGTTGTTTGGGCCTTGCCAGGAGGAGCCTTCAAACATGCATTCTTTCAGCCTCTCTAATTTAAAACAAACAAGAAAAGAAAAAAAAAGAAATCATAAGCTGAAGATGCTACATAAAGTACTATGTGACATCGCGTATATGCATATTTTGGAGGAACAAAAACAACAACAATAAGACTGGTGCAAAGAACTGACTGCAACAGATAACTTCGCCTCAAAACAGTATAATCTGCATCACAAAAACATTAAGGCGGGGCGTGGTGGTCCACGGCCTTTCTATCTAGCACTTGGCGAGGAGGTGGTCTCTGTGAGTCTCAAGGCCGCCTTGTGGTCTACAGGTGAGCTCCAGGCCAGCTGGGGTACAGAAAGGGCAGACCCTGTCTCAAAGATTACCCTAACTCCCCCCCAAAAAAACATAAAAACTAATAATAAAAGAAAAAAAAGAAAGATTTAAACGCGCACTGAGAAAAGATTGAACAAACATGTTTGGGCAAATGAGTGATTTTGGTGTGGTGGGGGGGGAGAATTGGAGCAAGGGTGTGGGTCGTAGACTTGATTGGAAATTTTATATATGAAATGCACAAAGCTTTAAAAAATGGCTGACAAAAAAAATGAAAAAAAAAAACCACATGTTAATTGTTCCACTGGCTAATGCAGACACAGAACATCTTCACGCAACAGAATTTTATTGGATAATAATAAAATAATAAAATGTTTCCTAACCAAAATACAATTACAACAGAAGCCAGCAACAAAAAGATAATATAAAAAGTTTATTATATTTTTGGGGGAAAGGATTTAGATTTCTAAATATGGTAAAAAGAAGATACTCTAAAGTGAATAAAGTTTTTTTTGAGAGAGAGAGAGAGAGAGAGAGAGAGAGAGAGAGAGAGAGAGAGAGAGAGAGAGAGAGAAAGAGAGAGTGTCCCTCTAGATTCAGCTGGCCTGGAACTCATTATGTAGACCAGGCTGGCCCTGATCTCACAGAGATCCACCTGCCTCTGCCTCCAAGTTCGGGGATTAAAGGTGTGGACCACAACACTGGACTTGCTTTGCTTTTTTAAAGATTTTTTTTTCTTGGGGGCTGGAGAGATGGCTCAGCAGTTAAGAGGACCCAGGTTTGGTCCCCAGTACACACATGGCAGCTAACAACTATTCATAACTCCAGTTCCAGATCACACTCACAAATTCTATTGTGGAACCCGCTGGGCTGTGCTCTCTACTTCCTAAAGAAGTAGTGGCCATGTAAGCATTAGTGGTTATTGACATATGAATATAAATGATTGCTACTTCAAAGCAGAAGTCTACACAGTCTACACAGATATTTGCATATCCATGATTAATGCTGTACTGTTCACAAGAGATTGGAAATGGGGCTAGCCTAGATGTCTATTAACAGATGAATAGGTAAAGAAAATGTGGTACACACACATAATAGAATTTTATTTGGCCATAAATAAAAAATTAAATCATGACATTTTCAGCAAAATGGATGCACTGGAAATGATTATGTTAAAGTGAAATACGCTAGACTCAAAAAGATACTGTATATGTTTTTGAGCATATGTAGACTCTAGATTTAAGTGTGTGTGCATGTGTGTGTGTGTACATGTGTATAAATGTGTGTGTATGTGTGAGTGTGTGTTGTACCCACGCTATAGAGTATGAATCAAGAAGGGAGAATGTGAGAAAAGAGATCTTAGAGGAGGAAGGAGGTGTGTTAGAGAGGGATGACAGAATACATGTGAAATGAAAGTAGAAGGGAGACTAAGGGAAGGAAAGGAACCAGAAAGAGGGCGCAGGAGCAGTGAGAGGCCTGCAAATGTCAGGACGAAGCCTAGAACTTTGTATGATGACTTTAAAAATTAATAAAAAGAGCTGACTATGGTGGTGCATGCCTTTAGCCCCAGCACTTGGGATGCAGAGGCCAGCAGATCTCTGTGAGTTCAAGGCCAGCCTCATCCACATAGTGAGTTCCAAGACAGCTGTAGCTACAGTGAGATCCTGTCTCAAAAAGACCAAACCAAACCAAACCAAAACAGACTATTACATGCAAGTGAGACTGGAAAAAATTTAAGCTTCACAATATCAAGGGTGCAGAGCAGGAAAAACATTTTTTTTTTTTTTGGTCTTTTTGAGACAGGTCTCCCTGTAGCTCTGGCTGTCCTGGAACTCACTCTGTTGACCAGGCTGGCCTTGAACTCACAGAGATCCGCCTGCCTCTGCCTCCCAAGTGCTAGGTTAAAGGCGTGCACCACCATACCCGGCTAGGAAGAATTTTTTATATCCTGGTAGTATGAACTCATTTAGCAGCTTTTGGAAACTATATTATATACTCAAGCTGAATACACATACATACATATATATAGACACACACATGTGTGTATCATATGACCTAGCAATCTCATACCTAGGTGTACAAAGATCTAATGAACATTCATATTGAGACTCAAAAAATTTTCTGTTCTAAGTAGCTGAAAATTAGGAGCATCTCATCAATATCCAATCACTTTTAAAAGTAGAATAATTTGTGGTATATTTATGGACATATTACATTAAAAATTAACTATGTAACATAGGGCATACTCCCATGAAAGTAACAGAGTTTATGGTAAGAGGTGTTATAACAATCTAGAGGAGAAATGCTGGTAGCTTGGCCAGGTGTGGGAGCAAGTAAAGTAGGATCTAACTCTAGGTGGAATGTACAGAGGTTGATTGATGTGGGCATGAGAAAAAGAACAAAGTCAAGGCTGATGTAAATTTGGAGTCAGATCAATTAGGTGAATGGTGAGTAGTGTTTTAGTGAGATGAAGAAGGCTACAGGAAACGAAGGTTGGAGGAAGAAACATCACTTTAGCTTTTATACTACATCCTATGATGTTCATACAATGAAGCAAACAGCAAAACAGACACATTCCGCCTGCCCAGACCTTGTAGAAAGGCCTGTCAGTTCCTCGTCAGTTGACCAGAACTCAATGTGGTGTGAGAAGTGTGAGAAGGCACATTTGCCTATGTGCCCTAGAGAACCGCATGTCTATCTCCATAGGAATGCTGTACTAGAACATCCACAGAGCATCATTTATGTAGAAAAAGGAAACAAAGTAAAATTCCATTAACGAGACAATGGACCAAAACTGTTAATATTATAGAGCACTGTCCAGCACTAAATGTTAATATCATAGAGCACTGTCCAGCACTAAATGTTAATATCATAGAGCACTATCCAGCACTAAATGTTAATATCATAGAGCACTGTCCAGCACTAAATGTTAATATCATAGAGCACTATCCAGCACTAAATGTTAATATCATAGAGCACTGTCCAGCACTAAATGTTAATATTATAGAGCACTATCCAGCACTAAATGTTAATATCATAGAGCACTGTCCAGCACTAAATGTTAATATCATAGAGCACTATCCAGCACTAAATGTTAATATCATAGAGCACTGTCCAGCACTAAATGTTAATATTATAGAGCACTATCCAGCACTAAATGTTAATATCATAGAGCACTGTCCAGCACTAAATGTTAATATCATAGAGCACTATCCAGCACTAAATGTTAATATCATAGAGCACTGTCCAGCACTAAATGTTAATATTATAGAGCACTATCCAGCACTAAATGTTAATATCATAGAGCACTGTCCAGCACTAAATGTTAATATCATAGAGCACTATCCAGCACTAAATGTTAATATCATAGAGCACTGTCCAGCACTAAATGTTAATATTATAGAGCACTATCCAGCACTAAATGTTAATATCATAGAGCACTGTCCAGCACTAAATGTTAATATCATAGAGCACTATCCAGCACTAAATGTTAATATCATAGAGCACTGTCCAGCACTAAATGTTAATATTATAGAGCACTATCCAGCACTAAATGTTAATATCATAGAGCACTGTCCAGCACTAAATGTTAATATCATAGAGCACTATCCAGCACTAAATGTTAATATCATAGAGCACTGTCCAGCACTAAATGTTAATATTATAGAGCACTATCCAGCACTAAATGTTAATATCATAGAGCACTGTCCAGCACTAAATGTTAATATCATAGAGCACTATCCAGCACTAAATGTTAATATCATAGAGCACTGTCCAGCACTAAATGTTAATATCATAGAGCACTGTCCAGCACTAAACGTAACTTAAAGAGCCAATGGCACATGTCTGCAATTCTAGGATTTGGGAGACTGAGGTAAGAGGATTTCCCAGTGTTCAAGCCAGCCTGAGCTGTGTACCGAGATCCTGTTCCAAAAAATAAAACAAAGCACCCCCCAAAGAAAAGAAAAAAACAACATACACACACACACACACACACACACACACACACACACACACACACATGCACAAAACCAAAGCAGAGCTGAAGAGATGGCTCACAGGTTAATTGCACTAGTTGCTCTTGCAGAAGACTGGTGTTCAGTTCCCAGCACCCATGTGGTGGCTAACGACCGTCTGTAACTCCAGCTGCAGGGGATCCTATGCCCTCCTCCGGCCCCTGTGGGCATTGCATTTACATACATGCAGGCAAAATACTCATAAAATAAAAATTTCAAATTAAAACAAGTATTTGAAAATAAAACTATGGGCTGGAGAGATGGCCTAGCAGTTAAGAGCGCTGACTGCTCTTGCAGAGGACCTGGGTTTGATTCCCAGCACCCACATGGCGGCTAAAATCCATCTTTAATCCAGTTCCAGGGGAATCCAACACCCTCTTCTGACCTCCTAGGCATTGCAAGACATGGGTGCACAGACCTGCATGCAGACAGTATATTCATACACATAAAGAATAAAAAAATTAAAAAAACTAGAACTATATGTAGTAATATAGACAAAACTGAAAAAAAATGTTGAGGGCCTGTAAGATAGCTCAGCAGACAAGGGCACATGCTGCCAAGACTGAAGACCTGAGTGCAAACCCTGGGACCTACATAGTAGAAGGAAAGCTATGACTTTTGGAAGTTGTCTTCTGACCCTGATACATGTGCTGTGGCATGTTTCCCTGAACTCCCAAGAGATCAATAATAAATAAATAATAAATTACTGAATTGAAAATTTATATTACAGAATGAATAACATACAGTGTGATATCCTGTATATAAAATTTGAAAAAACACTACTATAAATCGTATGTAAATCATATACAGAGTATGTAAACAACTTAGTAGGGCAGAAAGAGGTGGTGGAATCACGTGATATTTAAGGAGCTTCAGCAGGACATTTTGGATCATGGCTATAATCCCTGTACTTAGGAAACTGTTGCAAGAGGATTTCTGTGAATTCAAGACCAGCTTGGACACACACACTCAAAACAAGATAGGCTGGAGAGATGGCTCAGAAGTTAAGGGCACTGGTTCTCTTGCACAGGACCCAGGTTTTATTTCAGCACCTATACAGTGGCTAACACAAGCATCAGTAACTCCAGTTCCAATGGTTTGAAGCCTTTTTCTGACCTCCGCAGGCACTGTACTCATAGATACACCTACCTACATGTGGCCAATACACTCATAAAAAAATAATAAATAAAAATTTAAAAAACAAGAAGCCAGGTGTGGTGGCACATGCCTTTAATACCAGCACTCAGGAGGTAGAGGCAGATGGATCTCTGTGAGTTCAAGGCCAGTCTGGTCTACATAGCAAGCTCCAGGCCAGCTGGGACTAAAGGGAGACCCTGTCTCAAAAAACAAACAAGAACAAAAAAAAAAAAAAAAAAAAAAAAAAAAAATGGCAGGCGTGATGGCACACGCCTTTAATCCTAGCACTCAGGAGGCAGAGGCCAGGCGGATCTTTGTGAGTTCAGCAGCCTGGTCTACAGAGTGAGTGTTCCAGACACTGGGGCTACAGAGAGACCCTGTCTAGAAAAAGACAAAACAAACAAACAAAAAAAAACCAAAAAACAAAAAAACAAAGGAACTAAGAAAAAGAAAATGAAGAAAAAAAAAAAAAAAAAAAATTATTTTTTCTTTTTTTTTTTTTTTTTTTTTTGCTCTTTTTGAGACAGGGTCTCCCTGTAGCTCCAGCTGTCCTGGAACTCACTCTGTAGACTAGGCTGGCCTTGAACTCACAAAGATTTGCCTGCCTCTGCCTCCCAAGTGCTGGGATTAAAGGCATGCCCCACCACACCTGGCCTCACATGTAATAATTTTAAGAATAGTAACAACAACAACAAAAAAACAAAAATAACACAAGACTAAATAAACCAAAAAAATAAAAAAAAACAAAAAAATTAAAAAAACAAAAAAAGAATAGTAACAAAAAAATAACAAGAAAAAAGAATAGTAACAATATTAATCTTTAAAAAGTCATAAATACAGAAGCATTTTAGGATTTGATAAAGCCGAGTTATATCTCCTTGCTTTCCTGATATGAAATTTGCCAATTTATACATTGAGGAAAATAAATTCTTTGAGAGAATACTCACATTCTCGAAAATTACTTAATTTGGGCATTACTTCTTCCTTGAACATCCGAATGACCTGTTCAACAATCTCTCGGTTTCGATTCTGGCCCAAGGCATCCACATATTTCTCCAGAAGAGGAATGCTTTTCAGATTCCAGATGAAGTTCTCCCGATGAAGGAAATGTAATTTTGGATGCTGGAACTTCTACATGAAAAGCAAGAAATGGGCTGTAGTTCAGCAGAGTGCTTGCTTAGCATGTACAATAAAGTCAATCACAGTGACATGCTTATAAGCCCAGTACTTGAGAGGTAGAGATGGGAGGATCCCAAGTCCAAGACCATCTTTGGCTAATAGTGACTTTGAGCCAGTTCTAGCCTGTCTCAAAATAAGTAAATAAATAATAATAAAAAAAAGAGAGTAAGACATAGCCTGACAGTCGGAAGAAGTCCATAATCCAGAGAGAGGTCTGTCTTTTGCCACATTCTCCCCATAAAAGGAGTTTCAGTTTTGGTCACTGACCTGCCCCATTCACGTCACACATAAAACAAACTGGGCATGGTGGCATGCCCTCTTTTGATCTCCAAGTGTGTTGCACAACACAGGTGCACTTACACACATGCAGGCAATACACTCATATACATAAAATTAAAATAATAAATAAGGGGCTGGAGAGATGGCCCAGCGGTTAAGAGCGCCAACTGCTCTTGAAGAGGACCTGGGTTCGATCCCCAGCACCCGCATGGCAGCTGAGAACCATCTTTAACTCCAGTTCTGGGGGAATCTGACACCCTCTTTTGACCTCTGCAGCATTGCACAACACAGGTGCACTGACCTACATGCAGACAGTACATTCATACACATACAAAATAAATAAAATTTAAAAATATCAAAGTGAGGGAGTGTGTCTTGTCTCCTTATTTAAAAATATATAAAATAAAATAGTAAATAAAAGAAAAACAGGACCACCAAGATGGCTGAGTGGCTAGAGGTGCTTGCTGTCAGGGCTTGATGACCTGAGCTCAATCCCTGGATGCAATAAGGTGGCAGGATATAAGTGACTCCTGAGAATTATCTCGGCCCCTCACAAATGCTGTGGCATTCACACCTGGATGGACACAGACACAGACACGCACACACACACACACACACACACACACACACACACACAAATCAATCAATCAATCAATCCGTCCATCCCAAATCAAAAAAATCTGTTTTCACCTCCTGATCCCACATCACCCCACACAGCATCCTTAGCTCACTTGGCTCCAGCACTCTGGCCTTCCTGGAATCCAGGGAGATCCAGGGCCTTCAAATAAGCTGCTCATCTCTCCTAGAATACTCTTCTCCACAGTGCAGTGAAAGTAGGCATCTATAGGTCAAAACATAAAACCTAAAAAAAAAAGAGGGAGGTGGGAGGTGGAGTAGTATCCTTTCTGGGATACAAATGGAAAACTCTGAGTTTCAATCCTATTGATAAATTTTCAA
The DNA here is from genome assembly GCA_009823505.1 of Rhizomys pruinosus. Lineage (NCBI taxonomy): Eukaryota > Metazoa > Chordata > Mammalia > Rodentia > Spalacidae > Rhizomys > Rhizomys pruinosus. The sequence goes on along the minus strand of VZQC01004047.1, from coordinate 469,223 downwards.
TTTTTCTGATCTTGAAAATAACAATGGGAGGAGAATTTTATGTTCCCACAGGTAAAAATCACAAATCTAAATGCCTGAAAACAACAACTTATGGCTGTGCAGGATGAACTGGGAAATGCCAGCAGAGAGGTTGACCCATCTGAACATTAAAGAAAGAGGAACCTCAGACTGCCTGAGTCACAGACACTGAGCATCTCTTTGAATATTATTGGGGTTAACTGTTTATAATGGGCCCTAATGAAGTTTACCTTCCAGATACTGAGAAACCTCCCTACCTCTCCCCTTTATAGGAAAAAGAAAAACATGATGGTAATGAAACCACTCCCTAACTGTAAATTAGAGCCAATTGTTACAGTGGTAATTTCCTATAAAACAGGCATAACTACCCTTTTTTAATTGACTGATAGGCATAGGAACTGTGAAAGGATAATTCTCTATCTAGAGCCAAATTCAATAGTAAAGTGTTTATAAGTTGTGTAATTAAGCAAAATATATTACTACAGGAAAGCTCTGACATCAGCAATGAATTATTCTGACTAGGAGATGTTGGCTAGGGGATTCAAACTCCCCCCCCCAAATTATAAAGGCCTTTTGCCTATAAGTGGGATATATGCAAGGAGAAAGGCAGTAAGTCCCTGTTGTCGAAGACTTGGTGTGAGCATGAAAAAATGTTATGAGACATCACTTGCTAGCGTACAGCTGGCCTCTGAAATGCCAGAGAGCGTTACCAAAGGCCACTAAAGCAATACAGCAAAATATTGGTCTCCCTGAGACAAGCAAGACTCCTCCGTCAATATCAGCTATACCTCAACAGCCTGGAGATACTGTGCAGCATTGGCAGCCAAGTGTCTATATATATCCCAAAACTAATTGGCTATTAGCTCTCTCCTTGGAGGAATAACTCACAGCAGATGCCACAAGCTTATGTCCTCTAGTGGTTAGGAGATGTTATAAACCACAGTAAGAACTTGTCACCCTTTATAGAGAAACCACAGTTTGCGGATTAGCATACCATCCAAGCATCTTTGTCTATGCTCACAGCTTAGCTTGACATAATAATTAGTACTGCTTAAATGCCTGTACATCCAATAACTTGTGCTTTGTTAGTATGACTAAAAAAGGTATCACTGGATAAGCTGTCAACCCATGAAGGGAAACAACCTGAACAGACTAAAGTCCAAAATGACAACTCCAAAGAAAGTAGACTGTTTTCTTCTTACCCACTTGTGCCCCTTTCCCAAAGCCCAGGGAACAAACTGCGGAAGAGGAGGCGTGGTAGATTGTAAGGGCTGCGGAGAGATAGGGGTGAATCGTGAGACTACAGGAATATAGTCTGGACTCCTAACTGATCAACATGCCTGTGCATACAAGCTTCTCCAACTGGACTATGGGAACCTTGGGTCATTCAAAATTTGGACATAGATACTTGCAAAATGCACCAATTACCTAATTGTATGACATACTGAGTAACATCAATGTTATCTGCAAACAACTGTATCATTATATTGTAGAATCCCTTAAAAATAAAAATAAAAATTAAAAAAAAAAAAAAGAAAGTCTCATTTCCAGCAGGCAAAAAAGCACCTTCTCTGCCTGGGCTTAACACTCCCTTATTTCATAGCCCTCTCTAAGGGAGTTATCTCTTATAGGAGGTACTGTTCTCCCTCATTGAGATGGCTCTTCTTCCTTTCATTGAGATAAACTCTGCCTGTCCAATCACATCCATGCTTGGGGTCTACCCGCAACCTCCTAAGACACCATTTTTGCTTGGGATCCCCCAGGCCTGGAAGCCACTTTGAACAAAGCATACCTGCTGCCTCAGCATGTTCGCTTCTACAGACTAAACCTCTTTAGCTCCTTCATGCTTCCTCATAGGACATGTTTTTCAAACTTCTGGTGTGTTAAATATCATGCAGATCACAAAAATGCAGAGCAAGCACTGAATATTTCAGGGAGTCATGACTTTGGAGATGGGACTGTGATTATGAATAGAGATGATGGTAGAGAGAGAAAATTCTCATTTCATGTTCTTCGGTGCTACTCAACATTTTTTGCCATGGATATGTTAATCTTTTTTAATTTTAAATTTATTATTTATTTTTATTTCATGGGTATGAGTATTTTGTCTGCATCTATTTAAGTGGACCATGTGCATTCAGTACATGCAGAGGCCAGAAGAGGGTGTTAGATTCCTAGAACTGGAGTTTTGGATGATTTTTAGCCACCACATGGGAGCTGGGAACTGAACCAGTGCTCTGAACTGTTGAGCCAACTCTCCAGCCTTGAGTTAATCTTATTTTTGTTTGGTGTGTGTATCTGTCTGTCTGTGTGATCACATATTTGTGTGGGTGCACATATGTACCAGGCACACATGCACGTGCATGTGGAGAACAGAGGTCAAACTTAGGAGCCATTCCTTGCTATCTGCCTTGTTTTTAGCGACAGTCTCTCATTAACCTGGAGTTTGTTCACTGGGCCAAGCAGGCTGTCCACTGAGCCCCCAGGATCCTCTTGCCTCTGCCTCCAAGCACTGGGATTACAAGCCTACATCACCATGCCTGGCATTTTTATGAGTGCCAAGGTGAACTCAGGTCTCTGTGCAGCAATCACTTTACTGACTTAGCACTCTGTCTAGCCATCTCTATCTGTCTGTCTGTCTGTCTATAGTTTTTGACATAGGGTCTCACTATGTAAACCTGGCTGGCCTGCAACTCACAGAGATTCTCCTGCCTCTGCCTCCCAAGTGCTGGGATTAAAGGCATGTGCTACCATACCTGGACCTACTTTTGTTTTTTAATTTATTTTTATTATTTTTTATTGTGTGTGTCTTATGGAGGTATGTCCACGTGAGTACAGGTGCCTACAGAGGCCAGAGGTATTACAGCCCCCTGAAGCTGGAGTTACAGGCAGTTGTGAGCCACCCAGTTAGGATTCTGGGAACTGAACTTAGGTTTTCTGGAAAAGCAGTATCTACTCTAACCAGTGAACTACCTCTTTAATCCTCTTTTTATTTTTTTTAAGTAAGTCTAACAGTCTTACTGGGTTTCTAGTGGAAATCTAGTCTACTCAAGGAAAGCTTGGGATTAGCTTCTGCTGTGTGGCTGCTGTTATCTTAGACCTAACATGACAGCATTGCAGCTGTCATGGATGGGCACTAGTGGAAAGAATCTGTGAACCCAGTCTGACAGCTGAATTCCAACTGCCTCTTCTACTTACAAACAGGCCATGGAACATCTTAGCTAGGTTTCCTTCCCTTTATGGATTAACTCAGACAGAGACCTTACAGATCTCATACATTATTGGGGCTCTATAAATGCTTTGTTTTTAGTTTGCTTGTTTTATGGTGCTAGGAACTGAGTCCAAGGCTTTGTACATGGTCGGCAAGCACTCTGTCCAACTGTTTGTTGAACATGAATCTTGCACCTCATCTGCCTGACTCTCTGGCCTTTCTTTTATTTGGGCTCCAGGCACAGCAGTCTGAACTCCTGGCAATTCAATCAGTACTCTATTATTTTTTGTCAGCCAGTTAGCTTCTTCCCATTTTCCAAATGCTTTGCTTCCTTTAGGACAAAGGTCAGACCACAATCAAATTCACAAGATTGCTCTATATTTTCTTCTTTCGAACTTAAACAAATCTCCTGAGAATGACCCCCACCCCAGCTCATCTGTGAATCACACAAAGTAAATTCTAGTATTGACAATTTGGTCCTTTAACATAGGAATGCTTCAGTTCTGATACCTGTCTAACTTGGGATCCCATGGTCCTGGAAGATGGAATTTTCAGTGGCTCAACCAAATCCTAAGTAGAGTAGTCACAACCTCTATCTGTGGAATAGGACTGAAATACTGGCCCTATGCAGTATTATAGATGACTCAGTTCTTAGTACTTGCAGGAGAGTTAAGGAGTTCCCCCTGCCACAACATGGTGTGTAGTTAGTAAGACATGAGGAATGGGAATAAAGTATGAAAGAAGGCACTGTAACACCAAATAGAGAGTGCTGTATTGTATCCACCATACCTACCCTGTTCCCTGAAAGACAATGTAAGATAGTTGCCCAGCAGAACAGGTGACCAATTGCATAACAGCACAGGTCGGCAAGGATATGTATACAGCTGTCTCCTCTGAAACTACATTTGCCATTTCAGAGCATATAGAGAAAAGCTGGGGGCTGCTGGAGAGATGGTTCAGTGGGTAAGAGCACTGGATGCTCTCAGAGGACCCAGCACCCATGCAGTGGCCAAATACTATCTGTAATTCAAGTTCCAGGGAATCTGACACCCTCTTCTGACTTCTGTAACCACTGCAAGCACATGATGTACTTACATACAATGTAGGGAAAATATTCATAAAATAGAAGTAGATTAAAAAAGGCCAGGTGTGGTGGTACACACCTTTAATCCCAGCACTTGGGAGGTAGAGGCAGGCGGATCTCTGGGAGTTCAAGGCAAGCCTGCCTGGTTTATAGAGCGAGATCCAGGACAGCTGGGGCTACAGGGAAACTCTGTCTCAAAAAGACAAAAAAAAAAGTAAATTAAAAAAAAAAAGAAAAGCTGAAAGTTCAGGAACAATAGGGGAGTGAATGAAGGATGGAAGGAAATGTCAGTGATGAGGGAGTTGATGAAATCCTATCAAAAATCCCAATATGCGCCAGGCGTGGTGGCACACACTTTTAATCCCAGTACTTGGGAGGCAGAGGCAGGTGGATCTCTGTGAGTTCAAGGCCAGCCTGGTCTACATAGTGAGTTCCAGGCCAGCTGGAGCTATAGGGAGATCCTGTCTCAAAAAGACCAAAAAAAAAAAAAAAAGAAAAAAGAAAAAAAAGCCTGATATGTCTGGAGTGGTGCTGCTAATCTAATCCCAGCTCTCGGCAGCAGAGTCAGGCTGGTCTTTGAGATGGACACCAGCCTGTTCTAATGGGGAGTTCCAGCCAGCCAGGTTTTTCTCAAAAAAGAAAAAAAAAAAATCCCAATAGCTCTAGTCTCCTGGTTGTCTTATTGGGAATGGAATTCCTTCACTGTCGACATGGTGGTATACATCCTTAATTCCAGAACTTGGGAGGCAGAGGCAGGCAGATCTTTGTGAGTTCAAGGCCAGCCTGGTCTACAGAGTGAGTTCCAGGGGCTACAGGGAGACCCTGTCTCGAAAAGACCAAAAAAAAAAGGATAGCATGGTCTACATGGTGAGTTCCAGGACAGCTAGGGCCATAGGAAGACCCTGTCTCAAAGCAAAACAAAACAAAACAAAACAATCCCAATATTTTTTTTTTGTCTTTTTGAGACAGGGTCTCCCTGTAGCCCCAGCTGTCCTGGAACTCACTCTGTAGACCAGGCTGGCCTTGAACTCACAAAGATCCGCCTGCCTCTGCCTCCCAAGTGCTAGGATTAAAGGCGTGCACCACCACGCCCAGCCCAATATTTCTTTATAGAAAAAAAAAATCCTAAGATTTGTATGGAACCACAAAAGACTCCAAATATCCAGAGTGATTCTGAGGGGGGAAAAACAAAGTTGAAGGCATCGTGTTCTGATTTAAAATATTACAAAGTTATCAAAACCAAAACAGTTTGAAGGCTGAGGGTATGGAAGATCATGCACTCAGCATGCATGAGGCCCCAGAGTTCAATACCCAGCACCAATAAACAAAAGCAAAAAGTAATATACTACCATAAAAGCAGACAAAAAAAATCTAATGGAGCAGAACAAAGAATCTACAAATAAACCCAAATATACAGTGACAATTGGTTTTCAACAAGGGCGCCACTAAGACACAATGGGAAGGGAAATTGTTCTTCAAAAAGGTTCTGAGAAATGGGTTTCCTTGTATAAAAGAATGACACTGGACATTTATCTTACATACACAAAAATCAACTCTAAATGTTAGGATCTGAAAATTTTAAAAAACTCCTAAGAGAAAAAGATAGGGGAAAGGCTCTTTGACAATGGCCTCATCAATGTTTTCCTGCCTATCAAAACCAGAGCAAAAATAAATAGATGAGATTAAATCCAACTAAAAGCTTCTACAGAGAAAAAAGTCAACCATCCCTGTTGGCTTGGTCAGTAAAGTGTTTGCATTGCAAAGAATGAGGCTCTGATTATAGGCCCATGCTGGTGATCCCAACACTGGGGAAGCAGAGACAGGATCCCTGGGGTCTATCTAGCCAATTGGTCAGTTCCAGGTCCAGTGAGAGACTGTCTCAAAAAAATATGGTAGGGGAACAGAAAGATAGCTTACCAGGTAAAGGCCCTTGCCACTAAGACTAATGACTTGAGTTCGGTCCCTGGGACCCATAGGTAGGAGAGAACCAACTCCCACAAGTTGCCCTCTGACCTCCACACATACTCTGTGGTACAACACACACACACACACACACACACACACACACGCACACACATGCACACACACACACAGAGTAAATAAGTTTAAAAATTTTAAATAATAAGGTAGAAAGTAATCAAGGATTATTCCTGACATCAATCTATGGCCTTAACACATGTATATGCATACTCACACACATGTAGATACATGAACACACATACATACAAAGTCAACAACATCAGTTGATTAGGTGTGTAAGATTTGTAAAGAACCAGTATAACCCAATAGCAAGAAAAACAATACATCCCAATTAAAAAGGGAGCCAAAGATTTGAACAGATCTCTGTGAAGACAACACAGAGAGTTCAATAGTTATATGGGTGGTCACCATCAGCAACTATCAAGGAAATGTAGACCCAAGCCACTGTGAGATACCACTTCACACCTGTTCTGACAGCTAGCTATTATCAGACATATAAGAGATAACAAGTCTTGGGAAGGGTGTGGAGAAAAGGGAACCTCTGCACACCGTTTCAGAGAATGGAGACTGGTATAGCCATTACACAACAGAGTATGGGAAGTTCCTTATGGAAATTAAAAACATAACTACCTAGAGACCCAACAGTCCCTTCTCTGGGCCCATACTTGAAGCCAATCACAACCTTATAAAGGTATCTACTATGCTTAGTGTAGCAATACTCAACAATAGCCAAAATAGGAACAATCTAGGTAAGGAAAAAAACAAACAAAAAAAGGAGGTATGTAGGCCAAAGGATACAATGTAACAAATATTTAACAAAAAGCAAAATATTTCTTCCTTCTGAAGAGAAACTAGAGTATCAAAGTAGCAAATAATTAAGACCAGCAAGTTAAAAGATCTAATGTCCACCATGAAGACCATAGTTAATAAGTGTACTACAGTTAGCATCTTTGCTAAATGAGTACATTATAACTTTTGTGGCACAGAGAGAAGGAATAAGGAGGTGACAGAGGTGCTCATTTGTTGCAATGAAGTAGCTGTTTTACTGCACATGTATCATAATATGTCCTATACCTTAAATATATCACAATACATTTATTTTTTAAAATGATAAAGGAGAAAAGTATAAAGTAACAGATTTTTGTTTAAATATTTAAACAGCTCATATAAAAGATCTTTTGATGACAACATAGAGATTTTATGGAGTGTTAGAGTAATCACTACCAAAGTTTTTCTGAATAAAATTAACACATGAAGAAAATCTCCTAAAAATACTCTTAAGGCAAGTGTGCTGGTCTACACCTGTAGTCCCAGCACTTAGGAGACAGGAGGACTGCCAAGGCCGATCCAGTCTACATAGTAAGTTTCAGGTCAGGCAGAGCAATACAGCAAGAGCCAGTCACAGACCAACAAATAAATTAAGATAAAATAATGGTGGCTAACTGGCAGTAACTCCAGATCCAGGGGATCTGTCCCCCTCTTCTGGGCTCTGTGGGCATTACATGCATGGATACACTTACATGCAGGGAAAACACTCATAACATATTAAATAAAAATAAACAAAAATGTAAAATAACACTTAATTAGAATTGACTATTTAAAATAAAAGTATATTTCCAGGCATAGTGGCGCATGCCTTTAATCCCAGCACTTGAGAGGTAGAGGCAGGTGGATCTCTGTGAGTTCAAGGCCAGCCTGGTCTACATAGTAAGTTCCAGGCCAGTTGGTACTACAGGGAGACTCTGTCTCAAAAAGACAATAAATAAATAAATAAATAAATAAATAAATAAATTCATAAGTAGATTTTTGTGTGTATAGGTATATGTATGTGTTCATGCAGAGGCTGGAGGTCAATACTAAGTGTTTTCCTCAATGCTCTCCACTTTATTTTTTTATTAATTAATTAATTAACTACTTTTTATATGGGGGTTCGTGTGTACTATGACATGAGTATGGAGGTCTGAGGACAACATGTGGCAGTCAGTTTTCTCTTTCCACCACTTGGGTCCCAGGGTTCAAACTCAGGCCATCAGCTTGGTGGCAAGAGCCTTTATCCTCTGAGATATCTGGCTAGCCTCTCCATTTTATTTTTTATTTTTAGTTTTAGTTTTTTGACTTTTTAAGACAGGTTCTCCTTGCAGCTCCAGCTGGCCTGGCACTCACTGGTTCTCACAGAACTTGGATGTACCGATTTGGCTAGACTGGCCACCAAATCCCAGGGATCCTCCTGCCTTTGTCTCCCCAGCGCTGGGAACACAGGCATGCTGCTGGGCCCTTCTTTTATATGGGTGCTGGGATTTGAATTTAGGTCTTAATGCTTGTACCAACTGAACCATCCCTGCAACCCTACAAATAAATACTTTTAATGAGCATCCACAAATGTATTTCCTCACACTTAATTGAAACTATTTCAGCTGAAATGCTTAATATGTTTACCAGTCAAAGCTACATATTTTGAATAAATGAACAGAGGGCAACAGTAATAGGTCAATCTATTAATAAACATTTACCAACCACCTCTGGAGTATGCCATTCCTGATAACTTCTGATTTTTCTTTGAATTTTTTTAAAAATTATGAATCACTAAAGTTTGTTGTTGTTGTTTTAATTTTATTTATTTTTATATGTGTATGAATGTACTGTCTGCATGTAGGTTTGTGCACCCATGCCGTGTAATGCTGTGGAGGTGAGAAGAGGGTGTCTGATTCCCCTGGAACTGGAGTTAAAGACAGTTCTCAGCCACCATGTGGGTGCTGGAGATTGAACCCGGGTCCTCTGCAAGAGCGGTAGGTGCTCTTAACCGCTAGGCCATCTCTCCAGCCCCTGTTGTTGTTTTTAAACAGAAACAAATGGGTTGTTTCTATTTGGGGATAGCAGAGTACACTAATACTATTTTGATGGTAACAAAATTGGAGTTCTGGCCAAAAGGAGAAACAGACTTGGTTTACCCTTCCGCCTATAAAAAGTGAAAACAAGGAAAAAATTGTAAGTCACTGACATTAGGCAATGAAGACAGGCAAGTCTGGTGAGCTTGCCTCCACTCACTGCCTTGACAGAGGCCTGACCCGTATAGAGGAAACGTAGAGGCAGAGTCCAGCGAGCTCAATGAGTTGAGGAGGTAGAGCTGAGTCCAGAAGACCAAGGCAGTAAGAAATTGCATGGTGACAGATTCCCAAAGATCAGAGCTGCAGAGAGAAAGAATTTGGTGGATTGTCATATGACTCACATGTTTGTATGTGGGAAGAATTTCCTAAAAGGATTGGAAGGGTTAGACTGAATACACATGCAAGGTGGGAACGATGTCTGTGGCTCCTGAAAACCCTGGGAAACTTCAGTTTATAGGGTATTGGGCAGAGAACTCACAAAGATTTTGCATTACTTAGAGTAAACCTAGCTCTGGTCCTACCTATAAGATACCAAAAGGAAGACCCAAAGGGGTCAAACTCCTCTCAACCCACCAAACCAAATCTTCTCAAGGACGTTCCGTGACTTGGCAAGCACAAGAAACATGTCAATACTGGACATGGCTGTTCATGTCCAAAAGAAAAACAATGTAATAAAAATGGCCCGAATATCTCAAGTAAAGGGCAAAGATTATCAGAACTTTTTATTCAGGCGGGATCTCATTGCATAGCTAGCTCAGGCTGGGGTTGAAGTCTTAGGAATCCCCCTGCCTCAGCCTTCTAGGTAGTAGGACTACAGGTACGAGGCACAATGTCTGGAAAACACTGTCAGATTAGGTTTAAAAAAATTAAGATCTAGCTGGGGGTGGTAGTGCATGCCTTAATCCTAGCACTTGGGAGGCAGAGGCAGGCAGATCTTTGTGGGTTCAAGGCCAGCCTGGTCTACAGAGTGAATTCCGGGACAGCTGGGGCTACAGGGAGACCCTGTCTCAAAAGAAAAAAATTAAGATCTCCAAACCTTTAAAGTATTCTTCCTATAAGAAACATGCTTCAAGTTATCATAAAGCAGCACTGCGGCTGTTTTCCTTTTCACGCATACCTAGTGGACTACAAACATGTTTCAGGGCTCTTTCTTCTCTTAATTTGTGTCTGAGCTCCAGCTAAATTTTCTTTCTGAGCTCCAGTCAGATAAATCCCCTGGGTACCACAGGGCTTGGAAGTCAGCAGGCGCACGTGGTGACATCAATACAGCTGATTTGCTTGCCTGTATAGTGAGAATCTTCAGTTTTTACAGATGTCAAACATCCTGAATCCATCTCTCATCTGCCTCCTTAGGTCCTCGCCCCAGGCTTTGGAGGCTCCCATGGTGGACCAGGGACTATGCCTCCTGCTTTAAAACACACTTGTGTCCCAGAAAACCCAGATTAGAGCCTATGCCTTGCTCGACCCTACCCTTCTCGTGAGCTTAATACTGAAACCACCACAAAATCTGGTTGGTCTGCTAAATACAACCTCTTCAAATTCTTATTTATTTATTTATTTATTTATTTATTTATTTATTTATTTATGCAGGGTCTTGTTACATAGTCCAGCCTAGCCTGGAATTCACACTGCAGACTGGCCTCAAACTTACGGAGCTCCTCCTCTTTCTGCCTCCCAAGTGCTGGGATTACAGGTATCTACCACCGAGTTTGGCTTAGACCTTTTCTTTTTCTTTTTTTTATTATTTTATTTATTACTTTATTTATTTATTTTTATGTGTATGAATGTACTGTCTCCATGTAGGTTTGTGCACCCGTGTCATGCAATGCCGTGAAGGTCAGAAGAGGGTGTCAGATTCCCCTGGAACTGGAGTTAAAGACGGTTCTCACCCACCATGTGGGTGCTGGGGATCGAACCCGGGTCCTCTGCAAGAGCAGTTGGTACTCTTAACTGCTAGGCCATCTCTCCAGCCCCTTATTTATTACTTGAATGTGCATGAGTGTATTGCCTGCATGTAAGTGTACCCATGTTGTGCAATACCCTCAGAAGAGTGCATTAGATCCCCTGGAATTCAAGTTTTCTATGGTTTTAGCTGCCCTGGTGGGTGCTGGGATTCAGGTCCTCTGCAAGAGCAGTCAGTACCCTTATCTGCTGAGCCATCTCTCCAGCCCCTAGATTTTTTTTTTTTTTTTGGTCTTTTTGAAACAGGGTCTCCCTTTTGTAGCCCTAGCTGACCTGGAACTTACTATGTAGATCAGGCTGGCCTTGAACTCAGAGATCTGCCTGCCTCTGCCTCCTACGCCAAGCTAAACCTTTTCTTGATTCAAGCCTTTAATAAACTTTTACTAATTACTGAATAAATCCTTTCCTCCCCAAGTTGGTATCAGTCAGAGTGTTTTGTTACTGGAATTGAAGACAAACTAGAATACCATTTTAATCCATTACCAACTTAACTGTTGTTTCACACAGTACTATGTTGCAGACTGCAACTTAGATGAAAATTTCAGGTTTCAACCTGTCAGCACAGGCTATTTTCTAAAGAATGTGAGTATTTTCTAAAAAAAAAAAAAAAAAGAAAAAGAAAAAAAAATAGGTGATCTTGACAATGTATCAATGAAGTAGGTACCTAGGTAGAAGAGAATCTAGGATCCTGTTCCCCCTCATGAGGCACCTAGGGATGCATAACTTATAAAAAGATAATGTGATCCTCCGAGTTTTACTGTAAAAATAAAGATAAATAAAGGCCTCGTCCTCCCCCTCTTTTTTTTTTTTTTTTTTTTTTTTGGTCTTTTTGGAAGACAGGGTCTCCCTGTAGCCTCAGCTGTCCTGGAACTCACTCTGTAGACCAGGCTGACCTTGAACTCACAAAGATCTGCCTGCCTCTGCCTCCCAAGTGCTAGGATTAAAGGCGTGCGCCACCACACCCGGCCCCCCTTCTCTTTTTTTGAGACAAAGTCTCACTATGTAGCACCAGTTGGCACAGAACTTACTATGTAGACCAGGCCAGCCTAGAACTCACAGAGGTCTGCCTGCCTCTGCCTTCCAAATGTTGGGACTAAAGTTGTGTACCACCATGCCCAGCAGAACAAAAATCTCTCTCTCTCTCTCTCTCTCCTCTCTCTCTCTCTCTCTCTCTCTCTTTTGGGTCTTTTTAAAACAGGGTCTCCCTGTAGCCCCAGCTGTTCTGGAACTCACTCTGTAGACCAGGCTGGCTTTGAACTCACAAAGATCTGCCTTGCCTCTGCCCCCAAATCTCTTACAAACAAAATAAGACCCCACATCTTACCTCTAGTGTCTTATCCAGTTTGGCAGCCAGCCTTCCAATTTCATATAATAGCTGGTGGCTGATAGTAATCTCAGCTATGGGTCTCCCTGGGAGGTAAGTCAGCATCCTCACCAAGTAGCTTTTGATTTCAGATCCACTATCTAGATTGAAGGAATAAGATACTGTCAACTATTCTTGGAAAATAGAATCTATCCTTTCTTTAGAATTAGTATTGAAATGGAAAGAAATTTCAGAGTAAAATAAATAAATGTATGAACCTAAAATTACTCTTCAGTGTTCAAAGGCGAGGCTGAATGGATCAAAGCAAGCAGGTGGAAAGACAAATCATTTACCCACCCACAAACATAGCCCCAACTATGCTGGTCCTAACTCTAAACATAAGTTTAGTTATTGTGGTAAATGAATACCTAAAACCCACATTCCCACATGAGTTTACAACAAAGAAGATAAGGCATAAAGTAGTGATACTTCTATAGGCTCCCTCAGAACAAACTGAGGTACAGACTGTACCTTTAATAGAGGATATGTCTATTCCTCAGGGACCTACTGGGTCTCAGTTCTTTGGAACAGTACAAATTAATAAAGAATGGGTAAACAAGTCAGAAAAAGACAGTTGAGATCTCAAGCTTTAAAAAATCCCAAGAAACTGATTTCAAACTGCTGCCTGCTGAATTAGACAGATCTCTAGCACTCAATATTAAAGGGATAATGGGTCAAGTTCTTACAGATGAGGCCCTGGAGTCTTGGGAGTTCAAGTGCTAGGCTCAGGGTCACATACACAGCAATAGTAAATGTCTGATTTCTAGTTTCCTGTTCTTCCTACTACATGACAGCACTAGAATAATATACAGCCAGTCTAATGAATAAAATATAAAATTGCAGTTGGGAATGTAACCTAATGGTAGAGGCAATTGCCTAGCTTGTGAAATGGCTTGGGTTTGACGTCTAGAAACATATGCAAAAGAAATAGTTGTTTTGTTGTTAAAAACTAAACATGAGGCTGACATAGGGCAGCTAACAACCACCTGTAATTTAAGTTCCAGGGGATCAGACACCCTCTTCTGACCTTTATGGACATTGCACGGTATGGGTGCACTTTATACATGCAGGCTATACACTCATACACATAAAAAAAATATATAAAAAAATTTTTGGGGGGGGTCTTTTTGAGACAGGGTTGCCCTGTTATAGCCCTAGCTGGTCTGGAACTCACTATGTAGAGCAGTCTGTCCTTGAACAGGGATCTACCTGCCTCTGGCTCCTAAGTGCTGGGATAAATAAAATATTTTAAAAAGAAAACATATTTTTTCTGCTTTTCACAGGTCCTCTTTAGTTATTATCAGGGCCTTTTGAGACAGAAAATTTACACTCAAGTCATTTTCAAATCAGAGACCTGATGTCTACCATGGCAACACTGTTGATTTCATCCAACCACTGAAAAAATAACGTCTCTACTATGTTCTTGGTATTGTATTGCCAGCTAAAACTCAATGATGTGAATGGATGGGGACAGCCCGGAAGCTGGCCATTTCTTACCAATGGACACCAGAGAGGTCATCTTCTCCCCTTTGGTCCGACACACAAAGGCTGTCGGAAACCCGGCTGCTCTCAGAAACATGATGATATGATTCTGCATTTCAATCAGGTCTGGAGTTTTGCTAGTCTCTGTGTTGCTTATTTTGAGGACATATTCACTTGGGTTATCTGCAGTATCTTTGAATCTTGACACTTGAACATGAAAGTTTTGGTCATCATAGCTGGGAAGTGGCTGGATCTTAAAAACCTTGAATCCAAACACTGATTCTACCAGTGCAGAGGCTTGCACCTCCGTAAGAGTGGGTTTGGCAAGAGCCAGTGATTGCTGGCTATCTTCACTTGACATTATGTCTAGGGAAAAACAACCAGAAAGGAGACATATTATAATACTGGTATTTAAATTATTTTTCTCAAGACAGATTGATGCATCTCTATATTGACTGTGTGCTTATTGATTATTATTTATAAAGTTAAAAAAATGGGGCTGGAGAGATGTCTCAATGGTTAAGAGCACTGGCTGCTCTTGCAGAAGATTGAGGTTTGGTTCCCAGCACATATGGGGGCTAACAGCCATCTGTAACTCCACTTCTGGGAGATTCAATGGCATGGATCACCTGCACACATGCAAGCAAAACACTCACATACATGAAATAAAGATAAATAAAATTTAAACAGTAAAGCAAATCCCCAACCCCAAACAAAATCAATGCTGGACATAGTGCTGCATGCCTTTTAATCCCAGCACTCCAGAGGCAGAGGCAGACGGACCTCTGTGAGTTCAAGGCCAACTTGGTCTACATAGTGAGTTCAGTTCCAGGCCAGCTGTGGCTACAGGGACCTGTCTAAATAAATAAATAAATAAATAAATAAATAAATAAATAAATAAATAATCTGTGAATGATATTAAGAAGTCTGGAGACCCTGTCTCGAAAAGACCAAAAAAAGAAGTCTGGAGCTGAAGAGATGGCTCAGCAGTTAAGAGTGTTTGATGCACTTTGCAGAGAATCTGGGTTTGGTTCCAAGTAGCTATGGGTGGGTCATGTCTGTCTGTAACTCCAGCTCGAGGGGATTCAACACCCTCTTCTGGACTTCAGTGGGGACCAGAACGAGATCTATCTATCTATCTATCTATCTATCTATCTATCTATCTATCTATTATCCATCCATCCATCCATCCACACACAGACATACCCATAAGCATATAATTTTTAAAAAATTAAATTAAAAACATTTCTTGAGACAGGATCTCCCTATATCTCCAGCTGGCCTGGCACTCACTCTGTAGACCAGGCTGGCCTTGAACTCACAGAGATCCGCCTGCCTCTGCCTCCCAAGTACTAGGATTAAAGGTGTGCACCACCACACCCGGCTTAAAGATGGTTCTTAGCCACCATGTGGGTGCTGGGAATTGAACCTGGGTCCTCTGCAAGAGCACTCGCAACTGCTGAGCTATCTTTCTAGCACTAAATTTAATTTTTTATTTAATTTAACTTTATTTTTTTGAGACAAGGTCTTCCTGTAGCCCCAGCTGGTCTGAAACTCATTATGGAGACCAGGCTGGCCTCAATTTCATAGAGATTTGCTTGTCTCTGTCTCCTAAGTGATATAATTAAGTCTGGATAAAAAGAAGTTTTTAAAATAAGACAAAGTAGGTGTTCTGGCAGGACATGGTGGCTCATGCCTGTGATTCCAGCACTTGGAAGGCAGAGGCAGGAGATCTGAAGTCCCAGGCCAGTTTGGTCTAAAATCTGTGTAGCTAGGCTATACAGGGAGACCTTGTTTCAAACAAAACACAACACAACAAAACACAATAAAACACAACACAACACAACATGACACAAAACAAACAAAACAAAACAAAACAAAACAGAAGTATGGACTGAAAGGGTAGCTCAGCGATTAAGAGCGCTGGCTGTTCTTGGAGACCTGGGTTCAGTTCCCGGCACCCACTGGTGACTAACAACTGTCCTTAATGCCAGTTCCAGGGGAAACCAACGCCCTCTTCTGACCTCCATGGGCACTGCACAACATGTGTGCACTTATATACAGGCTGGCATTATACTCATACGCATAAAATAAATAAATATTTTGAGGCTGGAGAGATGGCCTAGCGGTTAAGAGTGCCGACTGCTCTTGCAGAGGACCCGGGTTTGATCCCCAGCACCCACATGGCAGCTGAGAACCGTCTTTAACTCCAGTTCCAGGGGAATCCAACACCCTCTTCTCACCTCTGCCACATTGCACGACACAGGTGCACAAACCTACATGCAGACAGTACACTCATACACATAAAAAAAAAGACTTAGTCTCAAAAATCCTAATGATATTGTTATACCCATAGATTAATGCACCAGAAAAGCTTCCTTATTCATCAGATGATGATTAACACAGAAACTCACAACTGGCCACCAAAGAACAAGAGGCCACAGAGTGCTTATTCCTGAATAGGACACCTATGTCAAACTTCTGTCTCCCAAGGCTTAGGGACCATTGTGGAAGAGGAGGTGGAAAGATTGTAAGAACCAGAGGTGGTAGATGACCACGAGGAAACTGAGTTTTCCAGACAGCTGGTCAGTTATTCATATGAACTCACAGCAATGGTGACAACATGCATAAGCCCCATGTAGGCTCAAGCCAGGCAAAACCCCAGCATAAACGTGTGGGAGTGGGTAAGAAACCCCAACCCTGCCTGAGGAACTATTGGCTCCTGGAAGTGGGAAAGTCAGTCTCCTTTAAGGATGTGACTCTTGGTAGGTTAACCAAGCTCCAGAAGAACAACTCACAGCAAAGAACATTTGGGGAACCAAATTTGACTTTATAGGCCTTTATATACTCTCTCTCTCTCTCTCTCTCTCTCTCTCTTTCTCTCTCTTCCCTAATCCACAATTACATTCTTTAATTCTTTTTTTGTTTGTTTGTTTTTTTGTTTTTTGTTTTTTTGAGACAGGGTCTCCCTTTAGTCCCAGCTGGCCTGGAGCTCACTATGTAGACCAGGTGGGCCTTGGACTCCTAGGGATCTGCCTGCCTCTGCCTC
The DNA here is from genome assembly GCA_009823505.1 of Rhizomys pruinosus. Taxonomy (NCBI): domain Eukaryota; kingdom Metazoa; phylum Chordata; class Mammalia; order Rodentia; family Spalacidae; genus Rhizomys; species Rhizomys pruinosus. Next base: position 452,189 of record VZQC01004047.1, on the reverse strand, counting down.
CTGAGTGCTGGGATTAAAGGCGTGCGCCACCACGCCCGGCTTCATTCTTTAATTCTTCCGACATGTTATATTCATATTACCACCAGTCTTGGGTTAAAAGATTAATTAGCAAAAAACCCCAATCTTTTCTAGTCAGTTTTGTTAAATTACAGGGATCACCATCCACCTTATCACAAATAGTTCAAATAAAAACATGGACTGATGCATAAGGGCTTTGGGAAAGGAGGTTATAGGGCACTGTATTAGTTGAAAGTTCACTCAGTCCCAGATACTCTGAACAAAAAGATTAAAAATAGCTGGGCATGGTGATGCATACCTTTAATTCCAGCACTCCAGGAGGTAGAGGGAGGGAGATATCTGTGAGTTCTAGGCCAGACAGAGCTCCATAGTAAGACCTTGCCTAAAAAAAATTATAAAATAACTCAAAACAATAAATGATAAAACAGTAAGATAGACAGCCAGTTGTGTTAGGTGTATTTATTTATTTATTTATTTAGTCTTTTTGAGACAGGGTCTCCCTGTAGCCCCAGCTGTCCTGGAACTCACTCTGTAGACCAGGCTGGCCTTGAACTCAAAAAGATCCATCTGCCTCTGCCTCCCGAGTGCTAGGATTAAAGGTGTGCGCCAACACACCTGGCAGGTGCACATCTTTAATCCCAACACTTGGGAGGCAGAGGCAGAGAGGATCTCTGTGGGATCAAGGCCAGCCTGATATACACAGTGAATGCCAAGCCAGGTCTACAGCTAGGCTCTGTCTCAAAAAGATAAATAAGTAAAAAATCAACTCTGATTTATCTAAACATAAACTTATGACTGAAGTAACCCTGAAGTGACTGAGGTTACCTTAAATTATAAAGCATTTGCTAAGAAAATAAGACTTAAAATTTAAAGCATCAATTACAAAAATGTTATATCCAGGTTTGTGGCCTATACAATTAATATCTGCCAAAACTATGATGGACATTGAGAGAGGACAGAGACTGCTCCAGTCTAAGGAAAATATTCCCAAGAAGATGACTTTCAGCTGAGTATCTTGGTCTGATTTAGACAGATACTCTGTGAAAACAATAAACGTGGATAGAAGCCAGTTTTCTTCTGGATAAGTTCTCTGTCAGGCACATACTTGGCCTATTTCCTCAGCCAGCAGGTATATTAGAGGCAGTGGAGAGCTTCTGAACATCCAGAAGAAGCCACATATAAGGTTCTTGGAATGGCACCTTCCTTTTTCCCCCCACAAATAGTTTGATTGTGATCTTTCCTTCCTCCTGGGATGACATCTTGGGCAAAGTTGGGTATGTCTTTGTTGGTAAGGGAACACACTGTTACATAAAATGACTTTCACAAACAGTTTTTGTTGAGAGAAATCACAACAGCTATCACTCTGGGCAGGAGTGAACATAAGGGCACTTTCTAAGAGGAAAATAATTATAATTTTGTGTGTTGAGGGAGGATCAAACTCAGGACTGATGTTTACCTACCACTTAATTACATATCTAACTCTTTATCTTTTTAAAAAATAAATATTAAGCTGGGCATGGTGGCAAAAGCCTTTAATTCCAGCACTACCGAAGCAGAAGCCATTGGGTCTCTGTGAGACTGAGGCCAGTCTAGTCTACATAGTGAGCTACAGACCAGTGTGGGCTGCAGGGAGACGCAGTCTCACAAAATGAAAAAAAAATTAAGTATTTTATTTATGGGGCTAGAGAGATGGCTCAGAGGTTAAGAGCAACTGCTGCTCTTGCAGAGGACCATGTTTGGTTCCCAAAACCCACATGGTGGCTAATGACACTCTGTAACTCCAGTTCCAGGGGCTCCCATGCCCTCTTCTGGCTTCTGTGGGCAAGGCATGTACATGGTGTATTTGCATACATGCATGCAAACAACTCATACACTTGAGTAATAAAAAACTTAAAATGTTTTTGATTTATTCATTTTTATTTTGTGTGTATGAGTGTTTTGTTGTGCATGCAATGCCCTGTGGAGGCCAGAAGACTTTTTCTTTTTCTTTTTGGTCTTTTTGAAACAGGTCTCCCTATAGCCCCAGCTGCCCTGGTGTTCACGCTGTAGACCAGGCTGGCCTTGAACTTGCAGAAATCCACCTGCCTCTGCCTCCCCAGTGCTGGGATTAAAGGGGTGTGCCACCACACCTGGCTCCAGAAGAGCCTTTAACTACCAATGAAAAGACTCTTTAAACCAATTGGTGAAGGCTAATCTCTAGAAAGAAATGTTTCTATAACATCCTTAACTGGGCTTGTTAAGTATTTATTTATTTATTTATTTTTTTGGTCTTTTTGAGCTTTTTCAGATAGTCTCCCTGTAGTCCCAGCTGGCCTGAAGCACACTCTGTAGACTAGGCTGGCCTTGAACTTACAGAGATCTGCCTGCCTCTGCCTCCCAAGTGCTGGGATTAAAGGCTTGTGCCACCGTGCCCAGCTTAAGTATCTCTTTAAAAAAAAATTGCAGGATGTGGTGGCACACACCTTTAATTCCAGATCTCTACAAGATCAAGGCCAGCCAGGTCTACACAACAAGTTCCAGGCCAGCTGGGACTAAAGGGAGACCCTGTCTCAAAAAGACCAAAAAAGGATGTTACTATAAAAAAAGTACGTTAAAACATACATCAATTTGCTATGTAATTTAAGAATGTAAAGTGGGGCTGGGCATGGTGGCACATGCCTTTAATCCCAGCATTTGGGAGGCAGAGGCAGGCAGATCTCTGTGAGTTCAAGGCCAGCCCTGGTCTACATAGTGAACTCCAGGACAGCTGGGAGACCCTGTCTTAAAAAGACCAAAAAAAGAAAAAAAAAAAAAAAAAAAAAAAGAATGTAAATGTAAAGTAATATTAGTCCCAGCACTTGGGAGGCAGAGGCAGGCAGATCTCTGTGAGTTCAAGGCCAGCCTGGTCCAGGCCAGCTGGGACTAAAAGGGAGACCCTGTCTCAAAAATACAAAAAAACCAACCAACCAACCAACCAAACAAACAAAAACAAACAACAACCCCCAAAAAGGTGAATAGCTAAACGTGTTTTGGAATGGAATTAACCTATAGTTTATTTTCAGACTTTGTAATTTTGGTAGATGTGTGGAGTGTATATATGCATATTTTGGAGCAATATAAAATTAAAGGGAACAACAACAACAAAAGACTTGTTCAAAGAACTGACTGAAACAGTAAACTTCTGCCTAAAAAACAGTAAACTTCTACAGTGAGAAATTTAAAAAGACTGAGAAAAAGATGCAAGATATGTATGGCAGAATACCTGAGTTCTGGCAGGGTGGGGGGCATTGAAAGGGAATGGGTCTAAATTTGACTAAGAAATGTTGCATGAAATGCACGAAGGTACAATAAAAATTTAAGGAAAAAAAGGACCAAAAACCAAACATAAAACAAAAAACAAAGACCCCTGTCTCAGAGATCCAAATAAATAATAATAATAAAATAAATTTTCATGTATCAGTGTATTGCCTGCACTATGTCTTGAAATGCCTGTGAAGGCTGCAAGAGAATAGTAGATCCCCTAGAACTGGAGTTACAGATGGTTGTTAGCTGCCATGTGGGTGCTAGGAACTAAACCCTGGCCCTCTGTGAGAGCAGCCAGTGCTCTTAACTGCTGAGCCATCTCTCCAGCCCCTTGTTAATCATCTCTTTGAAGAGCCCTGCTTTCTAAAACAAAGCAAAGGCATTGCTGGCAGATTTTTGAACTGGGAAAAGTCATATATTTCAGCACCAGCCCTGCACCCTCTGAAACTTTGGACAAACCACTTCTCTAAAATAGAGTTGGACAAGGCTATCCTTAAAAGTCCTTTCTAGCACCAATATCTAAGCTGTTACAAGTTCTCCCTTTTTGAGGTTTTACTCCCTTTTTTCCCCCTGTACATGAAGAAATCCACATAATGTAACAACACACATCAAAATCTACTCTTGAAGGTAAATAAACACATATAAAGAAATGTGTGTATCAGAGGTGCTTGTTTTAGGGGGCTGGAGAGATGGTTTAGTGGTTGAGTGCTGGCTGCTCTTGCAGAGGAGCAGGATTCACTTCCCAGCACCCACATGGCGGGTAACAACTGTCCTTAACAATTGTTCCAGGGAATCCGATGTTTTCTTCTGGGCTCTGTAAGGCATTCCACAAACAGGTGCACTTACAAACATGCAGGCAAAACCACTAATACACACGAAATTTTAAAAAGAGGGATACCTGTTTTAACCTAATAGACCACGTGGAGGAGGAGGAGGAGGAGGGAGAATTCCAGTCCTGTAGTTGTTGATGTATTTCTTGCCAACAATATTTAGCTTCTGAAAACCCCTGGGCCAGACTCTCTTAATTTTTGACCCACAATGTTGGAGGAGGGGTTAAATGGATGGGGTAGGAGAGCGGCCCTTCAACTCCGCCCTTAGTGCAAGGTTCAGCAGACAGGACCCAGACGCCAAGTCTTTCCTCTCACCCTGTCCACAGTGGTACAAGGTCCAGGAACCCTGCTCAGCACGTCTTCCCACCGCCCACGGCGACCCCTTCTGCGGGCAGCTCCCAGGATCAGGAAGCCGGCACCTGCGCTCCCAGGCCGCTGCCCTGAGCCTTATTTAGTATTAAATAACGAACCCAAGTCGCCTCCACTCTTGTCGAGGGCGCTGGAACTGGCTACTGGCGGGTCTTGCAACTGAGTGCAAAATAACGGGCCAGGGTCTGCGGACACGCAGGCAGGAACACAGGTCAGGACCCGCGCTCCAGCCTCCCCGCTCCCGGCCGGTGCCCGGTGCCCGGTGCCCGCTCACCCTCCACGCCGTGACCTCCCGAGGCTGACTGGCTCCTCACAACCTGCCAGGCCGCCCTGAGGACTGGACCACCTCCACGCCAAGCTCCGACCCAGTCCGAGAGCCTCGCCCTCCTATTGGATCCGCCCACCACCGCCGCCCAATCATCGCGCGCGACAGGTCGGATCCAGCCTCTGATTGGCTGTCTGGAACCTCGTCCCCCGAACGGCTCCCAGGGGGCACCCCCGGCTTGCCCTCTGGCCGGCTCTCGGAGCTGGGCCCTGGAGCCGCACCGCGGGTCCCGCCCCATCCGCTTATTCCTGGCGCCTAAGGCCGCTGTCTCTCAGCAGTCCGACGCTCTCCTTTAGGACCAAGGCCACAGCACCCAAGCGTAGAGGGGAAAGCCACAGAGACCGGCTGGCGGGTACTGAGCATGGCTATTTAGATCTGGTGTGAAAACGACTCTTTCCACGGAGAAACAAGCCAGGCTATTGGCAGTTTGGTCAGCAGGAAGCTCTCAGGAGCCCGGTCTGCATTCTCAGTTAGTTGGATGGTCTTAACTGTCAGGGTATAAGGCTAGCGGATGCACGTTCCTCTCTACCTGAAGAGTCCTGTATAACTGTCACTCGTGTTTGCAATTTGTGTGTGTGTGTGCATGCATGTCTCACTTTTTTCCCCCCGCCAGAACTGAGGGGGTCTATAGTCACCCCGATTAACTTGTTTCTCCAAATTTCCATCAACCACCTATCCAATCATACACTCTTTCCCCCTTAATCTTCAAATAGAAGGGCTGCCTTTCCACCCTTTAGGATGTGACTTTTACTTGGATTTCCTGAAACCGGGATTGGAAACCTATTTGCTATCTTAGGCCCCTCTACAACATCTGAATTCTTCTTTACATTTGCTCTCACTATTCCACTTCTACTGGTCTTTTTTTTTTTTGGACAGGGTTTCCCTTTAGTCCCAGCTGGCATGGAACATATGTAGACCAGGCTGGCCTTGAACTCACAGAGATCTGCCTGTCTCTGCCTCCAGAGTGCTGAGATTAAAGGTGTGCACCACCACGCCCTGACTACGACGGTTCTTAGTAGCCTTGTGGGTGCTGGGAATCGAACCCAGGTCCTCTGCAAGAGCAGTCAGTGATCTTAACCGCTGAGCCATCTCTCCAGCGCCTACTGGTCTTTTTTCTACGATTGGGATGAAAAAGTGGAAACGAGTGTGAGAACTGAGGGCACAGGACTACTGAATCCTCAATGGCCAATGGCCTTTCCTGGTTTTCATTCCCGGCATTGTGTGTGCTATATGCATGTGCATGCACTCTCCTGTGTATGCATGCTGAGGCCAGAAGATGTGGGGTTTCTTCTCTCACGCTCTACCTTATTCCCTTGAGGCAGGTTCTTCTCACAGAAGCTTCAGCTTACCATTTTCCGATTAGGATGGCAGCCAGCAAGCTCCATACCCCAGCCTAGAGGTGGGGTTTTACTGGCATGCAGGGCAATGCCTGGCTTCTATGTGAGTTCAGGAGACCCACACTCAAGTTGTCATACTTGCACAGCATGGCTCTTCATGACTTGCTTTGCGAGTATTAATGAAACTGCAATAGCGCCATTGGCAGTATGACATATGAAGCCCCAGGAATACATTACCAGCATCATCCTGCATGAAGGGCATTTCCTCCTGAAATGTACAATTCTGTCCTGTATGTTCACATTAAGAATTACCATAGCAAAAGATCTATGGTATTCAGGTAATATGCAATGCCCTATTAGGTAGATCCAACTTATTCATCAAATATTTTAGTCATAGAAAAGAGGAATAAATTATGAGGGGGGGAGACAATCAGTGGGCATAAAGTACAAATAGACCACTTGAAATACTTTTTGAGACAGGGTCTTTTGTCATAATAGTCTTGGCTTTAGTCCAGGCTGGCCTCCAACTCCACCAGTACTCTTGCTGCAGCCAAAATGCTGAAATTTACATGACCAAAATATCACCTCTCTTCCCCTCTCTCTAGCTCTGACTGGCCTAGAAACTTGCTGAACTCGGAGAGGTTCATCTGCCTCTGCTGGATTACAGGCCTGTACCACCATGCCTGGCCTTGTCTCCATCACTTCAATGTTAAAAGTGAACAAAGCAAGCCGGGAGTGGTGGTGCACGCCTTTAATCCCAGCACTTGGGAGGCAGAGGCAGGCGGATCTTTGTGAGTTCAAGGCCAGCCTGGTCTACAGAGTGAGTTCCAGGACAGCTGGGGCTACAAGGAGACCCTGTCTCGAAAAGACAAAAAAGACAAGACAAAACAAAACAAAACAAAAACAAAGGATCCTGCTTCAGATGAGATTGCTCTTTACGAGTGTAGAAAGGAGCTGCTAGATATGGAGAGGAGAATAAACTGGTTTACACTACTGTATTTGGAATAAAGTCCAAACACTTGTAGGACATCTGAGGAGAAATTTCTGGGTATTATCTCCCATTTCTTAAATCATGTTCTTTTATTTTGCAATTACTACAAAATAGTCAAATGTGATAATACAATTTTCTTTATTAAAAATAATTTACAGCATCAGGAACATATACACAATTGTCATTACCTGAACTTTGCTTCCAATATATTCCTATACAATACTTAATATTTAACTTAAAATTGTTATGCTGTTTTGTTGGCTTTAAATAACGATTTGTAGTTACTTAAGATATATTGGTTTTATAGCCACATATTACATGTAAAATTGATCAAACAAAAAATAGAACAAAAAACCCCCATATCAGCATAATCACCCTTAAGGGGAAAAACCCTCTGAAAGCCACACTCTACTTCCATTTCCATTTTGTCTTCCAAATCAAATACCAGATTACCCAGTATCTTACTATCTTCTCCCTAAACCTATAAGCCAAAAAAAAAGGGTGCTTTTCAACCACTGGAAAATGTCAATCTCTCCTCATCCCGTCACTTAGGAAACAGTAATGCATACATTCTGACCACAGATGCAAGTTATCTGTGACTCTGCTCTTAGTTTTACAGCTTTTAATACCAGGGAAAATCCAAGTATTCTAGAAAGGAGATTCTGCTGTCTTTCAGGTGTTAGCACAGAGATAAAACAGAGTAACTGTCAGCCTGGAAACTTTAAGGTATAAATAATAATGGCAATTCTGTAGCTGGATGGCCTTTTACATTTATGACTAACAAAACTAAAGGTATAAAAACAGCATGTCTCATAATGCTTTTCCAAAGATTTTTAAAAAATTTTTTAAATTTATTTTTGTATGTGTATGAATGCACTGTCTGCATGTAGGTTTGTGTACCCGTGTTGTGCAATGCCGCGGAGGTCAGAAGAGAGCGTTGGATTCCCCTGGAACTGGAGTCAAAGACAGTTCTCAGCCGCCATGTGGGTGCTGGGGATTGAACCTGGGTCCTCTGCAAGAGCAGTCAGTGCTCTTAAGTGCTAGGCCATCTCTCCAGCCCCGCAAAGATGTTTTTTAAATGCTGCTGTTGGTAACTGTACTTGAAGTTCACAATACTGATTTGCTTTTATAGCTCCTTTTCCCAGTATTTGTAATTTTTCAAAAATAAAATATGAAATTATTAAAAAGTAGGCAACAAAACAATAAAAACCAACAGATGCTACACTTCTGCACCATGTGGCTAGAGGCAGAATTAGGAGACACAGGAAAAGGGAGAGGTCCCTTATTTAAGATCATGCTTGCTAAGAGTTTAGTGCATTGTTTCCAAACAAGAGACTGAGAGAGCCTTGACTTTGTTACTAAAATCCAAGGTCTGTAATATTACTGGACTGGCTAACAGGAAGTTTCAATGTTTAGGTCACAGCTAATCACCTTTATCCCTCAGATGTTCTTCCTATACCTATACTGAAACCAAAGACTGGTATACTCAAAATAATAAAGATTTTTTTTCCATCATGCTGTCTGGAATCATTTCTTCAAAGCATGTTAAAAGGTATATATACACTTGTAACTTCTCCATCCCTAACTCATGTTTCCATGTAAATTAAAAACACATACACCAACAGATACACAGCATATACTAGAACACAATATAATTTCAAAGTAGCAAAAAATATTTATAAAAATTTGAGGAGACTGTCAAATTTAGATAAGTCCAACTTCCCTAAATACATATTCGAAAAGTACTTTCAAAAGACTGTGATTGATTATGTGCAAGGTTCTCAGTGTTCTTTACCCACTGGCTGCTTTCTGCATGTTAGGGTAAAAAAAGTACTCTTTATTTTGTCAATGTAAGCTACCTCCCAACTAGACAGAGGCTAGTCAGATAAAGGCAACATTTAACAAATCGTTATAATTAACCTTTTGTGGCTAAACTTAATTTCTTAATTAAAAAGAATATGTATACAGCCTTCTGAAATTATCCAACCTTTTTCAAAAAAAAAAAACATGTCCAACACGGACAGAACACTTGAGACGGCTTAGTAGATGCAAACACACATGGGAACAAGACACACAGCAGCAACTTAAGGGTCTTATCCTTATGGTCAGCTTTGACTAAAACCAAACAAGCCATAGTGAAATGAATAGAACAATGTATCCCAGGTAAAGTACTGAATGAAAATAGAAAGAAATCAACCAACTTAAAGAATAACATTTTTAAAAGTGCTCAAAGGTGAGCACCTATATAATTCCGGGTGGGTAATTTACAAGTCTAGAGGAAATCAGGTTAGAGTTTAATGATTCAAATTGTCTTTAACATTTATATGCGGAGTGTGGAATGTCAGTTGGTGATGTCTGAGTTAAGTTACAGGAAGTTACAGTATTAAATAAAATGACCAAAATTTAATCCAAATTAAAAATCCTCCATCTAAGGCTGACCAGAGGGTCATGGAGGCACATTACTGAAGAATTATAGGCTGCACCATAGGAAATACAAATTTTCACTACTACATGGTACCACATAAATGGTTGTATTCCACAACTGTCTAACTTCAGATGGGGAGGGAACTTTGGACTGGTTCCAAAGTGATTGTGATCTGGGGCAGGTGCTATCCCTTGCAGAAATATTGAGACTAAGGAAAAATCAGGCTCACATTACCAACTGGGAACTCTAACTGTGCCCAATTCAGTTTTGGAAAGGAATGTACTTAAAAGTCCACTTATAAATCAGATTGCCATTTTCACAATTTTAGGGTCTAATCTGGATTCTTGTATTTCATCTTGTTATTCTTAAACAAACAGTAGTACAGTTTTTTGAGTGTAAAACTAAACTTCAGGAAGATTACTTATAAGAATCTTCAACACAAGTTCAAATTCTGAATTTATTTACAAAATATAACCCCCTATACTTACAGGTCTTGTCCACAACACACTTCACACATTGATTTTAGCAGTGTTAATAGCACCATGTGTATATTATTTAAAATCAATAAAATTTCATTTCAGTCACTACACTGATTCATAATCATTTACATCCATGGATGACGTAGGTGAGTACACTGTAATTATCTGTAGCTCCACTGGAAAGATTCCTGGGTCCAGCACAAAAGGCTTTGCAGTCACCAGTTATGAAAGATACCTTGGTGAGCAGATACTATGAGAATTTTCGTGCCACAAAGTTTAATAATCCTCCATGTTTGTACAATGTTATCTCCACATCATTTTCAAATGAAGCAATCACGCTGAATGTTTTCCCAGTATTGGTCTTTAAACAGAAAAAGTCTCATGTAAGTGACAAATCATCAAAGTGTTACTCAGTGGCTAAGTGCATTTGTATTCATATTTAATAACTACTTGTCACATTCTGCGCAATTTTCATAAAGTATATATTTTGGTGGTAGGGGGAGAAACAGAGTCTCACTTTGTAGCCCTGGCTGGCCTGAAACTTTGTATGTAGACAGGCTGGCCTCAAACCCATACAGATCACATCTCCTATGTCCTGGGATTAAAGACCTGTGCTACCATGCCCTGTTATTTAAATTTTCATACTTAAAACCCTTCTGCTATTTGAAAACATGGGCTAAGCAGAAAACCAAGTATTTTCATCTGTAGTTCTAAACAAGTATCATGGTACCTAAAAGCCTAAAGCAAATGATTTAGATTTTGACTCGACTTTTTTTTTTTTTGGTCTTTTTGAGACAGGGTCTCCCTTTAGTCCCAGCTCGCCTGGAGCTCACTATGTAGACCAGGCTGGCCTTGAACTCACAGAGATCCGCCTGCCTCTGCCTTCCGAGTGCTAGGATTAGATTTTGACTCTTACTATTCACACTTATTATAGTGAGTATTCATTAAACACAGTATCTGTGGCTCCCTCAACCCCACCTCCCCCTCAGTTATAAAGTTGCATTTTAACAGTGAATGCTCAACTTCTGCTTCTCTTTGGAGGGTACTGCCTAAGTTAAAATTAGTTCAAAAGAGAAAGCAAAAAATTGGCATATGTAAATGGAAGTCAAAAAGTCCCTGACATGCATCTTTTTTCTGGACTAAGCAAAAGTTCTACTTTTCCTCAATGAGGTCTATTAACACAAATTAATAGGAAACTTAGCCACCTTAATCTACAACTTACATGCACTGACATTAGTATACAATTTTTTTTTTAATTTTTATTTTATTTTATTCATTTTTGTATGTGTATGAGTGTACTGTCTGCATGTAGGTTTGTGCACCTGTGTCGTGCAATGCCGCGGAGGTCGGAAGAGGGTGTCGGATTCCCCTGGAACTGGAGTTCTCCTGGAATTGGAGTTTCAGACAGTTCTCAGCCGCCATGTGGGTGCTGGGGATCGAACCCGGGTCCTCTGTAAGAGCGGTCAACGCTCTCAACCACTAGGCCATCTCTCCAGCCCCCAATTTCTTTCTTTTTTTGAGACAGGGTCTCCCTGCAGCCCCAGCTGGCCAGGAACTCACTATGATCTCAGAGATCTGCCTGCCTCTGCCTCTCTAGGATTAAAGGCATGTGCCATCACTCCTGGCACAATTTCTTTCTTTTTGTTTTGTATTTTTGGTATTTTTGAGACAGGGTCTCCCTGTAGCCCCAGCTGTCCTGGAACTCACTATGAAGACCAGGCTGGCCTCTGCCTCCCAAGTGCTGGAGTTAAAGGCGTGCGCACCACCACACCTGGCTAGTTCACAATTTCTTATTCAATTTACAAACACAGATTTGAATAATATACAATTATGTATTTGAGAATTTTAGAGATACCTTGATATTTAATGTAATTCCAGGAGAGAGTTCTTCAGGAAATGTTAAAGAAAATACTTCTCTGCCGGAGAGCCCCAAGGAATCTGCATTTTCTCCTGGAAGGAACTGAAGTGGAGCTATGCCAATTCCAATCAAATGATCTTTATGTATTTTTTCATAACTTTCAGCCAAAATAGCTTTCACACCCTGTAACAAATGTGTAAATTATTCCCTTTGTCATTCTTAAAAAAAAAAAAAAAAAAAAAAAAAAAATCGATATATTGAGTTTTTTCTTTTCTTATTGTTTTTAAAGACAGTGTCTTGATATGAAACACCCAAGTGGCCAAAATTCATGACAATCTTCCTGTCTGCTGCCTCCAGGGTCCATGCCTGCCTTGTCGTGAACATTTTAAAGGAAATGTCTACTCTGGACTTCCTGTAAACACTTTTGATAAAATACCCTATTACTGAGGTCAGTGTTGTATCAGAGTATTTAGAGAAGCCTTTCATAGATTGCTTTTCAGTTTTAAAGAAGTTCCTACAGGGCTGGAAAGATGGCCTAGCAGTTAAGAGCTCCGACTGCTCTTGCAGAGGACTGGTGTTCGATCCCCAGTACCCACATGGTGGCTGAGAGCCATCTTTAACTCCATTTCCAAGGGAATCCGACACCCTCTTCTGACCTCCACAGCACTGCACGACATGAACAACAACAACAAAAAGTTCCTACATTGTTCTGGCTCCCAAGTTGCTGCATAATTAACAGTGCAATACCTAAGACACACTTTATAAATAGGGGTAGCCACTATGACCGTAAGTAGACCTCAGGAGGCCTTCTGTTTAAATAGGCATCTAATACACATGCTCTTGAAATGACAAAGAAAACCCCACAGCAACAAAAAGACTAGAATAAAAAATTCTCTGATGTCTAGAGGACAGGAGTCAGTACTCAGCAGACACTGAAACTACAGAATGATAAACTAGAACATGGTGTCATCACTAAGGTCTGATTCAACCTGCAATACAAAATTCAGAAAGTTCCTTGAAAGTCAGAAGTATAAGGTCCTATAACATTGGGGATACTGATTCCTAAAGCACAGCAGATCTCTGGCTCCAGCCCTCTCCAATAAAAGCTTCTCTACAGAAAGTGAGCTAGAGGTGCTGCTCCTGGTTTCCCCACTTAAGAAAATGTGCTAAGAAGTTTTTTCCTTTAATCATGTTTCCTCACCTGCTCTTTTCCTCCAAAATTTTACCTGCACAAATGTACTGTGTATTTGTATATGCACTGTGTTCCCCTATACTCTATACATAAAGAACATTTTTCAAGGTCAGTTTCACCCTTGGGAGGCCATCTCCCTGCTGAAGACACTGGGCATGGGGGCCTGAGAGTGTCAGACTGGAAAGAGGGATGAGTTAACCTGTATATCCTGATTATGTCACTGTCCTTGAGAAACTGAATGACCTCGGAGAAAATAGAAGCAAATAGACAGGTTTCTGAATGAGATAGCTGGTCAATCACCCAATCGTGTACAGTAGGGCCACGAAAGAACAAAACCTAGCCCATACCCAGATCTGTAATCACTTTCAATGTCTAATGAAAGGACAGCGAAGGATCACTTTTGATTTTAGGACATTAAAACAATCTGGTCAATCTGGTTTACTTCTATAATTCCTCAAAGTATTTACAGCTTACAAAAAAAAAAAAAAAAAGAGTATGATGATTCCAAAAGAATAAAGTTTGTGGGGGCTGGAGAGATGGCTCAGCGGTTAAGAGCACTGACTACACTTGCAGAGGACCCGGGTTTGAATCCCAGCACCCACAAGGCAGCTAAGAACTGTCTTAGGTAGGGCTTGGTGGTGCACACCTTTGATCCCAGCACTTGGGAGGCAGAGGCAAGCAGATCTTGTGAGTTCAAGGCCAGCCTGGTCTACATAGCGAGCACCAGGCCAGCTGAGACTAAAGGGAGACCCTGTCTCAAAAAGTCTTCCCCCCCCCCAAAAAAAGAATAAAGTTTGTGTAAGAGGGTAGGAGAGCTATGCTTGAAAAACATGCTCACAGATCCAACCGTGATCATAGATCCAACTGTGAGGAGAAGCACTGTGAATACAAAATGGCAGCACACTGGCCCTGCAACAAGAAAACACTCTAAAGAGAAGTATCTTCTGGCACACAGCCAGATGTATTCATCCCTTATGGGGTATATATATCAAATTAAGCCCACTACTTGAGTCTCTTAACTCAAGAAAGAATTAAATTAAGAGATGAAGAGATGGTTCAGCAGTGAATAGCAATGTCTGTTCTTGCAGACCTGGATTCAACTCCCAGCACCCACATGGGAGCTACCATCATCTGTACCTCCAGTTCCAGGGGTTCCTTCTTCTGACCTCCATGGGGACTGCACAACATGGGCATACTTACACACATGCAATACACTCATATACATAAAATAAAAATAACACTATTAAACAATTAAAAGGGCAGGTATTGGTCTGGTGTGGTGGCGCATGCCTTTAATCCCAGCACTTGGGAGGCAGAGGCAGGTGGATTTCTGTGAGTTCCAGGCCAGCTGGGGCTACAGTGTCTCAAAGACACCCCCCCAAAAAAGGGGGGGGAAAGAATTGGTATTACATATCACAGTCTAAGACATAATCTTTTTCCTTTATTGATCCCATAAATCCCTACTATTATAAAAAGGGACTGAGGTTTAATCAAATTCTGAGTGGCAAAACAAAACTTTGAATATAAAACAATATCTAAGATCACTGAAAAGAAATCTATAAATATGAGATTCAAATCCAAACAAGCAAAATAAACTGACAAAAGAGAATTTTAAAAAATTCTAAGCTGGGGCTGGAGAGCTGGCTCAGTGGTTAAGAGCATTTATTAATTGCTCTTGCAGAGGACCCAAGTTCGATTCTGAGCACCCACATGGTGGCAAACAGCTAACTCCAGTTCCAGGGGATCTGATGTCCTCTTCCGTCCTCCTCAGGCACTCCATGACGCAAGATGCACTTACATACACACAGGCAATACACTCATACACAAAAAATAAAATTAAAAAAAAAAATATTTTTTTTTTGGTTCTTTTAGACAGGGTCTCCCTTTAGTCCCAGCTGGCCTGGAGCTCGCTATGTAGTCCAGGCTGGCCTTGAACTCACAGAGATCCACCTCCTTCTGCCTCCCAAGTGCTGGGATTAATGGTGGGCGTCACCACGCCCACCTAAAATAAGCTGTGCAGGAGGACCTGGGTTTGATTCCCAGCACCCACAAGGCGCTAAGAACTGCCTTTAAGCCAGGCATGGCAGGGCATGCCTTTAACCTAGCACTTGGGAGGCAGAGGCAAGCAGATCTTTTTGAGTTAAGGCCATCCTGGTCTACAGAGTGAGTGAGTTCCAGGATAAGCTGGGGCTAACAGGGAGACCATTC
>VZQC01004047.1:394998-433004 GCA_009823505.1 Rhizomys pruinosus | reverse complement strand
CTCCTATTGAATCTATAAAATTTTAGGCTAAAAACCCAGAGGCTGTCTCTTACACTGACCATACATACTGATCACACATTGATCCACATTTTACAGCTGCATAAAACAGATTCACTATACTTGAATGATGGGAAGATGGTTAGAACCCAATGACCAGGCTCCAACAGGTCTGCACTGACAAAAATATTTCTTTCTTTTTTTGGTCTTTTCGAGACAGGGTCTTCTATAGCCCCAGCTGTTCTGGAACTCACTATGTAGACCAGACTGGCCTTAAACTTACAGAGGACCTGCCTGCCTCTGGCCTCAATGCTGGGACTACAGGCGTGCGACACCATGCCTGGCACCCAAAAATCTTTATTTCTAATCAGTTGTTTCTTTAGACTAAATATGAGGGTTATTATTTATATATTTATTCTCTATTTAAACAAAGGCTCAATTTAAGTAGTCAACAGGTGCCCATCAGTTATTGCTTAAGACAAAAATAAGATGCCCAAGATAAGAAGTACTCACTAAACACAGGAACGTGACCTAGAAAAGCCTTGTGAGAACTGTGAAGAATGTATGACAAAGCCATTGCAAACTATGTATACATACATACCCTCTGTGTGTCAGGTACTTAGCAGCAGCACTACTCCTAGCAATACTTCCAGCAGGTGATATATGATCTGTTGTGACAGAGTCTCCCAAATATAGTAAGATGTGAGCATTTTCTATAGGCTGCAGTGGGGCTGGCTCTTTGGTCTAAAAGGTAAAATTCAAGGCACTCAATTCTTCCCAAGGCTTTTTAATGTAGTATAATCTTTAAGGTCAAACAGTAAACTAGTACTTACAAGTTTATCAAAAAACGAAGGACATCTGATATAAGTAGACTTTAAGTCCCAAGGGAACAACATGGAGTCGGGTGCGTCTAAGGAATTCCATCGTTTATTTCCCATCTGGTGAATGTGGTTTTTATAGGATGGACCAAAATAAAGATGAGTCAGAAAAAGAGGCTTACAAAAATATCCACGATAATAAATATTTAGCTTACATTTGAAAAGGTTTTCTAAAAAAGCCTCATTCTTTTGGAAAACCATGGTATTTTTAACAGAATGAAGGGTCTTGATTAAAACCTTTTAGCTCACCAACTTATCAGGAACTTAGAAAGACACTGTACTCTTGTGTGTGTGTGTGATATAAAAGACAAAAAAAAAAAAACAAGAAAAAAACCTTTTTTTTTTTTTTTTTTTAATTTATCTGTCTCACACCACTATCTGCTAATCCTGCCTTTGTATCAAAATATTTTACTATTTCTCACCATTTCCTCATGGTCCACTTCACCAACACCTTTGTACACCTTGGACTACTTTATTTGGACTTCCCGATTCTACTTTCCTTATTCAATTCTCTCTTTTCAAAATAGTTCTGATATAGTCAGAGCAAGCCTCTGTTCAAAACCTTCCTGTGGCTCCTCATGATCTAACTCAGGTCAGATTGCTCTTCCAATGAACTGAAGTCCTTCAGTGATCTGGCTCTACCTTTTCTTTGACATCATGTATCATACCACCCTTCTTATTCACTGTGCTCTAGTCACACTATACCCAATACAGTTCCCTTACAGACCCTTACTGGAAAGTCCACTCTTTGTTCAGACAAATGGCTAGCTCAGCACTTTCCTTCAAAACTTTGCTAAAGGGACTGGAAGGAAAGGACTTGATAGGCAAAGTGTTTGCATGGGCTCAACCCCCTGAAACTATGTTTAAAGGAAAAAAAAACAAAAACAAAAACAAAAAAAAGCCCTTATATTTCACTCTTTATTTCTTCCCAATAATGAATGGGTCAGGGAGAAATAAAGAATGAGAAAAGTATTCATGGAACAGAATGAAAAAAAAGACAATATAACAAAACAACCCTGTGGGATCCTTTCAACGCGTCTAAGCGGGCAGGTCCCTTATTTCCCCCTCACTTCCCCCCTCCCCCCCCCCGGCCGGGCCACTAACGAAAAAAAAAAAAAAAAAGAGCAACTCCAAATCAATAGTATTTGTGATGAAAGGGGAAACATCACAGCAGTCAAAGAAAAGATCCAGACAATCATACTAGAATACTTCAAAAACCTATACTCTACTAAATTTGAAAACCTAAGAGAAATAGATGAATATCTGAAATCCTGGGAACCAACAAACCTTGACCAAGAAGAGATTGACAGTTTAAACAGACCCATAATATTTGAGGAACTTGAAGATGTAATAAAAAAACCTCCCAACTAAAAAAAGCCTGGGCCCAGATGGTTTCACAGCAGAATTCTATAAAACATTTAAAGAGGTCCTACAACCATTACTACTCAATCTGTTCAGAAGGATACAGAGGGAATTCTCCCAAATTCCTTCTATGAAGCCAGCATCACTCTAATACCAAAACCAGGCAAAGATACAAGCAAAAAAGAAAGCTATAGACCCATCTCATTAATGAACATAGATGCAAACATTCTCAACAAAATACTTGCAAATCACATACAGACCCACATCAAATAGATCATCCATAATCAAGATGGATTCATACCAGAGATGGGTCAACATATGTAAATCAAAAAATATCATAAAACACATAAATGGACTGAAAGACAAAAACCACATGATCATCTCAATTGATGCAGAAAAAGCCTTTGACAAGATCTAGCATCCCTTCATGTTTAAAGTCCTAGAAATAATTGGACTGAAGGGAACATTCCTCAACATGATTAAAGCCATATATAGCAAACCCACTGCCAACATCATCATAAATGGAGAAAAATTGGAACCATTTCCCTTAAAGGCGGGAACCTGGCTCAAAGGTTTCCCCTTATCGCCACTCCTCTTCAACATAGTGCTTGAAACACTTGCTAGGGCAATAAGACAAGAGAAGGAAATTAAAGGAGTACTAACTGGAAAAGAAGTTAGACTATCCCTTTTTGCAGATGATATGATAGTTTACCTAAAGGATGCGAAAAACTCCACCAGAAAACTTCTAGAAATGAGTAAGAGTTTCAGTAAAGTGGCAGGATACAAAATTAACCTAGATAAATCAGTAGCCTTTCTTTACACTAATAATAAAACAAGTGGAGAAGGAATATAAGAAGACCTTCCCACTCACAATAGCCTCAAAAAAATAAAATATCTCAGAACAAACCTAACCAAAGATACCAAACATCTCTACAACAAAAATTTTAAACCCCTGAAGGAGACTGAAGATGACATCAAAAGATGGAATGACCTCCCATGCTCATGGATTGGAAAAATTAATATAGTAAAAATGCCCATTTTACCCAAATTGATATACAGATTCAACACAATCCCAATCAAAATCCCCGAGTTTCTCATAGACCTGAAAAAAAAAAAAATCCTTAAATTCATATGGAAAAACAAAAGACCCCGAATAGCTAAAGCAACCCTGAGTAAATAATGCAATACAGGGGGGATTGCTATATCAGACCTTAAGCTATATTACAGGGACATAGTCATAAAGACAACATGGTACTGGCACAAAAACTGACCCATTGACCAATGGAAGAAAACTGAAGATCCAAACTTGAGCTCATACAATTTCAGCCACCTCATATTTGACAAAAAAAAAAACAACACAAAAAACAAAAAGCAAAAGAAAACACCTCAATGGAGGAAGGATAGCATCTTCAGCAAACGGTGCTGGCAAAACTGGATCACCATTTGTAGAAGGACAAAATTAAACCCCTACTTCTCACCCTGTACAAAAATCAACTCCAAGTGGATCAAAGATCTCACCGTGAAACCTGAAACCCTGAGGGTGACAGAAGAAAAAGTTGGTAACAACCTACAAGACATAGGTGTAGGAAAAGACTCCCTAAATCAGACAGCAGCTGCACAGGAAATAGTCAACAGTTCACAAATGGAACCTCAAACTCAACAGCTTCTGTATAGCAAAAGAAACAATCAAGGAAATGAAGACAAAACCCACAGAGTGGGAGGAAATTTTCACCAGTGATATATCTGACAGAGCATTAACATCCAGAATGTATAAACTACTCAAACAAAGAAAACAAATGACCTACTCAAAAGATGGAGTAAAGAGCTGAAGAGACTTCACCAGTGAGGAATTAAAGATGGCTGAGAAACATCTTAAAAAGTGTCCAACATCATTAATAAGGAAATGAAAATTAAAACCACTCTCAGATATCATCTCATTCCGATACAACTGGCTAAGATCAAGAAAACAAAAGACACCAAATACTGGAGAGGTTATGGGGAAGGGAACACTCATCTACTGCTGGTGGGAATGTAAACTTGTATAGCCATTATGGAAAGCAGTGTGGAGAACCCTTAAAAGACTCAAAGTGAGCCTACCACCTGACCCAGTCATAACCAGTCCTGGGTATATACCCACAAGACTCACCCTACTGCAGAGATACATGCACAGCCATGTTTATTGCAGCTCTCTTCACAATAATGAAGAGGTGGAACCAACCCAAATGTCCCTCAACTGAGGAATGCTTGACAAAAATGTGGTACATCTATACAATGGAGTACTACTCAGTGGTAAAGAAAGATGGCATTATGAACTTTGCAGGTAAATGGATGGAACTCGAAGCCATTATGCTAAGTGAAGTAACACAGTCCCAGAAAAACAAATGGCAAATGGTTTCCCTCATTTGTGGATGCTAACACTAAAGCCCCAGTTGGCAGGCAAGCTAAACAAGATTATTGTTATATTTCTGTTTATCTGAAAGCAACTATGTTGTTATAATGTAAATCTCTTAATGGGCTCTAGAATCGACCCACCACTTATTTTCAGACTCTGTAATTACTGTATATAGGTGGAAGGTATGTATTCATATTTTAGAGTAACATAAAATTAAAAGAGGAAAATGTGAATTCCTAAACATAAAAAAAAACCTGAGAGAAAGATGCAGGACATTTATGCCAAAATGCATGATCTGGGGTGGAGTGGGGAGAAGGGAAAGGGGAATATGTCTAAATTGAACTGAAAAATGATGTGTGAAATACACAAAACATCAATAAAAGTATATTAAAAAGGAAAAAAATGTTATTTTAATTTGAAAATGAATTATTGCTGTTAAAAATGTTTTTTTTTTTTTTGGTCTTTTTGAGACAGGGTCTCCCTGTAGCCCCAGTTGTCCTGGAATTCACTCTGTAGACCAGGCTGGCCTTGAACTCACAAAGATCCGCCTGCCTCTGCCTCCCAAGTGCTAGGATTAAAGGCGTGTTTATTTTTTAGAAAATCCCAAGCTTAGGCCATGTGTGGTGGCCCACAGCTTTAATCCCAGCACTCAGGAGGCAGAGGCGGGTGGATCTCTGAGTTTGAGGCCAGCCTGGACTACATGGTGAGTTCTAGGTTAGCTGCGGCTACAGGGAGACCCTGTCACAAAAAATAGCAACAACAAAAAGCAAAGGCTAGTAGTACACGCTTTTAATACCAGTGCTAGGGAGGTAGAGGAGGATCCTGGAGCCCACTGTCCAGGCAGCTTGGACAACTTGGTAGATTGCAGACTCTCTAGAGGGTTTTCTAAAAAATGCAAAGGCTTAGTGGCGCACACTTCTAATTCCAGCATTCAGGAGGCAGGGGCAGGTAGATCTCTGTGAGATGGATGCTATTCCGGTTTACACAGTGAATTCCAGTCTAGCTGGGGCTACAAGAGAGAACCTGCCTCCAAAAACAAAAACCACCCAAAAGAAAATGCCCAGTGCTGGAAAGATGTCTTGGCAGTTAGGAGCACTGCTGGTCTTGAAGAGGAACTAGATTCACTTCCTAGCAACTGCTCTCAATTATCTATAAGTCCAGTTCCAGGGAATACAACAACCCTCTTCTGGCCTTTATTAGGTACAGGGCATGCATGTGGTACACATACCTATATGTAGGCCAATACTTACAAGCATGAAATAAAAATGAAAAAAAATGGACATGCATTTGTTAGTTGTACAATGCAACCATAGACAGTCACACACATCAAAACATGGTTCCTGCTGACAGTCTGTATAGTTATCAGATTTTCTGTGGGATGGCTCCATACATATGAAAAAGAAAAAAAGAAAAAAAAAAAAATAAGAAAGAAAAAAGATGAACAGTGCCCCAGAAAGGACACCTGGGGTAGTCTTCTGGCCACAACACATACTTGCCCATGTAAACACACATGAAGATAGACACAGGTACACATGCACACACAAAGTTCACCCAAAAGTCATCTCTTCAACAATCCTAGGTAAAACTGCAATTTGAGTAGGACATGGTGGTACACCCCAGCACTCAGGAGGCTGGGGAGGAACGATGGGTTTAGTGCCAGTCTGGTCTATATAATCACTGAATCCAAAACAAAATAAAACAAAATTCTAATCTCCCCAAAATTTGCACAACTGATCCTTATTTGTTTTTTTCTCCATAGATAGGTGTAATTATTTTTTTTTTGAGACATACTTTTTTTTTTTTTTTTTTTTTTTTTTGAGGAAATACATACCTTCCACCCTATAGCCCCAGCTGGCCTGGAACTCACACCATAGACCAAGCTGTTTTGAACTCTCAGATCTGCCTGGCTCTATCTCCGGAGTGCTAGGATTAAAGGCATGCGCCACCATGCCCAGCTCTAAAGACGTTCTTAGCTGCCATGTGGGTGCATTGAACCTGGGTCCTCTGCAAGAGCAGTCAGTGCTCTTAACCCCTGAGCCATCTCTCTAGCCCCAGGTATTATACTTTTTAACAATGTGCAATTTACTGGATTATCCTTTTTTGTGGGGGTCTTTTGAAGACATTCTTTCTCTGCAGCCCCAGCTGCCCTGAAACTTACTTTGTAGACCAGGCTGGCCTCAATTTCAACATCACAGAGATACACCTGCCTCTGTTTCCTGAATGCTGGGATTAAAGACATGGACTACCAGGCATAGCTTCTTTAGTTTTTTTGAGATTGCATCTGACCAGCTGCTCTGAAACTTGCTTTATAGACTAGGCTGGCCTTAAATTCACAGTGATCAGGTAGCCTCTATCTGCTAAGTGCTGGGTTTAAAGGTGTGCACAACCATGCCCAGCTTAATTATTTTCTTTATGAGAATTCTGTGCTTTGTTCAATAACATATTCCAAACACTTTTTTTTTTCAAATCCCTTTTCTTCTTTTTTAAAATTTTATTTATTTTTGTATGTATATGAATGTACTGTCTGCATGTAGGTTTGTGCGCCCGTGTCGTGCAATGCCGTGGAGGTCAGAAGAGGGAGTCGGATTCACCTGGAACTGGAGTTAAAGATGGTTCTCAGCCGCCATGTGGGTGCTGGGGATAGAACCTGGGTCCTCTGCAAGAGCAGTCAGCACTCTTAACCGCTAGGCCATTTCTCCAGCCCCCTCCAAACACTTTTCTAAAAGGGTGCCTGCCACACAGTGAGACATCCATCAATATTCTCAGTGCTCAAATGTATATGCTACTTTAAACATAAAGTTTGAACCTGGGCATGATGGCATGTACCTTTAATCCTAGCACTCAGGAGGTAGAGACAGGTGGATCTCTGAGAGTTCAAGGCCAGCTTGAGCTACATAGTGAGTTCCAGGTCAGATGGGGCTACAGGGAGACCCTGTCTGAAAAAGACAAAGTTTACTGTACTAGAGAGGCAAAGCAATGGCCAGGGAACTACCGAGAATGACAGTACATTGTTTGCTTTTATTTCTCTTGAACAACTTGAATGGCAACGACAAACACTTTTTTAAGTATATATTTTATGTGCATGAGTGTATTGCCTACAACATGCACCCAGTGTGCCACACCCTTGGAGGCCAAAAGAGAGCACTGGATCCCTCTGAAACTGGACAGTTCTTAACTGCCATGGCGGGGCTGATAACCAAGCCCAGGTACTTTGTTTTGCAAGATCGGCCAGTGCATCGACGGCTGAGGTATCTCTTCAGCCATAGACAAACTTATTTTAACAAGGAAATAAAACCAATCCTAATAGTCTAGGCTATTCTTTGTAATTAGCAATTCCAGAAACAAAATAACATTAAAGAATATGCATATACCAGACAGCACATCCACATTTACTGAAGCACAACATCCAGGATATAGAACCAGTCTAGATGCTCAATAACAGATAAAATGTGGTTTATATATATACTACTGTTTTGTATTGATTTATTTATTTATTTTGGTCTTTTTGAGACATGGTCTCCCAGTAACCCCAGCTGGCCTTGAACTCAGAGATCTGCCTGCCTCTGCCTCCCAAGTGCTGGGATTAAAGGGGTGTGCCACCATGCCTTGCTAATACACTACTTTTTAAATTAATTAATTAATTAATTTTGGGGTCTTTTCGAGACAGGGTCTCCCTGTAGCCCCAGCTGTCCTAGAACTCACTCTGTAGACCAGGCTGGCCTTGAACTCACAAAGATCCGCCTGCCTCTGCCTCCCAAGTGCTAGGATTAAAGGTGTGCACTACCATGCCCAGCTTAATATACTACTTTTTTGTCTGTTTTTCATTTTTTTGAGACAGGGTGTCCCTATATGCCCAGGTGGCCTAGAGCTCACTCTGTAGACCAGGCTGGCCTTGAACTCACAGAGATCGGCCTGCCTCTGCCTCCCAGGTACTAGGATTAAAGGTGTACGCCACCACACCAGGCTTGAAGACGGTTCTTAGCCGCCATGTGGGTGCTGGGAATGGAACTGGAGTCCTCTGCAAGAGCAGCTGGTGCTCTTAACCACTGAGCCATCTTTCCAGCCCCCCCCCCTTTTTTTAAGGCAGGGTCTCCCTGTAGCCTCAGCCGTCCTTGAACTCACAGAGATCTGCCTGACTGCCTCCCCAGTCCTGGGATTAAGAAGGCATGTACCACCATGCCCAGCAATATTACTACTGTTTTATTCCAGCATTAAAAATAATAAAATTGGATCAAGCCAGTGGGCAGCATTCCTCTGTGGCCTGTGCCTCAGCTCCTGCCTCCAGGTTCCTGTCTTGGGGTCCCTGAGGGATGAACTACATACAACCCAGAAGATGTGAGCTGAATAAACCCTTTCCTCCCCAAGTTGGTGTCCGTCAGAGTGTCTTGTCACAGCAATTGAAGAACTAGATCAGACACTGGTACCAGAGAGTGGGCTATTGCTGTGACAGATCTGACCTTGATGTTTTGGGGAAGGATTGTGGAAGCGTTTGGAATTTTGGGCTAGAAAAATCATTGAATGCCTAAAGATTGTTGCTGTGGAACTTGGAACAGTTTTCCTGAAAGAGTTATAGACGATGAGGCTTAGCTTGTGAAGTTTCTAGTTTCAAAGGGAAGCAGAGATCATCAGGACTACGGGCTCTGGTCGGCTAAGGCTGAAGAATCAGCTGTAAGTAACAAGAGACCAGAACCTGAAGTGAAATCTTTGCTTCACTGGGACAATTGATGCTGGTTAGCTGGGGCTGAAAAATCAGCTGTAAGTAACAAGAGATTAGCATCACTGTGGTGAAATCTTTTGGGAAGAATTTCTTCAGGGTCAGCACACAGAAGCTATGATCCAGAAGGGGCCTGAGCCTCCATGTCAAGCCAGAAGCAGGACTTGGTAACATGTAAGAGTTTCCCATATGGTTCCGGTGTTGAAAGCATGAAGGGGTCACAGAGAGCAGCTGAGGCTTGGCACTGTGAGAGGCCAGGAAAGGCCATTGGTCAAAGTGCGGCCTTGGCTGCAGTGAAGACCCCAGGATTCCAGGGGTCAGTAAGAGAAGCTGAGGTTTTGCATCAGGAGAGGTCAGAGGCAACCTCAGTTTCAGTGGCGACCCCAGCTTTTTGGGAGATGCCAGGACCGTTGGAAGACCACAGAGCAGCAGCAGGTGTGTAATGGAGTCGGCCTGGGCCTGCGAGATGAGCTGTGTGTGCCACGGATGGCAGAGTCAGAGAAGGGGAACTGCTGAAACCCTTTGAAGCCCAGAAGATCGTGAGTGAATCCCACCCAGATGTCCAGCCTTGAGCTACTTTGCTGGACTCAGGTTTTGTTTAGATGTGCCTGATTCTTCCCTTTGAAATAAGATAGTACTTGTTTTGGATTTTACAGCAGCCTACAGTTAAGAGACTTTTAACAGACTGTGAATTTTAAGTTTGGATGTTTTAAGAACTGTGGGGTTTTTAGGATTGTACTGTCTTTGGTTGTGATTAATGTTAACATCATACCTTGGGGACAAGAACTGGAAAGGTGGTGGTTTAATAGTGATGTGTTTTGTGTGTCAAGGGAGCCTCAATTGGGGAATTGGCTCCATTGGACTGGCCTGTGGCCACATCTGTGTAGTCTTGATTGTTGAGCAATGTGGGAGGGCCCAGCCCACTATGGATGATGCCACCCTGGGCAGGTTGCTGTGTACCGTATAAGAGGGCAGGCTGGGCACGGGCCAGGGGAGCAAGCCAGTGGGCAGCATTCCTCCATGGCCTGTGCCTCAGCTCCTGCCTCCAGGTTCCTGTCCTGAGTTCCTGCCTTGGGTTCCCTGAGTGATGAACTACATACACAGGAATGTGAGCTGAATATACCCTTTCCTCCCCAATTAAAAATAAAATAAAATAAAATAAAACCATTTGCAGGAAAACAATGGACTGGAGATTATCATATTAAATAAAATAATCCAGATTCTGAAGCATAAATATCAGATGCTTGCTCTCATATGCAGAATCCAGATTGTAATATAATATAAAAGCAAAAAGAAGGGGCTGGAGAGATGGCCTAGCAGTTGGGAGTGTTGACTGCTCTTGCAGAGGACCCGGGTTCGATCCCCAGCACCCCCCACAGGGCAGCTGAGAACCATCTTTAACTCCAGTTCCAGGGGATTCCGACACCCTCTTCTGACCTCCGCAGCAGTGCACAACACGGGGGCACAGACCTACATGCAGACAGTACATTCATACACATAATAAAATAAAATAAAAAAAAAAGCAAAAAGAAGCCAGGCGTAGTAGCGCCTGCCTATAATCCCAGCACATAGTGAATTCCAGGACAGCTGGGGCCACAGAGACTCTGTCTCAAAAACACCAAATAAATAGTAAAAAATAAAATTAAAAAAAAAAAGCAAAAAGAAGACCATGTAGAGGATAGAAGGGACCTAAATGAAAAGGGATAAGTAAGACTGAGAGAAAAGAGAAAGGAATTACATCTTGTCTCTCACAAGTGGAAACCTAGATTTAAAAGTGTGATACTTAGTCGGGTGTGTTGGTGCACACCTTTAATCCTAGCACTTGGGCTGGGCGTGGTGGTGCACGCCTTTAGTCCTAGCACTTGGGAGGCAGAGGCAAGCGATCTTTGTGAGTTCAAGGCCAGCCTGGTCTACAGAATGAGTTCCAGGACAGCTGGGGCTACAGGGAGACCCTGTCTCGAAGAGACAAAAAAAAAATCCTAGCACTTGGGAGGCAGAGGCAGGTGGATCTTTGTGAGTTCAAGGCCAGCCTGGTCTCATAGCAGTGGTTCTAGGACAGCTGCGGGCTACAGGGAGACCCTGTCTCGAAAAAAAAAAAAAAAAAAAAAAAAAAAAAGGTGATACTTGCAAGAGAACGGGTGGAACTAGAGAGCATCATGCTAAGTGAACTAATTCAGACTCAGAGATACAATATTATATTATTTTCTCTCTTATGTAAAATCTAAATTTAAAACGAAGGAAGTAAAAAAAAATATATATGCCAAATGCACTGACAAATGGTTTAGCTAAGAAGTTCACCATATAGAAGAACATGCTATATCTGGCATGCCAGAAACACTGAAAGATGACAGAGGTAAGAGGCTGCAGAGACAGCTTAGTAAGTAAAACACTTGCCACAGGGATTCTGAGTTTGGATCCCCAAAAGCCATATAGAGTAGAACCCAGCAGTTTGTAGCTGCAATCTTATGGGATGTGAGGAGACAGGAGAACCCCCAAAGCCTGGTGTAGGCATTTAAAAACAGGAGATATCTTTTCTTTTTTTTTGAGATGGTCTTCCTGTAGCCCCAGCTGGCGTGGAACTCGCTCTATAGACCAGGTTGGCCTTGAACTCACAAGAGATCTTCCTGCCTCTGCCTCCCCAGTGCTGGGACTAAAGGCATGCGCCACCATGCCTGGTTTAAAGACAGTTCTTAGCTGCCATGTGGGTGCTGGGAATCGAACCCAGGTCCTCTGCAAGAGCAGTCAGTGCTCTTAACCTGAGCCATCTCTCTAGCCCCGGGGGATATTTTCTTAAGGTAGAAGGTGAAGAATAATGCTGTCTTCTGACCTCCACATATACTGTGCAGGCAGGAGCCCCTCCCCCACATCATTCACACACAAAAAAGTTTAAGCAAAAATAACATATGTATATACACATGCATACATATAGCCACACACGTACATTATGAAAATTGAAGGGGTACTATTTGGGCAAGGGGAGGAAGGAAACCAGTAGGAGGGAAGGTGAAGACAAGACAAAGTGATAAAGGAGCAAACAGGAGAAAAGGACAATGATATAAACATGAGAAAAACTCATTTCATGCCCACCAGGGAAAAAAGTTATAAAACCTCAGTCATAAAAACTATGCATTCAAGCTGGGCATGATGGCCCATGCCTTTAATCCTAGCACTCAGGAGGCAGAGGCAAGCTGATCTCTGAGAGTTCAAGGCCAGCCTGATCTACACAGTGGGGCTTACAAGGGAGATCCTATCTCAAAAAGACAAAAAAAGAAAGGAAAAAAAAATATGAACAGTACAACTTTATTAAACTAAGAAACTGATAGCCTGGGGCATGTGGCTTATGCCCCTACACTCAGCACTTAGCAATGGGCTAAGGAAAACTGCCAAGATCCAGGTCAGCTAGGACTGAAAAGAGTGAATCCCAAGCCAGTTTACCATAGTGTCAGACCTTGTTTCAAAATAAGAAATGAAACTAAAACCAAAACCACAACGAGACTCTTACCTCTACCTTCTCTTTTAGTGCTTTAAACATGGATAATATAACATGCTCTTCTTCTATCTGATGAACTTCTTCTCGACTAGGCCAAATGTCATGCAGGTAAATTTCCTTGCCAGTAGGGTCGGTACCTGGTTAAGTTTTTAACATGGCATTCAATACATATTCTAAACAAACAATAGAAATCCAATAACTGACTTGTAAGAACAGGATATGCTTCATGTTTAAGCAACAAGAACTAATTACATGTACATTTTGTATTCTTCACACGAAAACAGAAATTGGTAACAAAAGAATGGGTGTTGCACAAAAATATCAAACTTTGCTAGAATCTGGATTTAACAACTTCTAGGAGGTAAGTATGTGTGGTAAGTACACATACAAACATATACATGTGTTAACACATAGGAAAACATACCTAAAGGCTCTGTCTGGAAATCAATCTTCACTGTGCCTGCTATGGCGTAGGCCACCACCAAGGGTGGAGAGGCAAGGTAATTGGCACGTACACAATCACAAAGACGACCTTCAAAGTTTTTATTTCCAGATAAAACTCCACAGGTAACCAAGTCACCCTGAGGGGGGAAAACACAATTACACTTGATTTAGGAGCTCATACACTTGGGACAATATAAATGAGTTGCTCAAATAATATAGTTCTGAGAGGCAGAAAAAAAAATCACTAAATTTTAAGTCTTGAACTGTAAGGGCTTTAAACAAAGTTCCTTGATTGTATCAAAAATCCAGAAGTAATTTTTTTGGGAGGGGGTCTTTTTGAGATGAGGTCTCCTTGTAGCCCCTGCTGGCCTGGAATTCACTATGTAGACCTGGCTGGCCTTGAACTCACAGAGATCCACCTACCTCTGCCTCCCCAGTGCTGGGATCAAAGGTGTGTGCCACCACACCCAGCAGAAGTAATTCTTTCTATCACTTTAGGATTCATGAATATTTTTTTTTATTATTATTTTTTTGGTCTTTTCAAGACAGGGTCTCCCTGTAGCCCTCCCAGACAGTTCCAGCTGTCCTGGAACTCACTCTGTAGACCAGGCTGGCCTTGAATATTCTTCCCACGAATTATTACAGGTCCAAGAACTGTAAATATCAATATGTATTTCAACATATACCTTTTTAAATTATTTTTTAAATTTTATTTGTTTTAGTATGTGTATGAATGTACTGTCTGCATGTAGGTTTGTGCATCTGTGTCGTGCAATGCCGCAAAAGTCAGAAGAGGGTGTCGGAGTCCCATGGAACTGGAGGTAAAGATGGTTCTCAGCCACCATGTTTGTGCGCTCTTAACCATTAGGCCATCTCTCCAGCCCTCAACATATATGTATTATATATTATTCTTATCTTATATATATATATATTATATTATTTTTCTTACATTTACTAAGGAGATGCAATTAAGGAAAACAAGTTTGAGGCAGCTCAGTCCCTCAAAGAAGCCCATGTCCATGCTCTTGAGAGTGTCTTAATTTCTTATGACTGTCTCTTTTCTTGTGCTTAAGCTGATAATAAAAACATCTTTTAAGACAGGGTCTCAGTATGTAACCCTGGCTGGCCTGGAATGTGCCATGTGCACCAGCCTAGCCTGGAACTCAAGAGATCTGCTGGCTTCTGCTGGGGTTTAAGGCATTCACTTGGCATACCAGCTAAAATATATTTATTACAAACACCCAGGTGTGGTGATGAAACTTTAATTCCAGTAATCAGGATCCAGAGGCTAACAGATCTTTTCCGAGTTCCAGACCAGCTGGGGCTGCTAAGGAGACCCTGTCTCAAAAAACCCAAATGGCAACAACTTCCCTCAAGAAAAAAAAAAAAAAACAAGCCACAAAAACAAGCGCCTACTTAGATGTGCAGCTAATCAATTTTACCTGTTTTACTGCATTCAAAACTGCTTCTGATAAGGGTGCTGTATTCCCCACGCATGTTGAACATCCATAGCCAACTATTTCAAAACTGCATTAAAAAATGAAATAATATTTATAAAGAAAAAGTGTTCTCTCTCATTTCTATCATTGCATTATTCAAAAAGTGTTCACATGAATTAGCCATCAATAATGCATTCATATTTTTGAACATTCAAGTCTATCAGCATCCTCTTGGACTGAATGCAAATCTTGGAAGAGCCCATGTATTTATGCCCATCAGCACTAGATTAAAGAACCTATCCCACACCACACTAGAAAGTTCTTCTAATACAACCAACTAGGAATATACAGCCTCTTTGAAATAAAAAAAAGAATCATACTGTATTTTCACACAAAAGGTTTTTTTTTTAAATTTTATTTATTTTTTTATGTGTATGAATGTACTGTCTGCATGTAGGTTTGTGCACCCGTGTCATGCAATGCCACAGAGGTCAGAAGAGGGTGTCAGATTCCCTTAGAACTGGAGCCAAAGATGATTCTCAGCCGCCATGTGGGTGCTGGGGATCGAACCCGGGTCCTCTGCAAGAGCAGTCGCCACTCTTACCCGCTAGGCCATCTCTCCAGCCCTGGTTCTTCTTCTTCTTTTTTTTTTTTAATGAAGCACTGTGCTGCTTAGATTTTGTCAACTTGACACAGACATAGACATACCTCTGAAGAGGGAATCTTAAGTGAAGAAGTATGTCAGATTAGCCTGTGGTTATGTCTGTGGGGCATTTTCTTGATTGCTAATTGATGCAGGAGGGCCCAGCTCACTGTGGGCAATGCATCCCTTGGCAGGTGGGCCTGGGCTGTGTAAGGCAACTGAGCAAGCCACTAAGCCATGTTCCTCCCATGGCTTCTGCTCCAAGCTCCTGTCATGAGTTCCTGCCCTGGCTCCCTTAATGATGGACCTATCGCTAAAATGAATCCTTTGCTCCCATGTTACTTTTGCTCATGGTGTTTATGACAGCAACAGAGAGCAAGCTAGAACAAGCATCATAATGGCCTCCCTGGACATTTCATTCAAGACATCCCAGTAGGAATAAAGTCTTCAGGTTCTCAATTACACCCTGACAGTAATTCTTCTAGAATGAAATTAAAGATTAAGAACATAATCCTCTAAATTACTTTCAGCTGCTATCCTAAAAGAAAATTAAAATATAAAATTCACCAGGTTTTCAAGTAACTGATAATTTATATAAATTATGTTTCAAAATTAATAAACTATAACCAGCATCAAGATTTTTCTTTCTTTTTTTTTTTTTGAGACAGGGTCTCCCTGTAGCCCCAGGTGTCCTGGAACTCGCTATATAGACTAGGCTGGCCTTGGCCTCACAGAGATCCACCTGCCCCAGTCTCCTGAGTGCCGGAATTAAAGGCATGTGCCACCCATGTCCAGCAAGATTTTTCTTAACTACATAAAGTAAAAGCTAGTTTTTATTAAGGTTCAGGAATAATTTAACCTGTGTCTTACAGATCCAATAACCTTGCAAAAATTTAAGACAATCTGTTCAGTTAAATCAAACTTAAAAAAAAATTTTAGTTTTATTTTTTGTTTATGAGTGTACTGCTTGCATGTACACTCATAAACCAGTGTCCTGCAATGCCCACAGAGGTTGGAAGAGGGTGTCAGATCCCCTGGAACCGGAGTTGGAGACAGTTGTCAGCTGCCATGTGAGGGCTGGGAATTGAACCCAGGTCTTCTGCAAGACCAGCCAGTGCTTTTAACCACTGAGCCATCTCTCCATCCCCAAATCAATGAAACTTTTAGTATTTTATACTTTTCTAAATTACTCATGGAAATTAGGTACTACTTTACCACTCTGACACTGTTACTGTTGCTTGGTCTTACTCTTAACTCTTTTTTAAATTTCTCCAATTAAGTATCCTGAGCTACAGATCATGTGTTCTACTTCCAAGTAGCAACACGGGGGCCTTGCTCATCAGATATATCCACTAAGTGCCCATGAAGTGATAAGGCCTGAGATGGTGGTAACAGCAAGGCAGCAAGTAGAGTGACAGCATATTATTCTTTTTTAATCTTTTCAATTATAAAATCTTTAAACAACCACTGGACATGCTAAATACCAGTATGGGTATAAAAAAAAGTAAACGTCACTTACCCAAGCTTACTAAGATATGGTAAGACTCCACTTGAACTGAGGTAATGTGTAACCATTCCACTGCCTGGAGATAAACTTGTTCTTATATAAGGTTTAACACATAGACCAGCTTCAACAGCCTTCTTAGCCAAAAGACCTGCATAATCAAAAATGACATGGCAATGCATCTTTCCCTCCCTCCTTCAACATTAGAGTAAAAAGCAAAAAAAGGGCATGTTTAACAGTACACTACAATTTAGATCAGAGTAAAAAGCTCAAATTCACAAACTTCCTATCATTATTGTCTGTTTCATTCTACTAATCTAGTTCATTTAAGACAAACTTAAAATTGCCATGGATACTAGTCACGCAGCAAATGATTAGGACACAGGATGATACCACGGCATCATGCAAAGAGAAAAAAGAATATTCACCTTACAATGGCTATCCCTGACTACATTCATAGTCACAATAACTAGGAGCAATTTAAGATTTAATACAGAATCTCGCCGGGCATGGTGGCGCACGCCTTTAATCCTAGCACTTGGGAGGCAGAGGCAGGCGGATCTTTGTGAGTTCAAGGCTACAGGTCTACAAAGTGAGTTCCAGGACAGCTGGGCTACAGGGAGACCCTGTCTCAAAAAATGACACCCCCAAAAAAAGATTTAATACAGAATCTCATACAAGAATTATCACTATATACACAAAATATTTCACTTACACTATCAATAAGCTCACTTTACTAATAACTCTAAGTTGAACCTAACACTGTGTAGTGGCAGGGCACCGCCCCAAGGAGCAAGCAGCATTGGCCTACATGCGTGATGCTGGGTGGGGCAAGGTGTGCAGTGGTGCGGAATTGGGGGACTTATGATTGGTCCTGGGAACTGACATCATTTGGTTTACAAAAGCAAGCTGTGGCAAGGAGTAGTAACTTCATCACGGAATTCCTGGCTGTTATTTTTTTATTAATTATTGCACACATACAGGCTAAGGTAGGCCTGCATTTCATTCATTCAGGTGGCCAGTGGGTTGGAAAGAGATTCCTTTGCGGATCACCAATCTGGGTAGCTGGTGTTGTGAGTGGGTATTGGCTGAAGGGAGGCGATCAGGCATCAGCCTGAAATTCCTGTCCAGGCTCTGGGCAGGTGAGAAGTCACAGCCAAGAGTGGAACACGTGTCTCGTGGGTCCAGGCTAAGGGCCTGGGTTGAAAGTATCAACCAGGCCGGGCTATGGGAAGTAGCCGGATGATCTCTGTGCTGAGAGACCAGCTCCCCAGTGTCTGCAAAGCGGGCGCTGTGTCCCCATCCCCCTTAGCAGGGCTGCATGGTCCCTGTTCAGCATAAAAAGAAAGCTTCCTACAACACTGAGATGGTAAACTTGTAGAAAAATCAAGAAGTATCCATTAATTAGCAACACTTCTAAACTTAGAGGAGATACAATTTAAACAGATAAATAAACTACAATTTTTAAAAAGCTACCTTCTCTAAGCCGTGCATGGTTGTGCATACCTTTAATCCCAGCACTTGGGAAGCAGTGGCAGGCACATCTCTGTAAATTCAAGGACATCCTGGTCTACAACATAATGCTTTCCAGGCCAGCTGAATCTCAGAAAGTTTAAAAAAAAAAAAAAAAAAAAAAAAAAGCTAAAAAAAAAAAAAAAAAAAAAATACCTGTAAATCAATATCATACTAACGATGAAAAGAGTCTCTTGGGGGTTGTAGAGGCTCAGTGGATGACACATGTGGATAGGTGTTACATTCATACACATAAAATAAAAATAATAAAATATAAATTAAGAGTCTCAATATGAAACACAAACACAGAAACAATATTAGCTGGAAGAGGAAATGAAAAAATATGATAGAAAGCAAATATTACTTTGATGATAGAACACATGGTCATAAACACCCACCTACCTGCAGCAAGCATGACGGATGGATTGCAATTATTGGTGCAGCTGATAACGGCAGCAAGTACCACAGAGCCATGGGACAGCTTGTATTCACTTCCTTCATAATGAATAGACACGGTATCATTTTGCTTTTCAGCTGCAACTTGGAAGCCTTTAAATCCAACCTATAAAATTTGCACATAAGAATTACGGACCTGTACAGGAAAGACTGGTAGAAAACACAGCAGACATATAACACCTGATCATTTAACAGTCACAATTTCTGTTTTTTGTTTTAATTTTTTCTTTAAAGAATTGTTTATATTTTTATTTTATGTGTATGAGTGTATTGCCTGCCTGTTTATAAGCCAGCAGAAGCCAGAGAGGCCATCAGATCCCCTGGAAATAGAGTTATATAGTCGTCCATTAGCTGTCATGTGGGCTCTGGGACTTGAACCCAGGTCCTCTGCAGGAGCAGTCATGGCACTCAACATCTCTCTAGCCCCCAGTTCTATTTGGGGCTAGACACAATGCACTAGAACTTGAAATGAGACTGCTGTGATTAAGAAACTTCATTTTTATTTAATTCATTAATTTTGGTGTTAAGACAAGGTCTCCCTGTAGCCCCAGGTGGCCTGGAACTCACTCTGTATACCAGGCTGGCCTTAGACCTCAGAGTTCCACCTGCCTGCTGCCTTCCAGTGTTGGGATTAAAGGCGTGCCACCACCCCCAGTTTACTTGATTTCTAATTAGTTTAAATAGACAAAAATCAAACTAATCCTCCCAGTGGAGCTAAGTTTTATCAATCAGCTGACTTGACAGAAGGATAAAACTGGAGGTGCCTGGTATGTTATAATGTATGAAAAATTAGCAGACTGAGTTTATGGGTCAATCCTACTTAGTAAAAAGCATTGTAAGGCTGGGTGTGGTATCACCTGCCTTTAATCTCAACATTCAGGAGGGAAAGCCATGTGGATCTATGGGGGATGGAAGCCAGCCTGGTCTACTAGCAGTTCCAGGTTAGCTAAGGCAATAGGTATACCCTGTCTCAAAACAAAACAACAAACAACCATAAAAAGAATTTACCTTTTCATTTAAGCAAGCCTCAAAGTCACTCTTCATATCAGTCACAGCAACTCTATCCTGAGGTCTTTTTGGACCACTGACAGAAGGAACTATTGAATTGAGATTAATCTGTATACCTAAGAAAACAGGGAGTGGAGGAAGGGAGGAAATCAAAATTTCTAAAGTAAGATTCAATGCCAAAAAACTACTTTCTAAAGCAGATATAATTCATTTATAAATTTGTGAGTCTTCAAATGTTTTTGACATCTACAAACATAGGTACTGTCACAGGGGCTGGGTATGCAGCTCAGCTTTTGGGACGTACATGCCTAGCATGCAAAGCCCTGAGCTCCATCCACAGCCAACCTGTTTATGTGTGGTGTTGTAACTTCCTGTAATGAGGACAAAGCACTAGATAAAACAGAAGTCAAAGAGCTTGAAAGTAAGAAAACTTAAAAGATTTCTCCAAACCAGTGCAAATTCAATTTCTAAGTCTTCTATTCTGGCCTTTTAAGAATGTTCTAGCCAGAGTGCATCGCAAAAAAAAGGGCATGTTAACAGTACACTACAATTTAGATCAGAGTAAAAAGCTCAAATTCACAAACTTCCTATCATTATTGTCTGTTTCATTCTACTAATCTAGTTCATTTAAGACAAACTTAAAATTGCCATGGATACTAGTCACGCAGCAAATGATTAGGACACAGGAATTACCACGGCATCATGCAAGAGAAAAAAAATATTCACCTTACAATGGCTATCCCTGACTACATTCATAGTCACAATAACTAGGAGCAATTTAAGATTTAAATACAGAATCTCGCCGGCGTGTGGCGCACGCCTTTAATCCTAGCACTTGGGAGGCAGAGGCAGGCGGATCTTTTGTGAGTTCAAGGCTACAGGTCTACAAGTGAGTTCCAGGACAGCTGGGTACAGGGAGACCCTGTCTCAAAAATGACCACCCCAAAAAAGATTTAATACAGAATCTCATACAAGAATTATACTATATACACAAAATATTTCACTTACACTATCAATAAGCTCACTTTACTAATAACTCTAAGTTGAACCTAACACTGTGTAGTGGCAGGGCACCGCCCCAAGGAGCAAGCAGCATTGGCCTACATGCGTGAATGCTGGGGGGGGCAAGGTGTGAGTGGTGCGGAATTGGGGGACTTATGATTGGTCCTGGGAACTGACATCATTTGGTTTTAAAAGCAAGCTGTGGCAAGAGTAAATTTGATTTCATGGTAACTTCATCACGGAATTCCTGGCTGTTATTTTTTTATTAATTATTGCACACATACAGTAAGGTAGGCCTGCATTTCATTCATTCAGGTGGCCAGTGGGGTTGGAAAGAGATTCCTTTGCGGATCACAAATTGGGTAGCTGGTGTTGTGAGTGAGGTATTGGCTGAAGGGAGGTCGATCAGCCATTAGCCTGAAATTCCTGTCCAGCTCTGGGCAGGTGAGAAGTCACAGCCAAGAGTGGAACACGTGTCTCGTGGTCGAGGCTAAGGGCCTGGGTTGAAAGTATCAACAGGCCGGGCTATGGGAAGTAGCCGGATGATCTCTGTGCTGAGGACCAGCTCCCCAGTTTCTGCAAGCGGGCGCTGTGTCCCCATCCCCCTTAACAGGGCTGCATGGTCCCTGTTCAGCACAAAAAAGAAAGCTTCCTACAACACTGAGATGGTAAACTTGTAGAAAAATCAAGAAGTATCCATTAATTAGCAACACTTCTAAACTTAGAGGAGATACAATTTAAACAGATAAATAAACTACAATTTTTTAAAAGCTACCTTCTCTAAGCCGTGCATGGTTGTGGCATACCTTTAATCCCAGCACTTGGGAAGCAGTGGCAGGCACATCTCTGTAAATTCAAACATCCTGGTCTACAACATAGCTTCCAGGCCAGCTGTAAATCTAGAAAGTTTAAAAAAAAAAAAAAAAAAAAAAAAAAAAAGCTACCCTCTCTAATAAAAACAAAATACTGTAAATCATACTCAAGCTAACGATGAAAAGAGTCTCTTGGGGGTTGTAGAGGCTCAGTGGATGACACATGTGGATAGGTGTTACATTCATACACATAAAATAAAAATAATAAAATATAAATTAAGAGTCTCAATATGAAACACAAACACAGATACATAATGTCTGGAAGAGGAAATGAAAAAATATGATAGAAAGCAAATATTACTTTGATGATAGAACACATGGTCATAAACACCCACCTACCTGCAGCAAGCATGACGGATGGATTGCAATTATTGGTGCAGCTGATAACGGCAGCAATGACCACAGAGCCATGGGACAGCTTGTATTCACTTCCTTCATAATGAATAGACACGGTATCATTTTGCTTTTCAGCTGCAACTTGGAAGCCTTTAAATCCAACCTATAAAATTTGCACATAAGAATTACGGACCTGTACAGGAAAGACTGGTAGAAAACACAGCAGACATATAACACCTGATCATTTAACAGTCACAATTTCTGTTTTTTGTTTTAATTTTTTTCTTTAAAGAAATTGTTTATATTTTTATTTTATGTGTATGAGTGTATTGCCTGCCTGTTTATAAGCCAGCAGAAACCAGAAGAGGCCATCAGATCCCCTGGAAATAGAGTTATATAGTCGTCCATTAGCTGTCATGTGGGCTCTGGGACTTGAACCCAGGTCCTCTGCAGGAGCAGTCAGTGCACTCAACATCTCTCTAGCCCCCAGTTCTATTTGGGGCTAGACACAATGCACTAGAACTTGAAATGAGACTGCTGTGATTAAGAAACTTCATTTTTATTTAATTCATTAATTTTTAGTGTTAAGACAAGGTCTCCCTGTAGCCCCAGGTGGCCTGGAACTCACTCTGTATACCAGGCTGGCCTTGAACTCAGAGTTCCACCTGCCTCTGCCTTCCCAGTGTTGGGATTAAAGGCGTGTGCCACCACATCCAGTTTACTTGATTTCTAATTAGTTTAAATAGACAAAAATCAAACTAATCCTCCCAGTGGAGCTAAGTTTTATCAATCAGCTGACTTGACAGAAGGATAAAACTGGAGGTGCCTGGTATGTTATAATGTATGAAAAATTAGCAGACTGAGTTTATGGGTCAATCCTACTTAGTAAAAAGCATTGTAAGGCTGGGTGTGGTATCACCTGCCTTTAATCTCAACATTCAGGAGGGAAAGCCATGTGGATCTATGGGGGATGGAAGCCAGCCTGGTCTACATAGCAAGTTCCAGGTTAGCTAGGGCAACAGGTATACCCTGTCTCAAAACAAAACAAACAAAACACCATAATAAAGAATTTACCTTTTCATTTAAGCAAGCCTCAAAGTCACTCTTCATATCAGTCACAGCAACTCTATCCTGAGGTCTTTTTGGACCACTGACAGAAGGAACTATTGAATTGAGATTAATCTGTATAACCTAAGAAAACAGGGAGTGGAGGAAGGGAGGAAATCAAAATTTCTAAAGTACAGATTCCAATGCCAAAAACTACTTTCTAAAGCAGAATAAATTCATTTATAAAATTTGTGAGTCTTCAAATGTTTTTGACATCTACAAACATAGGTACTGTCACAGGGGCTGGGTATGCAGCTCAGCTTTTGGGAGTACATGCCTAGCATGCAAAGCCCTGAGCTCCATCCACAGCCAACCTGTTTATGTGTGGTGTTGTAACTTCCTGTAATGAGGACAAAGCACTAGATAAAACAGAAGTCAAAGAGCTTGAAAGTAAGAAAACTTAAAAGATTTCTCCAAACAGTGCAAATTCAATTTCTAAGTCTTCTATTCTGGCCTTTTAAGAATGTTCTAGCCAGAGTGCATCCAGGTACTCATAAGGCAGAGAAAGGTAGACCTCTGTGAGCTCCAGGCCAG
Source organism: Rhizomys pruinosus (assembly GCA_009823505.1). Lineage (NCBI taxonomy): Eukaryota > Metazoa > Chordata > Mammalia > Rodentia > Spalacidae > Rhizomys > Rhizomys pruinosus. Next base: position 409,314 of record VZQC01004047.1, on the reverse strand, counting down.
CTGGGGCTACAGGGAGACCCTATCTCAAAACAAACAAACAAACAAACAAAACTGTAAAATCTTTTTGGTTGTGAGCCCAAGACTCGAAACTGAGGTCTTTCTAGACCTATAAAATCTCTTTAAACATAACATTTGAACCCATGTAATAACAGAACTGCAAAATAGCCATAAACGATTCAGACATCATAAAAAGTTGAGGAAATACTATAGTACTCATAAAGTAGAAAAAAAAAAAAAAATAAAAATTGAATTTTTTTTTACTATTATTATTTTATGTGTATGAGTGTACTGTATGCATGCAAGTAGGCACACCCGTGTTGCGCAATGATGCAGAGGTCAGAAGAGGGTGTCAGATTCCCCTGGAACTGGAGTTCTTAGCCAAGTGGGACTGCAAAAGCAGTCGGTGCTGAGCCATCTCTCCAGCCCTAAGAGTTGATATTTTAAATACTCAGAAAAGTGCTGGGCATGTGGTGCACACCTTTAATACCAGCACTTGGGAGGCAGAGGCAGGTGGATCTCTGTGAGTTTAAGGCCAGCCTGGTCTATATAGCGAGTTCCAGACCAGCTGGGGCTACAGGAAAACCATGTCTCAAAAAGACTAAATAAATAAATAAATAAATAAATAAATAAATACTTGAAAAGCTAGATCTGGGAACTGGAGAGATGGCTAAGAGGTTAAGAGCACATACTATTCTTGCAGAGGATGAGAGTTCAGTTCCCACCACCAATATTAAGCAGCTCAGAACTGCTCCTAACTCCGGCTCCAGGGGATACAATGGTCTCTTCTGGAATGTATGCTCATATGCACTGCTTCCCTCCCACATTAAAAATAGTAAACCAAAAAGCTAGACTTCACAAAATGTTTCAGAATTTACCACCACAGGAATCTATATGTCACTGTAAAGTCAAAATTTTCTGTCATTCACTAACCAAGTACTTACTGCATGACTGGAACTGTTCTACAAATTTATATTTAATCTAAGAATTCTTTTTTTTTTTATTTTTTTATTTTTTTATTTATTTCCATATGTGTATGAATGTATTGTTTGCATGCAAGTCTGTGCACCCGTGACGTGCAATGCCGCGGAGGTCAGAAGAGGGCGTCGGACTCCCCTGGAACTGGAGTTCTCCTGGAATTGGAGTTTCAGACGGCTCTCGGCCACCATGTGGGTGCTGGGGATCGAACCCGGGTCCTCTGCAAGAGCGGTCGGCGCTCTTAACCGCTAGGCCATCGCTCCAGCCCTAATCTAAGAATTCTAAGAGGTAAATAGTATTATCAGATGAGAGGAACTCAACAGAAAGGCTAAATAAACTGCCCCAAGTTACACAGCTAAGTGCTTATAGCAAAGATTCAAATATAAGTGGCCTAGACTTCTAATTACTGCGACGTAACATACTGGCGATGTAACATACCTCAGAGTATTCAGGTTTTGAAGAATTGTCATTTCTAAACAATTTCACAGCTTTAAGGTATTTTTCCATTGCCTCAAGTTTGGTTTTGTCAAAACCTGAAGAGGAAAAAAAAAATTAGCAAAATGCAGTCTAGTGATGACTTCCAAGATCCTGAAGGCAGGCATGTGAAACTGTGCACATACAGAAGCCAAGGGCCATCCTGCTTTCCACTATTCTCTTATTCTTTACTTACCCTGGAGAAGCCACTACTTCAAACAGCTAAGACTACATGAGGAAACCACACGAGCATACATGAATGGATGTGTTGATAGCCCTGACTGAGCCCACATCCCACAGCCAGCTGCCAAGACATGTGAGTAAAGTCATGATTCCACACCCTAGCTTGTAAGTTGTGCAGTTGAAGACCTAGATGTGAAGCAAAGACAAGCTCTTCCTATTTGAAATTACTGACCCACTAAAGCTGTGAAGCAACAGCTGATTACTGTTGGGTTTTTGGTTGTCAATGTGCGGTCCTAGAGAGAGAACACAGGGCCTTGTAATGTAAAGCAAGTCTTCTACCAGAGCCACACCAGCGCTACTGCTCCTTGTTAAGCCACTAAATTTAATGATAATTTGTTGTATAGTAAAAGACCACAGGGGGTGGTGTGATAGTCGAGCAGTTAAGAGCACTGACTGCTATTGTTTGGGTGCCAGGTTTGGTTCCCAGCACCCACATAGCAGCTAATAACTATCCATAACTGCAGTTAGAGGGATCCCATGCCCTCTTCAGGCCTCCATGAGCCCTGCACACATGGTGCACTTACAAACACTCATACACATAAAATAAAATTTTCAATATTTTATCCAAGCATGGAGGCACATGCCTTTAATCCCAGTACTCGGGAGGCAGAGGCAGGTAGGTCTATGTGACTTCAAGGCCAGCCTGGTCTACATAGTGAGTTCCAGGACAGCTGGGACTATAGGGAAACACTGTTTCAAAAAGACAAAATAAAATAAAAAATAATTTTTAGTATCACTAATATCTTAATTCAGAATATAAAATGAAGCACCTATCACTATTTCTTCCTCCCTTGGTATCCAATATAAAGTTTAATAGATTTAACTATGAGCTCCATAACGATTAACAGAGAGGAGCTCCTAAGACTCAGTGAAAGCATAGGGGTGGGCTTCTAAAAATATATACTATTTCTTGGGGAAAAGGGGAGTACTTTAACTGGGGAGGGAGGAGGTAGGGTTAGACAAGTGGAGAGAGATGAGAGATAAATTAATGCTTAGGTACGTGTGAAAAACCAGAGGGAAATGTATTAGTTCAAAAAAAACTACTTGAAAAATATTTGTACAATATCTGTACATGAGTGCATGTGTACAGATGAAGGCTACATAAGAAGAAACAGTACCAGACAGGAGAAACCCTTCAAGTTGTTGGTCAGTGTAGTCCAAGAGACTCCCAAAATAACATAGGCTATTGCCACAACCCTTGATTGCCTCCCAAAACTGAAAGGTAAGACCCTATTGCTGAAGACAGGACATACTTTGGACATGGGATTTGGGGCATGGAGCTGGAACTGACCTGGAAGCCGCCTCCCTGAAGACTAGCTCTTAGTTCTGGAGGAGACTATGCAAGCTGCTAAGGGAGAAAAATCAATCAATGGACCAACCCCAGCTTTAAAGCCTAATAACCACAGAAATGACCAGCACAGCAAACTATATTGGTATAGTAGTAGCACTTTTATCTTGGGGGTAATCAACAGCGATCTAATTGGATTTAAAGTGCACTCAACATGAGGGAACTCATGGGTGGCACCATAAATACAGCTAAATAACACATGGCTGGAGAGGTCATAGATCTTAGAGAAAACCCTATGTCAGTCACACCTCTAAACAAATGTAATTTCTTACTATATGCTAAATATGGATCCTTATATTTACAGACAAGTGTAACAGTCACCACTCATCAAAGAAGTTTCTTTTGCAATAGACGGAGACTATTACAGAGTTCTACAACTGGTTACACAAAGAGAATCAATGTCTGTGAGATGCCCAACCCTAAGGGACACATCTACGGTAGAACCTTTCTACCCCTAAGGCTCACAGAACAAAGTGGAATAAGGGGTAGAGAGAATACTAATACATCTCTCAACTCTCATCAGTGAAAATGCCTCGTGCAACAGAGGGCAATGAACACAGAAAGCTACAACTGGCCAAAACATAGAGATTACATAAGAGTGTGCAGAGTGTGGGTCTCTGGATAGGACTCCTATATTAAACCTCATCCATCCAGGGTTCAGGAACCTTTTGCAAGAGGAGGCAGAAAGATTCTGAGAGCCAGGTACATGACCAAAAGGAAACAGTTTTACAGGCTCCTGGTAATGTGCTCCTATGACCTAGAGCAATGGACAGCATGCACAAAACCCACACAAATTCAATCAGACAAAAAAGCAGCATAAAACTGGGGAAATGGGTAGGAGGCCTCAACCTTAACCAAAGAACTATGGCTGATCACTGCTGAGTGAGGGAGAGTTGATCGTCTCGAAGGGAATGACAGGCTGAACAGACTCTAGTGAATGTACTCATACCAAGGGACACCTGGGTCCACAAACTTGATTCAATAGGCCTTAACATATCTGACAGAATGAATGAAATCCTGTGGGCAAGCAATAAGGAGTGCAGACAGGGAAGGAGGTCTAGATATGATTACGATTTACTGTATGAAATCCACACACACAAATTAATTTAAAATATATATTTAGAAAACAAAAACAAAAAAAACAAAAACAAAAAAAAGAAAACAAATTAAATTCTTCAACATGCATAAAAATTACATATACCATTTCTCTTCAGAATATTCTACCAATCAAACCCAGATTAAAAAAAAAAAGTTCTCTACTTTATGAAACCCTTGACAGAATGCTTTCCATAATCTATCACCCCATTGTCATCTGATTCATTCATTTGTAATAATAGGCCCCTAAGCAGGGCATGGTGGCACACGCCTTTAATCCTAGCACTTGGGAGGCAGAGGCAGACAGATCTTTGTGAGTCCAAGGCCAGCCTGGTCTACAGAGTAAATTCCAGGACAGCTGGGGCTACAGAGAGACCCTGTCTCGAAAAGACCAAAAAAAAAAAAATAATAATAATAATAGGCCCCTAAACAGAAGAACACATATTCTATCTCCCCAAATATATCTTTAATTAGAAATACCTTAGCAAAGAATGCTTTCTTTTTTGTTGTTGCTAGATTTTATTTTTATGTGCATGATGAATATATTACGTACACCATATGTGTGTAGTGCACTTGGATGTCAGAAAAGAGGGCTTGTTAGTTGCCATGTGGATGCTGGAAACCAAACCTAGGTCTTCTGCAAGAGAAGCCTGTGCTCTAAACTGAGCCATCTCTCTAGCCCCAACTTTCTTCATAAGAGAAAAGTAGTCCTACTTTAAAAAAAAATTTTTTTTGGTCATTTTGAGACAAGAGTCTCACTATATCCGGCTGGCCTGGAACTTACTATGTATAGCAGGCTGTGCCAGCCACCACATCCAGCTATTTTATTTTATTAATTTTATTTTACTCTAACTTTACACTTTACTAATGTGTATGAGTGTTTGTGTGTATGCAAATGTACCTGTGCTGTGCAATGCCTACACAGGTCAGAAGAGGGTGTTGGATCCCATGGAACTGGATTTATAGACACTCATTAGCTGCCATGTGGGTACTGGTAATCAAACCCTAGTCCTCTGCAAGAGCAGTCAAGTGCTCTTAACCACTGAGCCATCTCTACAGCCCCAGTTCTACTTTTCAAAGCATAGTGGCTTTATGAAGTAAGTATCAACACATTCTGGTTTGAAGGTATCTCATGAGAGTAATCGAGCTAATCAAGTTACAAAAAGACTGGGAACCTATAACCCTATGCTGCTTCTGAGTTCCAGACTCTGTACAATGGCTCAGTTGTGAATCACTCAAGTCTTAACTTCTGAGTAGGATGGTGAGATTCTTTCTTATGGGTAAAAAGTGAAATAAGAGTCAAGTGTCTTGAATAATTCCTTTGAACTGCTGTCAATGGTCAACACTCTTTAGAGACATCTGATAATATTTAAGAATCACTGTTTCAATATAAGTATTTCACGAACATTTAATAACATGACACAGCAATTTATAAGATATTGACAAGTAAACACTGTGGAAATAACCTCAATTTTATATTTTTACCTGTATATTCTAAGTGCCTTAGTGTCACATTGTCAACAGGGAAAAAGCTGAGAATAGCACCATATTCTGGACACATGTTTGCTATTGTAGTTCGATCAACGACAGATAATTGTGAAACTCCACTTCCAAAAAACTCAACGAACTTTCCAGCCACTCCTACTTGCCGTAGATGCTTTTGGAGGCATGCAGAAACAATACAATATTAGCAAGGATAAAATTAGCATAGATTTCTGAATTTTTAATCAATACTAATATAAGATCATTCATTGTTCTTACGAAACAAACCCATTTTGGCTGTACTGGCATTTTAAGATAAACAGTCAATAAAAGAATGGTCCAAAGTCAATTTGGGTTTCAAAAAGTCTGAAAGCTCAAGAAGGCTACAATTCTATTAATGTCTCTGAAATCAGCATGTATCTTAGACTCCTTGGAAGCCTAGTATAGCAGGCAGCCCTTTTTCTTTCACAGCAGCACAGCTTCTAACCACTGTTAGTGACTCTTTGCAAAATACTAATATACTCATGACACTATACAGACGAAGTTAAAATTTTACGCTAGAAAAATTCTTCAAATTATTAGTCCTGGCTCAAATAGTTACAGCAACATTAATTATAGGTAAATTCATTTTGGTACTATTTAACATGTGGTTTCAAAGTGAATTCCTTGTCATTACTATCAAGTAAGCAAAACATTCATCTTCCTAAATTTGAAAACTATTTTCCAATAGGCATGGGAAAAATGCCTAGGGTTGACTGAGAGAGAAAAAAGCCTCAACCAAATAATAAATGTTAAACCCTAACATTTTAGAGGCATCCAGGATCCTGTAATACAAACTTTTATAGATGTAAAATAAAAATCAAACAAACTAAAGTATCTCTTCACAGTTTATTTTTGGGGGGGGGTTTGACACAGGGTTTCCCTCTCACTATGTAGGTAAGGCTGGCTTTGAACTCAATGATACATCTGCCTCTGCCTTCCAATTGCTGGGATTATAGGTGTGTACCACCACACTCAGCCTACAGTTAATAGTTTTTAAGGATAAAAAGAAAATGAGATTAGATATACTAAGCAGAGTGCTGTCTTCATCAAATTAAAGTGGCACCTGCTAGGTGTGGTGGCGGCAAGCCTTTAATCCCAACACTCTGGAGACAGAGGCAGGCGAATCTCTGTGAGTTCAAGGCCAGCCTGGTCTACATAGCAAGTTCCAGGACAGCTGAGGCTACAGTGAGACCCTGTCTCAAAAAATGCACTGGAAGAAATTAACTTAACAAGGTCTTGAATATAATATGNAAAAAAAAAAAAAAAAGAAATGAACACATACAAATTATGTAATCGATTAAAATTCTCTAGCAATAAACTGTCAACCAGACAGATAATAGTATTATTAAGTAAAAACATTCAAAAGGCACTAAAAGGCATCTTTAGCTTTTAGGAGGTCTGGAACAGTCATTTCTTCAAAGCCAAAACAGAATATTTCTTTTCCTTTAGGAATAAATCCTGCAATTCTCAATTTAACTTTGTGATCTTTGGCACCATTTTAAGCATTTTACTAATGGTGTCAGTGTCTCCTAATTAGGGAGAAAGGATAGTTATAAATGCTGAGAAGGTGACTCTACCATTTTACCTGTGGCATATCCCCAAGCACCTTTACACCAATATTAATTTTTATTTTATGTGTATGAATGTTTTGCCTGCATGTATATTAAGTGTACCCATGCATGCAATGCCCACAGATGCCAAGATGGGGCAATTACAGTTGTTAGCCGCCATGTGGGAGCTGCCAAATGAACTCTCCTCTGGAAGAGCAGCCTTAACTGCTGAGCCATCTCTCTAGCCCCTACACCAATAATTTAATTAAAACCACCTTGAAGCTAGGATATAAACTGGAATTATATGTAAAACATGTTCCAAAGGCAACCATTTTTAAAGTGTGACTTAACCAAAATGATTGAAAACTAGAAAGTTAGGCTGTAAAGTTAGAATGTATTGTTCACAGGATTAAACACAATACAGCCAACATTTTATAAGTTCAGAGAAAAAGGATACTTCAAAGAAATGTTAAAATACTCAACAGTTTAATGCTATCATATTTCTATAGGTCATATTTCTGAAAGCATTATATAGTAATGGTTTTGAAACAAATGATTTAACTATTAAAAAATTAGGGGAAGGCAAGCCGGGTGTGGTGGATCTTTGTGAGTTCAAGGCCAGCCTTGAAAGAGAGTTTCAGGACAGCTGGGTTTTATAGGGAGACCCTGTCTCGAAAAGACCAAAAAAGAAAAAAAGAAAAAAAAAAAATAGGGAAGGTGCAGATAAATACCACACTACGTGAGGTGCTTGCCACCGAGTCTGATTAATCACTGATCCCCAAGACCCATAGTAGAAGCAACTTCCAAAAGTTATCCTCTGACCTTTATCTATGTGCCAAGGCCCACATACATAAAATAAATAACAAATGTAATAAACAACTTTAATTGAGGAGTAGGGCCCGGGGAGATAGCACAATTGGTAAAGTGGTAAAGTGGTAAACTGCCTCATCTGCAAGAGGACCTGAGTTAATTCAATACCCAGAAGCCCTAGGCTTTTATGTTTACTAGTATGTTTTTTATTTTGTTCTAATTACTATGAAAACTTTATAATGTACTAATAATGTGAGCACTAAGGAAAAAAGAATGAACCCAATAACAGCTCTTGTAGAGCTGCTCCACTTATATAAACATGTCCAGTAAGTCATAGAACTACTACAACTTTAACTTACCTTCGTAATGCCAAGGACAATATCTATGGATGTAACAAAAGGATTGGATGACCCAGTTAACTCACATCCCACTACCTCTGGTAAAGTAAGAGAAACTGGTAGACCAAGCATAACTGCTTCTGTTTCAATGCCTCCAACACCTAGGAATAAGGACAGGTGTATTAGCGGAGGACATTTAAAGAGAACTTAGATGAGTTCTGAAACCTGTACAAGCTTCAGGTGTTTCAAAAGCTTGAATTACTAGTGCTTTGGCAGTAGACCTGAAACCCAAGCCTTTTAAAAGCCCAGGAAAGAAAACAGCCAGAATTGACTAGAGACCAAGACAACAGCTCCAGAGAAAGTAGACTGTTTTGCTTCTCATCCACCTGTGCCCCTTTTCTAAGCCTAGGGAACAATCTGCAGAAGAGGGGGCGTGGTAGAATGTAAGAGCTGCGATTGGGGTGAACGGTGAAACTACAACAATAGAGACTGGACACTCATTTGATCAACTTGATTGAACATACAAGCCCCCCCTGCTGGATGGTGGGACCCATGAGCTGTGTGGGTTTGGGCACAACTGCTTGCAAATTGGTTTCACATGAAGGATGCCTGTACTCACAAATTATCAGTTATTGTTAAAAAAAAAAAAAAATGAAAACAAAACCAAACAAAAAAACCCCAAAAAGATGCAGAAAAGTTACGGCAGAATGCATGATCTGGGATGGGTAGGGGTGGAGTGGGTGGAAGGGAAAGGGAAATATGCCTGAACTGAATTGGAAAATGATGTATGAAATACACAAGCATCAATAAAAAAAAAAAAACAAAACTCAATGGCTCCACTCACACCATTGAGCAAACTGGTACTTTTGCTTTTGTATTAAATTAGTAACATTTGAGGATATGTTCTGTGATGTTCTATCATCAACACACAGGTGTACATGCAACCCAGTCTGTCAACCTTAGTCTAATGAAACTGGGTCTAAGTAAAAGGAAAACAATTACCCTATAAAACAAGCACAGACTGGGGTAGTTTTTTTTTTAAGAAATTTTTTTTTTTTTTTAGACAAGGTCTCCCTTTAGTTGCTATGCAGACCAGCTGGCCTTGAACTGACAGAAATCCGCCTGCCTCTGCCTCCCGAGTGCTTGGATTAAAGGCATGTGCCACCATGCCTGGCCTAAGATAGTTCTTAGCCACCATGTGGATGCTGGGAATTGAACCCAGGTCCTCTGCAAGAGCTGTCAGTGCTCTTAACCGCTGAGCCATCTCTCCAGGTCCCCTTAAGATTTATTTTTAAACATGTGTCTGTGTGGGGGTATGTACACATTTGAGTCCAGGTGCCCAGAGAGGCCAGAGGTATTGAATCCCCTGGAGCTGGAGTTACAGGTGGTTATGAACCATCTTATACGGGGGCTGAGAATTAAACACAGGTCCTATGGAAAAGCAGTACATGCTCTTAGGGTGGGGTACTCACCAGGCATGGTGGTGCGTACTTTTAATCCTTAAACTCGGGAGGCAGAGGCAGGTGAATTTGTGAGTTCCAGGGTAGCCTAGTCTACATGGAGAGCTCCAGGCCAGCTTACTACAGGGAGTCTCAAGAGTGGGTACTTTCAACTGGATGAGAGGAACTATGGCCCTTAAGAAGCTACTGTGCTTAATTATAAGCCAGGAATTTACAGTAGCCCCAGGTCAGCAACAGGGGTAGACAAGGCTGTGAATGAGGTATAAGAGGTCATAAAGGACCTTGAATAAAATGACCTTAAAATTTGGATTTATAAAAGCAGCAGGAGGTGGTCAGTGATACTGAAAGAGTACCATTATGGCTGTCATCAACATATCATAGTCTTCCTCATCTATTGCAATAACTTTACAACAGTGGTGCTATGCTGGCAGTGAGAAAAATTGTTTTTTTTTCATAGATTATTTTTATTACACAATTTATAAACACTTAAGCTCTTTTCTGTTGCTGCCAAGACAACAACAGAGGCTCAAAGAGGCAATTTATTCTCTAAGGCTTTTGACATCTCCTCCCAAAAAGAAACCAAATACTTTTAGACATTTACTTACCCCACCCAAGGATCCCCAAACCATTCACCATGGTTATATGAGAGTCTGTGCCAACTACACTGTCTGGGAAGAAGAGGTCCTTTTCTTCAAAAACTATTCTTGACAAATATTCTAAGTTTACTTGATGAGCCATTCCAGTTCCAGGAGGGATGACAGCCACATTCTTAAAAACTCTTGAGCTCCACTGTATTTTGTTTAGAATTGAAGAGACTAGTGTTAGTTAATCTTATATTAGTCTGTATTCATAATCAAGACAAAAATAAATATGGACACTAAAAATGTTAGCCAATATTCAATATGGCCAAATCAAAGCTTACAATACAAACTAAAAATATGCAGATATTGAGCCTAAATATATTTATTCTGAAGATTAAGCTGGGCATAGTGTGGTACACCTACAATCCCGGCATTTGGGATGTGGAAGTGGGATAATCTGATTCTATCATCTTCAACTACACAGCCAGCAGAAGCTGTGCTCCAAAGACTCAAGAAAAAAAGGGGAGAGAGGCATGAACAAGGCTGCTCACTGTTCACCTGAAATATAATCACTTTTTTTTTTTCCATTCTTTTTGAGATAAAGTCTCCCTGTAGCCTTAACTGGCCTGGAACTCACTATGTAGACCAGGCTGGCCTTGAACTCAGAGTGATCCACCTGCCTCTGCATTCACAGTGCTGGGATTAAAGGTGTGCACACCACACTTAACTATTTTTTATTTTAATATAAAATAATTTCCTAAAACATTTTGGAATCTTACTGTTTTATGTGAAATAAAAAGGTTCTATTACTATAAAGCTTTTAATAATCAGAAGTCTAGATATAAAAACTGTGCCTATCAAAGTGTCATTACAAAATTTCTGCAGATAATTTTACCTTGAAAAATTGAAGCCTCTCTCGATTTCTGCCAAATTCTACTTCTTGATTTTTTAACACTGTTTCAGGTCTACAAGGAAGATAAATTTGTATTAAATGCACGCATTACAAAAAATGATTTTCCTTGTGTTGAAATATTCATTCTTACAGACTTACACACATTTAAAAAAATCCAAAAAAAAAAAAAAATCTGTAGCTGGGCATGGTGATGTATGCCTTTAATCCCAGCACTCAGGAGGCAGAGGCAGGTGGATCTGAGTTCCAAGGCCAACCTGGTCTACTGGGAGACCCTGTCTTAAAAAAAAAAAAAATCCTTAGAATTTCTCTTTTTTTTTTTTTTTTGACAAGAAAGGTCTTTCTGTTTTATAAAACACAAGAGACAGCTATAGAAAAATTATAAAAAATAAACAGCCAGGTATGGTAGTGCACACCTTTCCCAGCACTTGGAAGGCAGAATCAGGTAGATTTCTCTGAGTTCAAGGTCAGCCTGGTCTATGCAGTGAGTTCCAGGCCACCTGAGGCTACAGGGGAAACTGTCTCAAAAAAAAAAAAAGTGTTGGATCCCCTGAAATTGGAGTGGACAATTGTTAGCTGCCATGTATGTACTGGGAATTGAACCTGGGTCCTCTGTAAGAGCAGCCAGTGCTCTAACCACTCAGTCATCTCTCCAGCCCCATGAACTTTTACTTAGAAAAAGATTTCATATACTTTAATTTCACAGATTTGAATGTTCTGTCTGCATGTATAATAAGTGCATCAGGTATATGCCTACTACCTGCAGAAACTGTTGGGATCTATCCCCTAACCATCCAAGTTAGGGATGGGTGCTAGCTTTCAGGTGGGTGCTGGAAACCCAACCCAGGTCCTCTGGAAGAGCAGTAAATGATTTTAACCACTGAGCAATCTCTCCAACCCTTTTGTGGACTTTTTTGGTTTTGGGTTTTTTTGGTCCTCTTGAGACAGGGTCTCCCTGTAGCTCCAGCTGCCCTGGAACTCACTATGTAGACCAGGCTGGCCTTGAACTCACAGAGATCTGTCTGTCTCTGCCTTCTGAGTGCTGAGATTAAAGGCATGAGCCACCACACTCAGCCATTTGTGAACTTATTAAAGCAAAGTTTATTTTAATAATTCATGGTGGCTGAGCAAATTTTGGAGCCACACCAACAGTCTCAGGACCTAAGGGAATAAAGCTTTCTAGAGCCACTTCTCCTTTCCACAGTAGTTAGGGCTACAAAATGTCATTTGTTTATTAGCTCATATGATTTCAAATGACACTGATTTTAAGGGCCAAATTCTAAACCTCGACATTTTTACCCCTTAATTTCTTCTTTGTACTTAAAATCAATACTTCACTGATGCACTAAAAAAAAAAAAAGTTATTTTAAGATGCTATGCCAGATTAAATTTTTTTCAAATAAAAATATATTCCAGTAGGTACTGGATTCCAATTATAGAGACAATTTTCTAAAAACGAGTCATTGTAAATTAGGAAATACTGCCAGGAAGTTAATTTCTGTATAAAAGGTATTAATTCTAAAATCAACATAACCTTAACATCAGGGTTTTAGAAATAGGTAGTAGGAATACGGAGTGGTTCCATAAAATTGCAGCTGTATGGCAAAGGAGTCAGAACATATTTAATCCTTAGAAAGGAAAAGCATTAGACACCATTATAACCTAAAGCTTTATAATAAGTACTGAACCAATGGGGCTGGAGAGAGAGCTCAGTGATTACGAGCGTGTACTGCTCTTACAGAGCACCCAAGTTCAGTTCCTGTTGGGTGGCTTTCAATCACCTTAACTCCAGCTCAAGTGGATCCATATCTGATCTCTGGGGGGCACCCCCCACTCATGTGCACATACCAACATCAATAACAGACAGACAAATGGATACAAAATCTTGAACCATCAACTTGACAGAATTTGGAAGCAAAAGCAAACTAACAAAAGCAAACCAACTATAGCATTATTTGGTGTTTATCTTGCAGATCTAGATTTAGCTTATCTAAAAGTGCTAATATTTTTTAAACCAAAAGTATATCTGTTTACCCAACTGTCTAGAGTTCCAGGACAGCCTAGGCTACAAAAAGCAATGTAACACATAAGCTATGAAGGTAATGCAACAGCAATCAGATGGAGAATGTGATTTTCTTAACTGAAAAGTAATCTGGCAAAAAGAAAAAGAAAAAAGAAAAGAGAAAAGAAAAATCTGGTACTAGTAAACATTACAAAAATAATATCATACTCAGGCACTGGTTGCAAATGGAAAGGACACAAGATGGGTGTATTCTCAATCTGCGAAGAAAACATTCCTGAGTTTCGGCTTAGTTCTCCAGAGTCACATGATCCTCGGCAGGTAGTCTGGCCTCGGCAGGGAAGCTTCTTAGGCTGCACTTTAAGTGGAGAAAGCTTTCCTGATTTCTGCAGATCTCCACCTCCAGGATTTGGTGCATTCTGTATTGCACTATAGTTCCAAAAAAGGAAACAACAAAAGCATTTAAAAGCGGCAAACATAGCTCTCAAAAAATGTATCTTAACAAGAATATCTGGAAGTACATTATGTCCAAAAGATATAACTAACTCAGATGTCCAAAGAAAATTTCAGATTAGAGAGAAACAGTAAGCTGAGAATAGCGATTCACACCTGAAATTCCAGTACTATGGAGGCAAGAAGACTGACACGAATTCAAGGCTATCCTTGGATACACATGGATGCTGTCTCGATCCTCCCTTTCTTCACTCCAAATTGAATTTACATTTGTGAAGGTGAAAGTGCCTAATACAATCATTTTTATGTTCAATACTAATGTGAATAAAACTGAGTAACAACATAATTGTTAACAACTCAGAAGAACACAAGACAGTCTTAGTCTTAATACAGTGCAAAATCCCTCTTGGGTTACAGAAGCCTAAAAAAATATAACTCATTTCTGTGGCAGAAATAGAGCTTTAGTGGACTGAATATATTCTTTTTTTTTTTTTTTTTTAGACAGGGTCTCCCTCTAGTCCCAGCTGGCCTGGAG
>VZQC01004047.1:325885-394237 GCA_009823505.1 Rhizomys pruinosus | reverse complement strand
AAAAAAAAAAAAAAAAAAAAAAAAAAAAATCAACTTACAGGATTACATGTTTAACACTTTTTTTTTTGGTAATTTTGAGACAGGGTCTCCTTTTAGTCCCAGCTGGCCTGGAGCTTGCTCTGTAGACCAGGCTGGCCTTGACTCACAGAGATCCACACCTGCCTCTCCCTCCTCAGTGCTGGGATGAAAGGTGTGCACCACCACACCCGGCTAACACTTTTTATTTTGAAAAAACAATCTCTTTAGTCTTGTGTTTATCTTTGATAATTTACTTATGATCTAAAATTAGACATCTCTCCTGGCTTAAAGAGAATGAACACTGAATATTATCTGAGAACTTGAGTGCTTAAAGGTAACGTTACCAAAAAGAACAGGGGAAATGACTGCCAGAGGTAGGAATGAGCAGCCACACAACTGCCTGCACCATTCTCTCCTTCAGGCCTTTTGTCATCCATAGCCCTTGGGTTATCTTAAATCTGGTCATAATAGTTTTTATCTCTTGACATTAATCCACCCCAATATATACACAGTCATGTACCAAATCACTTCTTTTTTTTTTAATTTTTTTATTTATTTATTTATTTCCGTATGTGTATGAATGTATTGTCTACATGCAAGTCTGTGCACCCGTGACGTGCAATGCCGCGGAGGTCAGAAGAGGGCGTCGGACTCCCCTGGAACTGGAGCTCTCCTGGAATTGGAGTTTCAGACGGCTCTCGGCCGCCATGTAGGTGCTGGGGATCGAACCCGGGTCCTCTGCAAGAGCGGTCGGCGCTCTTAACCGCTAGGCCATCGCTCCAGCCCCCCCAAATCACTTCTATACACTTCACACACAATACATATAAGGCCAAACACAGTGCTGGCTTAGAACTCGCTATGCTGGGATTAAAGATATGTGCCACCATGCATGGCCTTCTTGAGTAATTTTTAAGGAAAAGAAATCAGTGTTTACAGAATATCATAGCACACTAGTGGGACATACAGGGTGCAAGACATTAGTGGCACACAAACCAGGTCTGTGTGGACAGAGGGAAGGGCTGCTCAGGCTAACTTGTAGGCTCCTTCAACTTTTAGCTCAGGACTTATACTTCCAATAAATAATCCATTGACATCCATAACAGATAGTATATTTTAGGCCAGAGTGATGAAATCTGGATTTTAATCTGTAACAGAAGCCCAGTGACATGGGAATAATACAATAAAAGACTACTACAGCTATAGCATGGGTAACAATACAGGGTCAGCATCTGCCACTCACGTAAAATCTTGAAGAAGAACACGGGCAGGGAAAAAGGGCACTTCGACATTGCTTTGTTTGGTTTTCCAGTCTAAAATGTTCATAACATCTTCCTTTTTCATTAAAAAGCCATCACAATTTCGTACAGCAGCTTCCAACAGGACCCGTATTGAATAAGGCAGAATATCTGATTCAAGAGAGAAAAATATAACTATTAACGAGAGAATGGTTTTATTTATTTATTTATTTTATTTTATTTTTTTTTGGTCTTTTCGAGACAGGGTCTCCCTGTAGCCCCAGCTGTCCTGGAACTCGCTCTGTAGACCAGGCTGGCCTCGAATTCACAAAGATCCACCTGCTTCTGCCTCCCAAGTGCTAGGATTAAAGGCATGCCCCACCACACATGGCGAGAGAATGGTTATTATCTACATATTGCAACACCCCCAGTATAATAAATATTGAAAAGCAAAGAGTATCAAATAAATGATACTGGTTAGCCTCAACTGTCAACTGACATAATCTAAAGTCATCTGAGAGAAGCCTTACTTAAAGAATTGCCAGCTGGGTGTGGTGGCATACCTGGGAGGCAGAGGCAGGCAGATTTTTGTGAGTTCAAGGCCAGCCTGGTCTACATAGTGAGTTCCAGGACAGGTGGGGCTATAGGGAGACCCTGTCTCAATAATGACAAAACAAAAACAAAACAAAAAAGAATTGCCTAGATTATACTAGCTTATGGACATGTCTATGAGTGACTGTCTTGGTAATTAACTGATGTAAAGGGCCCAATCCATTGTGGGCAATGCAGTCCCTAGGCATATGGCCCTGGGTTGAGAGGGGGGAGGGGAGGGGAGAGGGGAGAGGGAGGGAGGGGAAAGAGGGAGGGTGGGAGGGGAACGGGAGGGGAGAAGAAGGGGAGGGAAGGGGAAGGGGGAGGGGAGGGGAAGGGGGAGAAGGGGAGGGAGGGGAAGGGGGGGGGGGGAAGGGGGAGGGGAGGGGAGTGAATTAGTATGAGATTGATTACATAACCAAGACAATCCATACAATGGATTACTATGTAGTTACTTAAAGTTCTACATGTAAATAAGGTGTGATCTTCTGAATATATTATTGAGAAAAAGCAGCACCAAAGAGTTTGCATAGTATCCACTACCTTCCTCAGAAAGGAGGTTAAATACATAATACAAAATATATAATTAAAGGTCGAGCATGGTGACACATGCCTTTAATCCCAGTACTTTGGAGACAGAGGCAGGCAGATCTGTTTGAGTTTGAGGCCAGTCTGCTCTACACAGCAAGTTACAGGCAAGCTAGGGTAATGCAGTACGGCTCTGTCTCAACAACAACAACAACAACAACAACAACAACAAAGAAAATACAATTAAAACATTTACTAGGACAAGGTGTGGTGGTAAATGCCTTTTATCACAGCACTCAAGAGGCAGCAGGTACATCTCTATGAGTTGGAGGCCAGTAGAGTCTACAAAGTTGAACTCCAAGCCAGCCAGGGATACACAGTGAGAAGCTGTCTTAAAAAAAAAGGGGGGGGGGGATGGGGAGCAGAAAGCTATGCACACAAGCACACACACATACCACCTACACACACACACACACACACACACACACACACACACACACACACAAATAGCACTTTCATCAGATGTATGCATGTATGTCTGTAATCCCAGTACTGCGCAAGTTGGAGGGAGTACTATGAGAAATGGGAAAGACTGCTTATTAGTACAGCATAAAAGACTGGATAAGTAATAATAATCATGTGTCAACATGTGGACATGACATGTCCATGTTACACTAAATGTAAAAATAGACTTTTGAGGCAACCAGAGAAATTTACTGGCTACTAGGCTTAGATTATTTTAAGGAATTACTTAATTCTGTTAGCAATAATAATGGTATTAATCTTTTAAGTCCTTTTAAATATCTGATCTGCATACTGAATACTATTAACAAGTTAAGAAGATGGTATAATATGAACATGATATGAAACAAATGGAAATGTTGATGTTTGGCTGATAAATACATGGTGACATTATATGAATCTCTTCTTGGTTTTGTTTTCTATTAAGAAAATAAACATTGCTAGGCTTAATGGAACATGCCCATAATCCCAGTACTTGGGAAGCAGAGGCAGGAGATTCACAAGTCAAAGTCTATCATGGGCTACAAAGTGAGACCTTGTTTCAAACCTCTACTCCCCACTCCTCCCTTCTAATTACTGACTTTTCTAGTGTGTTCCAGTATTTGGCAAATAAACCAGACATAGTATTGGTTCTCATAAAGTTGGGAGATTCAGACAGTAAACAAATATTTACAAACAGTAGAAGGTGCCATAAGAGAAGGTGGTCGTGTTTAGTAACAGATGGTAACAGAAGGGACCTCTTTAGATAGGAGTGAGCAGTAGAGGTGTCTCTGAGAAACAAATGACATCCTTTAAATAAAAATAAAAACAAAACCCCCGGGGCTGGAGAGATGGCTCAGCGGTTAAGAGCACTTGCACATGGCTGCTTTTGCAGAGGACCTGGATTTGATTTCCAGCACCCACACGGCAGCTAACATCTATCTATATAACTCTACTTCCAAGAGATCCAACCACCTCTTCTGACCTCTGTGGGCACTGCATGACACTGGTGCACTTTCATACATGTAGGCAATATATTCATACACATAAAATAAAATAAAAATATTTTAAAAAGCCCAAACTTCCTTATCTAGAGCTGCTTTAGGTTCATAGCAAAAGTAAAAGGTGGAGAATTCCCATGTACCCTCAGCAACTAAAGGCATCGTCTATATTATCAACATTCTCTACCAGAGTGTCTGTTACAACTAATGAGCCTGCATGGACACATCAGTTTACCACCAGGCTTCACACTTACTTTTTATTCCATTTTCTTTTATTAAAAAATTAATATTTTGGTCTTTGAGACAGGGACTCCCTGTAGCCCCAGCTACCCTGGAACTCTCTATGTAGACCAGGCTGACCTTGAACCAGAGATCTACCTGCCTCTGCCTCCCTAGTGCTAGGATTAAAGGTGTACACCACCATGCCCAGATTTATTATTTTTTATTTTATGTGTATGAGTGTATTGCTTGCATATAAGTGCAATGCCAGAGGAGGTAAGAATAGGGTGCTGGATATCCTAAACTGGAGTTATGGACAGTTGTAGCTGCCATGTGGATGCTGGGAATCAAACCCAGGTCCTCTGCAAGGGAAGCCAGCATTCTTATTCTTAATTGCTGAGCCATCTTTGAAATTTTTCATGTACCTAAATGATAGAAAAGATATGTAGGAAAAAAAAAAAAGATACATAGGAGCTGGGAGTGGTGGCACACAACTTTAATTCCAGAGCTCAGAAGGCAGAGGCAAGCAGACTTCTCTTAAATCGAGGTCAGCCTGGTCTACAGTAAGTTCCAGGTTGGCTGGGGCAATAGGGAGACTCTGTTAAAAAGCACCCCCCGCCCCCCCCAAAAAAGGGTATGTAGGGTTGTAATTAAAGAGGAAAAATACAAAATTCAAGGGCTGAAGAGATAGCTTGGTAGTTAAGACCTGTTCTTTCAGAGGACCTGGATTCGATTCCCAACACTCAGAGCACAGCTAACGATCATCAGTAGCTCCAATTCCATGGGATTTGATGACCTGGCTTTACGGGCACTGTACATATGGGTGTACTTACATGTAGTCAAAACACTCATATACATAAGAAAATAAAATAAAAATTGAATTTAAGTGCAGAATTCTACATCTAGACAGGTTAAGAGCACTGACTGTTCTTGTAGAGGACCAGGGTTCGTTTCTCAGCACCCACAGGTAGATAACATCTGTTTGTAACTCCAGTTCCAGGAGATCTGACCTTGGTGAGCACTGCATGACATGCATACTTATATACATGTAGGCAATATACTCATAAAATAAAAATAATAAAGTATTTAAAGAAGTAAAAATAGGGCTGGAGAGATGGCTCAGCAGTTAAGAGCACTAACTGCTCTTGCAGAGGACCCGGGTTCGATCCCCAGCACCCACATAGTGACTGAAAACCATTTTTAAAGAAGTAGAAATAAGCCGAGTGTGGTGGCACAGGCCTTTAATCCTAGCATTCGGGAGGCAGAGGTAGGTGGATCTTTGTGAGTTCAAGGCCAGCCTAGTCTACAGAGTGAGCTCTAGGCCAGCTGGGACTAATGGGAGTCCCTGTCTTGAAAAGACTAACTAACTAACTAACTAAATAAATAAATAAATAAATAAATATTCCAAGTCCATACTTGCTATTTACTATAGTATAACCTTTGGAAAATGACTAAGTTGATAACATTTTTACATTTAAAAATGAAAATGCCAGAGGCTCCAGAGATGACTCAGCCAGTAAATCACTTCCTGTGGAAGGTTGGGAAGCAGAGCCTGGATCTCCCAGCATCTATGTTAAAAGCCAGACGTGGCAGCATGGGATTGGAATTAAAGCCCTGGGGGTGAAAACAAGCATCAATGGAGGTGAGGTTATTGGCCAGTGAGCTCAATCAGTGAGCTTCTGGTTCAGGGAAAGACCTTGTCTCAAAAAAATAAGGTAGAGTGACAGAGGAAGACATCTATCATTGAACTCTGGCCTCCATAGGTGCACACGTTATGTACATACACAGACACATAGGCACTCATGCACACACAGAAACTCCACCGACTTAAAGAGATGTGAAATGTCCTCCTTACCTTACCTATCTAGTATGTGTATAACTTAGACAAAGAACAATAGAAGGCACTTAATGAACATTACAGGTTTTTAAACTTAAAAATTTTGTGTTTTGCATGCATGTATTTAAGTGTACCACATGCATGCAATGGCAGAGGAGGCCAGAAGAGGGTGTTGGATCCCCTGGAATTGGAGCTAATGATGTTTGTTAGTTGTTGTGTGGGAGGCTAGGGGCTGAACCTGGGTTCTCGGCAAGGGCAGCCAGTACTCATAACTGCTGAGCCATCTTTCCAGCCCCCTAATTTTTTCTTTTTACCTTTTGTTATTTGTGTGTTTACGTGTAGGTATGGGCATGCCATGGATGTATGTGGAGGTCAGAGGACAACTCACAGTCCTCACAGAATTGGTTCTCAGGTCTTACCACATGGGTTCTGAGTAGTGAATTCAGGTCCTCATGCTTTGTGCCATGGCACAAAGGACCCAAGTCCACATACACACTGTGACATCATGCTGTCTAGCCCCTATTAATTAACTAAAGAAATAGTAATGTGATGCCAGGTATGGTGGCCCACACCTTTAATCCCAGCACTAAGGAGGCAGAGGCACGTGGATTTCTGGGGGTTCAAGGCCAGCCTGGTCTACATAGTGAGTTCCTGGCCAGCTGACCCTGTAATGAAACTAAACCACCCTTCTTTGAGACAAAAGCTGTGTATGTGTAACCCGAGGCATGAGGAAAATCAGTACCTGGTGGACTTGCTCATGAGCCACAATAGACACTACAACATGTTGCTATTCCAGTCCCATGAAGAATGTGGCCTGAAGACAATTAAGGAAGGGCAGCCATCACTGAGGAAATGGACGTGAGTGGGAGTGGTTACGGTTCACTCAATTCACTGGGCCTGAAAGGACTGTTTCATAAGAAAGAAGTTGATTCCAGTCTGGTATGGGTACTTAGTGGCTTTGCTGAGCTCCATGGTAGAATGTGATTATTTATGAGGCAGAGAGGCTCTAGAGGACTGTCTTAGGTGCGCACATTAATCAGCCTTAAGTGCCACACCAATCAAAAGCAGATGAAAGAATGGCAAAGTAGACAAGGGGCCTCTTCAGTTCCCTTGAAAGCAAATGTACCTAGTTTGTGCAGAACTGACCTTAGGGACAAATCTGACAAACTCAGTGCTCGTGAACCTCTGAAACACTTCAAAACCTGAGTAATAGTTCATCAAAGGGATCAAAGAAGAAATGGACAACAGAGTGGTACAGGGAAAGACAACTGTTTATCTTAGGAGGGGGCAGTTAGTCCCCCAGAGTATACCTCAAGTGTACTGGGGATAGAGACTGTTTGGGGAGCCAACTCAAACACAAAGTACAGTAGGAGGGACTTGTTTGGAGCAGGACCAAAGGACCAAGTCAACACCATCTAGCATGAGAGGTGTGGGGAAATATGCAGCACCCCAAATGAGGAAGCAGGTTGGTTCATGAAGAGCCAAACAAGGTGCTTCTCATCCATGTTGCTATACTCAACATTACTCTTTCGAGGAAACTGATAGAAGTAATGGGATAGTTTCATGCAATATTGGAATTTGCTAAATAACTTTGAGTGTCTCTTTCAGCTGCTGACTCTCAAGACAGATTGCCTGTTTCTTGAAGGGCTGGTAGAGATCCTGCCCCACATTCTGTAAATATCCACTATATAATGCTAATCCTCAAGTGTCTTATCATTTTGGAAAAGCATCTGGAAGAGGAGTAAAAACACAGAAGGCACCTTATGTGGGAGAAAAAAAGCATGCCCAGAAGCCATAAGGTTACTGAAAAATATCCCAGTGCGAAGAGCAGGTTACTGCCATGCAAGATCAAAGAGGCCCTACAAACTATAAAGGCTTCTGCCTCTGCTGTTGGTTGCACACCCAAACTAGATACTATGTCCTCACTGATGAAGACACCACATGCTGTGGCTGAGATAGAAGCCCCTGCCTAGACCTGGCACCTCGGATGCTGAGGAAATTGTGACACTCTTGCTCAGATGAGGATCCTAAATGCTGTATAACCAATATCCTGCTATTGAAAGTGGGATAGCTGCTGTAAGTATAACTGATTTCTGATTGGATTTAAAGCTTGATCTACAGAAGAGGGTCCATACTTGGTAGTGTAAACCAGAGCAAAGACCTGTGGCAAAGGAGGTCTTAGGTTCTAGTAGGAATGCTGATGCTATTGTTTTGTTAAACAGATGTGATACACTTGTGAAAATGCCTTAAAAATTTTTTTTGTTGTTTAGCTGGGCATCGTGGTACACACCTGTGATGTCGGCAGAGGCAGGTAGATCTCTGAGTTCAAGGCCAGCCTAGTCTACACAGTGGGTTCCTGGCTAGCCAGGGCTACTCGTTGAGACCCTATCTCAAAAAAACGACAAAAACAGGGGGCTGGAGAGATGGCCTAGCGGTTAAGAGCACCAACCGCTCTTACAGAGGACCCGGGTTCGATCCCCAGCACCCACATGGCGGCCGAGAACCGTCCGAAACTCCAATTCCAGGAGAACTCCAGTTCCAGGGGAATCCAACACCCTCTTCTGACCTCCGCGGCATTGCACAACACGGGTACACAGACCTGCATGCAGACAGTACATTCATACACATACAAAAATAAATAAAATTAAAAAAAAACTTAAAAAAAAAAAACGACAAAAACAAAAAAATTTTTGCTTTTTTTGTTTTAATTTTTTTATTTATTTTTTATGTGTATGAATTACTGTCTGCATGTAGGTTTGTGCGCCCGTGTCATAAGAGGGCATTGGATTCCCCTGGAACTGGAGTTAAAGACAGTTCTCAGCCGCCATGTGGGTGCTGGGATCGAACCCGGGTCCTCTGAAAGAGCAGTCAGCGATCTTAACTGCTAGGCGATCTCTCCAGCCCCAATATTTTTGTTTTTTATTCCTGTATTTGCGGCTGCTGCCAACCTCAATTGTAAAGGGAGATTTTTAATTTTTTGTAGTGGGCAGTGGTTACCATAGAGACTCATAACCAGTCAAACTGCTGAGAGTGACTGCTGCTGTGCATAATGACCCAATACCAAGCCATAAATGTAAGAATGAAACATCGACATTACACTCTCCACCCCCATCCAAAGCCCAAGGAACATTTCTGAAGAGGGTGTCGAAGAATGTAAGAACAGGAGGAAGAGGGTGGAGTGTTCCATAACTGTATCCTTAGAATTGGAACATTCTCTCTTGGGAAGATAGAGAGAGGCTTGAAAGACTGAGAAAGCAAATTAAACTTAACAGGAATAACAAAGCCCTTCCCATAACCTGTAAACAATTCCTACATTCATGCCTCTGTAAGTCACTCCAATAAACCCACTGATTTTCTAAGCTAGACCTGGATGGAATTGTTCATGTTCTCCCAGGAAAAGTGACACAAGGCTTGGCTTTCCTGCCTTTTCAGTAGATCATATCACTTCCTTAAACTCAAGAACTGCTCTTTAAAAAAAAATAATTTAATGTTTACATATTTTGTGTATCTTATATTTCACCCTTGCCAAGTGAACACTTTAATGATTTTAGTAAAATGTGACAGGTTATGCAATAAACATCATGAATGAGTTTTACAACATTCTCATCAATTCAACAAATCTCATGTCCATTTACTGTTAATTATCAGTCTCTCTTTTTCAACTCCAGGAAATCACTATTCCAGGAAATCTACTCTTCATCTTTTCTAGATATTTCCTACAAACGGTATTATCATACAATGCCTTTTGTGTCTGGCCTTTACTGAACGTGCTTTAAAGTCTACCCATACTGCAGCATGTATCTATAAATTTCCTTTACTGTATGGTACAATTTTTGTCTTAAGTTTACTCATGGAAGGACACCTTGGCTGTTTTCAATTTTTCCCTCTTATGAAAATGCTTCCTAGATTACATGTTTGTAAATGTGTATATATTAAATGTTTTCACTCCTCTTGGGAAGGCAGTTAAGAGTGGAACTGCTGGGGAATAATAAATTTATGAGTAACTACTCATTAATTCATTGATTCAGTGGTACTGGAGTTCAAAGCTAGGGCCCTGCACATGCTAAGTGAGTATGCACCATGGGCTATTCCACCAGGCCCCTAACTTTTTAACAGTCAAACTACCTTCCAAGTAGCAGGGAGGCTTCTATTTCTCCACATCCTCCCCACCATTGGTTACTGTGTTTCCCATCACACCCACCTGGACCTAGCTAGAATTCTAAAACCCTTACAGCAACATTCAAAGAAACTAACAATTTCCTCCTTGAAATGACTTTTTCTACTTGCTCACAAAACTACTTTCTCCAATTTTCTTTCTGCTTAGAGACAATTTCCTTTTTGTCTCCCATCTTACATTTTTCCATGCATTTGAACAGATTGCCTTTGCTTCAGACTATGTTCACAAAGATGTGTATACAGTCACTAGCCTTAAAAGAGACTTTCAAAACAAAAAAGAAAAAAAAAAAAAAAAAAAAGCCAGTCAGGGTGGCGCAAACAAAGGAAGTTGTGTTTTTTTTTTTTTGGTGTTTTTGGGGACTGTAGCCCCAGTCTCAAAAATATCAAAACCAGAACAAGAAAAACTTTCAAGAGCAAAGAGTAGACCTGCTTACTGCCCAGTATAAAGATTTGGGTTTCACAAGTCCAGTTTTCTATAACCAGCAGTTGTGTGTGTAGAAAAGCACTTGACCCCTGTCTTTAAAAAAAAAAAAGGGGGGGGGTGGAGGGGGTGGAGAGATGGCTCAGTGGTTAAAGAGCACCGGCTGCTTTTGCAGAGGACCTGGGTTTGATTCCCAGCACCCACATGGCGGCTAAGAACTGTCTTTAAGCTGCGTATGGTGGAGCCCACCTTTTAATCCTAGCACTCGGGAGGCAGAGGCAGGTGGATCTCTGTGAGTTCAAGGCCAGCCTGGTCTACAGAGTGAGTTCAGGCCAGCTGGGGCTAGTGGGAAACCCTGTCTCCAAAAAAAAAAAAGAGCACTTGACCCTTTCCAACACCATTCTGTACAAGTAGAGCTCGAGAAGCCAACATAGATGTAGATAGTAAGGTACTGCTTTGCCTTGTGAATAAAACCATAGAGATCCAGAGTTGTATGCTTTTTCGCAACACCCACCTGTTACCTTACCCCATTAACCTGCAAGGAATGTAAGAATGTTAGATCCTTTGAGGTTGGTATACTGTTCTGATGCTCTTCGACTCCTTTTATCTTCAGATGGAGGAACTCCTATCCAGGCTTACTTGTCTACAGTGCTTCTCCCAGAGCTTTTAATTGCACCTATTGGCTTCAATTATGCCTATCTAACTTTAGCCACCTTTCTATAAACCAGCTCCAAAACCACATGCCTAATTGCCTTCTGAACATCTACTGATATGTTCCCAAGTTCATTAGCACCTAGGCTGAACTCAAGTGATTTTTACCTAGAGAGTCTTAGCTGGATGGCAAGCCATTCACAACATACAAAGAATGGTCAACAGTGGTCATATTGGGAATTATTCAAAATGTGTATAGTGGGTTATACAGATATAAGATTAGGGTGGACCAATAACAAACAGAAATAAAGAGACAAGGTAGCTGTCAAATGACAGACAACCTTTGGCTCAGATTTTGGTAAGACTATACTTTCCTCTGCCATCTTTGGATGTCTGGAAACTGTAATATATTTTCTATTTGTTAGTTCCTTATAGTCCACAGTAAAGACTAGGATAGCATATACTAAAGTACAGAAAGAGAAGTATGTGAGCATCAGAACAAAGTAGAAGGAATGCACACTTTCAATCTAACAATTCTATATTTGTATTACACACACACAAATGCACACAAACACATACACTCACTACAAGGCAGAAGTGTAGTTCAGTGGTATCGCATTTGCCTAGTATGTGTAAGGCCTTAGGTTCCGTATGTAATGGGGGGGGGATGATATAGTCCTATTTATAGAGAAATTGTAGGTTGTACCCACTTTGACAGTCACAGATCTGTTGATTAAAACCATGATGATACTGCCAATTAAAAGCTGAAGCAAGGTCTGGTGTGCACACTGTTAATCCCAGCACTCTGGAAGCAGAGGCAGGATCTTTGTGAGATAAAGGCCAGCCTGGTCTACAAAGAAAAGATGGGGCTTCAGGGAGACCCTGTCTCAAACCACAACAAAGAAAGCTGTAGCAGAATGTAAGTATCCATTCTACTAGAGCTCACACTCCTTGACTCAGAAACCAAATAGATTCAGATAGCAAGGGATGCTGTACTGAATGACATGGAAAGATGTTCATGATGATTTAAGTTAAAAAAAAAAAAAAAGGTCACAAAACAATACATACTGTATTTTCATTAAAAGCAGCATTCATATTTTGTATATACAGATTGTGACTGTCTACATCATCTAGGAAGGTCTTACCATTTTATAATTCTTATATTCAATACAGATTTTCTTTCAGAGATCACTAACTAGGGTTGGATTTCTCTGTTGCTGTTGTTTGTTCTGGTGCTGGGATCCAATCCAGGGCTTTGCACATGTTCTACCACTGAGCTCTCCCCATCCCCTCGCGTTTGGAGACTGACTCTCAGTATGTCACTTGTGCTGGACTTGAACCAAGATCTTTTTGACATTTGCCAACATGCCTGGCTATAAAGCAGAATGTAAACTAGTTCTACTTCATGCTGGTTCTACTCTAGGACTGAGTGGTACTGGTTAAGAAAGTAAGCAGCCAGGAAGGGTATTTTTTCTTAAGAGGTAACAATCTAACCTGAAATAAAGGGGCCTGAAGCATCACACCAGCTGAAAGATGAACATTTCACCTTAGAAAGTCTTCTCAGTCTTCCCCACCACTAACACTTTCATTCATGTTTCCGAGATGCTGCTCATTTTAATTCTCTAAGGTTAACTGCTCTCCACATGCCCTGTATTGAAGGGAATTTAATTCCTTCAGAAAGCAGTCTCTATTATAAGCAAGAGATTGTTCTCTGCCCTGGAAATATGCAAACTTTTAAATTCAGAGATCCACTTAACATAGTCACTCAAGATCTCTTAGGTTTCTAGTCAGCACTGAAGTGCCAAAGAGGCAGCATTAAAAAAGGAATCCTCCAAGAAAAAAATCATATCAAGTCAAAACAATAGTCAATGTCTCTGGAGAGTCCATTTCTATACTAATATAAAGTATAAATTAGAGAAACAAAAAAGACAAAATGGCAGCAAAAGAAAAATAATGCAGAAATCAACTAATTTGTATTATTACCTATTTAAAGACTAAGAAAGCATTACGGGACCCGAAGATATGGCTCAGCAGTTAAGAGCACTATCTGCTCTTACAGAGAACCTGGGTTCAATTCCCAGCACTCACATGGCACTAACAACTCTAACTCCAGTTCCAGGGGAATCCGATGCCCCCTTTTGCCCTCTGCAGGCACTGTCATGCACCTACCTACATGAAGGCAATATACACTCATACACATAAGCAATAAATAAAGCTGGGCATAGTGCCTCAGGTACTCCAGAGTACTCCAGAGGCAGAGGCAGGTGGACCTCTGAGTTTAAGGCCTGCCTATTCTACATAGAGAATTCCAGGCCAGCTAAGGCTACAGGGAGACCTTGTATGTATATGTTACATACAGATGCCCATAAGATCTTATTTTCCATTAGAAAACATTCATCATCCCCTTTCATTTTACAATTGCTTTTTAATTAACTTTTTATGTGTATTAATGTTTTCTCTGCATGTAAGTGCACCTGTGCATGTGATGTCTGCAGAAGCCAGAAGAGCAATGTATTGGATCCCCTGGAACTGGAGTCAAGAAAGGTTGTTAGCTACCACATGGGTGCTGGGAACTGAACCCAGGTCCTCTACAAGAGCAGCCAGTGCTCTTAATGGCTGAGCCGTCTCTCCAGCTCCTACAATTGCTTTTGATTCCCTACTGATTCTGTATTTATGGGTCATCTTCAAGAGGGCACATTTCTACAAATTATCCATAGGAAGTATTTATTCTCAAGCACCAAAAAAACCCCATCCTTATGTGTACGTTCTTTTAATTTATTAACCTATCAAATTTAGGTGAAAAACTTTTGAAGGGCTGAGGATGTAGTTCAGTGGGCAAAGTGCTTGCTTAGCGTGCAGGAGACCCTGGGTTTGATCCATAACACCACATGAACCAGGGGTGGTGGCATGCACCTGCAATCTCAGCACTGGGGGAGATTGAGACAGACTCATCAGAAGACTGAAGCCTGTCTGGGCCACACAGTGAGTTCCTACATCAGGTTGTCTCAAAACAAAACAAAACAAACCTATAAAACAAAACAACAAAAACATTGGCGGCCATAATCAGTAGATATATGGGGGGGGGAATACAAAGAGCAGGGCATAGTGGCACACACCTTTAATCCCAGTGTGGTCAAGAGGCAGAGGCAGGGGAATCTCTGTAAGATCCAGGACAGCCTGGTTTACATAGTGAGTTCCAGGCCAGCTAGGGCTACAGGAGACCTTGTCTCAAGACAAAACAAAACAAAAATAATAAAAGATAAAAGGTCTTCTGTGTATATGTATATAGGATGATGTGTGTCAGTGGTGGATGGCTTCCCTTATTCTTTATTTTCTGAGACAGTCTCTTACCCAGAGCTTGCCATTTTGGTTAGATTGGCTGGTTAGGTGAACCTCAGAGACCTACCTGTCTCTGCCTCCCTTGGGCTGGGATTCCAGGTGCAAGCCACCATGCCCAGCTTTTCTTATTTGCTTTTTTGAGGCTGTGTAGACCAGGCTGGCCTCAATTTCACAGAGATTCTCCTGTTTCTGCCTCCCAAGTGCTGGCTATGCCCAGCTTTTTATGCAGGTGCTGCGGGAGTCTCATGTTTGTGTGATAAGAACTTTAACAATCAAGGTTTTTCAAAAGCAAATCAAGTTCATCATCAGTTAAGGGATTAAACCAATGAAAAGTATAAGGTACTGAGAAAACAACCAACCCCTTATAACACAAATCACTGCATCTCAAATATACAAAGTAAAGGATATTGTCATTCTAATGAACTACTTTTTTTTTTTTTTTTTTTTTTGTCTTTTCGGAACACCGGGTCTCCTTGTGCCCCAGTGTCCTGGGACTCATTCCGTAGAACAGGCTGGCCTTGAACTCACAACGATCGCCTGCCTCTACCTCCCAAGTGCTAGGATTAAAGGCATGCGCCACCACGCCTGGCTTCTAATGAACTATTTTTAAGTCTTAAAATTTTTATTTTTTATGTATGCATGGATGTTAAGTGCTCCCATGTCATGCAATGCCCATGGAGATCAGAAGAGGATGTTGGATCCCTGGGAACTGGAGTTACAGATGGTCGTTGGCTGCCACATGGGTACTAGGAACCAAACCCAGGTCCTCTGCAAAAGCAGACAGTGCTCTTAACTGTTGAGCCACTTCTCCAGCCCCCATTTTTTTTTTTTTTTTTTTGAGACAGGGTCTCACTGTGTAGCCTTGGATGCAAACCACACTGCCTTCAAAAATCAAAGAAATCCACCTGCAGCTGTTTCCTAAGTGCTGAGAATTTTTAGAGCAATATATAATTCTAAGACAGGGATTTTTTCTTTCTTTTGGTCTTTTTGATCTTTTCGAGACAGGGTCTCCCTGTAGCTCCAGCTGTCCTGGAACTCACTATGTAGACCAGGTTGGCCTTGAACCCACAGAGATCCACCTGCCTCTGCTCCCGAGCGCTGGTTACCGGCATGCGTCCACCACGCCTGGCAGACAGGATCTTTTTTTTTTTTTTTTTTTATTTGATCAATGTACTGTCTGCATGTAGGTTTGTGCACCGTGTCTGCAATGCTGCGGAAGTCAGAAGAGGGCATTGGATTCCCCTGGAACTGGAGTTCTCCTGGAATTGGAGTTACAGATGGTTCTCAGCCGCCATGTGGGTACTGGGGATCGAACCCGGGTCCTCTGCAAGAGTAGTCAGCGCTCTTAACCGCTAGGCCATCTCTCCAGCCCAGACAGGGATCTTTTAAGCTAATCCAAAATACCTAAGTTGTCTCACAATGGCACAATAAATACCATACACAGCAGTCTAGAATATTTGACAAAATATTTGAATTAATGAAAATCTGCACAAAAGCCAAATCCTCTTAATTACATCAAAAGAGAAAAAACAGGATTAAAGTCCCTCTAAAACAGAAGGTTGGCCATGTCTTCATGAAGTTTTCATAGAAAAGTTTGTCACTCTTCCAAACAGGTCTTTTGATCAGTGGACTGATTGGGAAAGTTACTCAACTTTCAATTAAGTCAAAGGCTGGGCATGATGGGATCATATCTGCAATCCCAAAATTTGGGAAGATGCAATAGGACAGCTCAAGGCCAACCTGGGGTACTTTTAATGAGACCCTATCTCAAAACAAAGCATGGGAGATGTCTCGGTTCAAGAACACTGGCTAAGGACCCAGATTCTGTTTCCAGCACCTACATGGTAGCTAACAACCATCTGTAACTCCTTTTTCAGGGAATCCAACATGCTTTTCTGGCTTCCACAGGCACTGCACATGCACAGTGTACTTACATTCAGGGAGACAAAATTCATACATAAAATTTTAAATGAATAATATATTTTAAAAATATATTTAAAAATAGCTGCCGGGCATGGTGGCACACACCTTTAATCCTAGCACAGGCAGGCGGATCTTTGTGGGTTCAAGGCCAGCCTGGTCTACAGAGCGAGTTCTAGGCCAGCTGGGGCTACAGGGAGACCCTGTCTCAAAAAGACCAAAAAAATAAAAAATAAAAAAATTAAACATCCAAGACTTTCATTTATCCAATGTTCTTGAGGTTAACCAAATATGTTCTTTGGAGACAATGATTAGGAATGCACAAAAGTATCATGCTAGCCATGCCTAGCACTAGAGAGCTATTTAAATCAGTGGGCTCAGTTGACAATTTCAATTTAAGGGTGACATAAAGAATAGTTGTGGGCACTGTTCACTTGACAAAGTAAAATACAGTTGGCAATAGTCTAAAAATACATTGTGGGGCTGGAGAGAGATAGCTCAGCGGTTAAGAGCACTGACTGTTCGTATAGAGGACCCAGGTTCGAATCTCAGCACTCACATGGCGGCTAAGAACTGTCTTAGGCCAGATGTGGAGGCACATGCCTTTAATCCTGGCACTCGGGAGGCAGAGGCAGGTGGAGGTCTGTGAGTTCAAGGCCAGCCTGGTCTACACAGGGAGCTCCAGGCTAGCTGGGACTCAAAATGAAGAAGGGAAACCCCCACCCCCCACAAATAACATTGTTTTATTGTTGTTGTCATCTGAATTTCACTATCTGCCTAGAACTCAGGATGTAAACCAGATGGTCCTTGAACTCACCAAGACCTCCTAGCCTCTGCCTCCAGAATGCTGGCATTAAAGGTGTGAGCCACCACACTTTAACTCCCACTACCCCCAGCTGGCCTGGCCTTGAACTCACAGAGATCCAGCTGCCTCTGCCTCCTGAGTGCTAGGATTAAAGGCATTCGTCACCATGCCCAGCTTAAAGACCGTTCTTAGCCGATATGTGGGTGCTGGGAATCAATCCTGGGTCCTTTGCAAGAGCAGTCGGTGCTCTTAACCGCTGAGCCATCTCTCCAGCCTAACTCAGATTAAAAAAAAAAAAAAAAAGTTATTGTTTTTTATTTTATGTGTATGAGTGCATGGATGTGCCTAAATGCATTGCATGCATGTAAGTACACTCTCTGTTGTGCAATGTCCAGAGAGTTAGAACAAGGCTTTAGGTTCCCCTAGAATTGGGAGTTATGGAGAGTTAAGATGCCAAATGGGGAACCCAGGTCCTCTCTGAGAGAAACTGGTGCTCTTAACCACTAAGCCATCTCTCCAGCCCCCTCAACTCAGATTTTTAAAGGGGGGGGGGAAGGGGGACTATGGGTTTACATCTTCCTCAAACAAAAGTCCTCAGTTTTGTAAATAAGAGAGATGTGTGGGTATACCTGTTAACGCATAGTGGAAATACATTCAAAATGTCTTCAGCTCAGCTTGACCAATGCATTCTAATTACTAGAAGCTAAACAAGCCCAAGAAAAATATAAAGCAACATTACCATACTTGGTGCCTCCAAGTTTAGGTACATTGAAGAACTTCTTATGTGAATTGTCACTTAATGTTTCAATAAGGTACTCAAAGGTGTATCCTGTGGGGTGAAAAACACAAATGTTTCATAAAATCCAACTATCATATTCAATGAGAAAACACCTTGGAGCTTAACAAATTTGCTCAGCACTGTGCAATGGTGAAAATGCTGCATTATTTACACTATCCAGCAAGGTGGCTATTAGGCACATGTGACTGCTGAGAACTTGACAATGGCTATGGTGACTGACATGACCCATGTTTAACTTTACTGACACATGTGGATAGTCCCCACCATTTGGAGATAGTACAGTTCTAAAGTACTTGTCAAGTAAAAAAAACTGTGAAGACAATTCACTATTTATTTTGTGACGGTTTCACACTGCTCAAATTGGATCCAAATTATGTAGCCTGGTCTTGCCTCATTCTCCTGAATGCTGGGATTAGAGGCATGAACCACCATGCTCATCTAGCAACCTTCCATCTTAAAATAGGTTAAATGCCTGCAAAGATACAATAAGTATGATTTAAATGTAAAGTTTCAGAAAAATATGTGCTAAAAAACTGCATTTAAGTACAGACAAAACAATTTGAGAATGCAATCATGTTAGAACTTAAAAAAACAAAAGGCAGCCAGGCGTGGTGGTACACACCATTAATCCTGCACTCGGGAGGCAGGCGTGGTGGTACACACCATTAACCCCAGCACTCGGAGGCAGGCAATTTTTGTGAATTTGAGGCCTGCCTCAAATTAGTTGAGTTCCAGGCCAGCTGGGAATGCAGGGAAACACTTTATCAAAAATAAAATAAGTCAGGTGGGCTTGGTGGTGCACGCCTTTAAAGCTCAGCACCTAAGGAGGTAGAGGCAGGCAGATTTTGGAGATCGAGGCCAGCTGGGGCTATAGGAAGACTGTCTCAAAAAGACCAAAAATACAAATAAAATCACAAAAGGCAGATATTACAACATTCAACAAGAAAAAGGCTGACCAACAAAATATCTAGTACATTCTACCTAAGAGACTATGGACCCCAACTGAAGCCGAACAGTCAAACTGGACCCTCTGCTCTTAGTGCTATGAGGAAGAGGTGGATGTGTACGTGTGTCAGCTTTGAGGCTAAAAAGGTCCACTATCCAGGCTCATTTACGGTGGGTGGGCAGGACCGTCAGAATTTTTAGAACCTTCCTCCAAGCACCAACAGGGAAAAGCCCAGCACCCAGACTAGAGAGGCAGGTGGAAGGGGGAGGAGAATCAGCGCTAAAATACAGGGCAGGAAAGTAACGCTAAGGAAGAGGTCGAGAAAGGCTCAAGCTGGGGAGCAGAGCCAACTACCAGCAGCTGGACCCCACCGACCGGACACAAGCCCCGAGCTCACACTCACGAGTGGGGCGGGGGCAGGAGACGCGGGCTCGGGCCTGGCTCTACTCCCGGGGGCATCCGCCAGCGGCTGGGGGTGCGGCTGTCGCTCTTCTGGGCTTCTGGGGGAACTAGGCCGGGCAGACCTGGACTCTGCGGCCTCGCAGCCAGAGTGGCCCACGGGCAGCCCCGAGGCCCGGCCGCCCGCCCAAGGCCCAGCCACCAGCCGATGACACTCAGCGAAGAGAGGGGCTACGGCAGCCCGCGGCCGCGGCGCCCGGAGTCAGAGCCCAGGTGGCGGCCGGAGACTGACCTGCGCCTGGGGAGTCCATCGCCAGAGACCATAGTATCCCTGCAGGGAGGGGGCCTGCAGGGAGGAGAGGGAGGCCAGCCCGGAAAGACGGTGAGGAAGGCTGGAGGACTAGGAAAGGAAGGAGGAAGGAAGCAATCTCGCGCAAACACCGCGAGAACCTCAGAGCTGGCCCCGGGTCTGAGCTCGCGGGACTTTCCACTACTCTCGCGAGAAGTCCGGACATGAAACAAAGAAAGCAAAGGGGCGGGGCTAGCCGGTGGGGGCGCTAGCCAGTGGGCGGAGCTACCGGAGTGACACTAAGCGGGAGCGGGGGCTAGACGGGGCGGGGCTAGCCTGAGCGGTCTATCTGGAAGTGGTTCTCTAGGCCTTGGCTGAACCCTGGGAGACTAGTTTTGGTGGACTGGGCGGGGCCCAGTAGGGATGCGCTACTCCATGGTTAGTCGGAAGGGTTCCGTGAGATTTTGAAGTCCAGCGTGTGGAGCTGTCTGCGGGTGTCTTCGGGAGGAAACGGTCCAGATGGAAGTCGGAGGTCCATCAGCCTCAGGACCCGAGCAAATCCAGTGATGTTGTGAGCCCACTCCTGCTGGCCTGCCGGCTCCTGGCGGTCCACTGACGGGAAGGAACTGAATACTCTCTACACTTTTCATGCAGTGGCAGTTCATCGTGATGGAGTCTCTGACCTTCTCTCCTGTCTGGTTCTTATAATTTGCAGAATTGACAGCATCTTCCCTTCTCAGCCCCATTCCTATCTCTTCCCTTAAACGCCCATGATAAAGGGAGTCATAGCTGCTTGGTGATGAATTTGTCAGCCTTTGCTCTAGCTACTCTCCTCCTTTGTTAGGACATACTTTTCCGTCAGCTTCTGCGACTCCAAACTGTTTTGTATTTCCTGGCCATAAGCGCTCTCCCCAGGCCCTCTCTCTCTGCACAGCCATGAAATGTTCTGGGTGTCAACTCTGACCTCAGGCTATGGGCCTTGCAGCAAATCTCCGTTTTCCCTGGCTCACCTGACCTCTCTCCTTTTGGGTTTAGTTATTTGTTCATATTTGGTGTTTCCTAGCCTACCTATAACCCAACCCATCCCCTAATGTTACCACAGGCATCTCATATGCAGAACCTTTCCAAAACAGCTCATTTCCTCCCTAAAGTTCAATATTTTATGTTGCCTGTTCCAGTAAATGGCTCTGCCATCTACACAGCTGCCTAGGCCACAAACCAGCACTTCATCCCTGACTCCACTCCACACACACTTTTTTTGGGGGGGGGGTGTGTTTTTAGCCTAGCTGGAACTCACTATGTAGACCAGGCTGGCCTTGAACTCAGAGATCCTCCTGCTTCTGCCTCCTAAGTGCTGGGATTACAGGCGTGGGCTACCATGCCTGGCTTACTCTACACTCTTAAAAAAAAACAAAAAACTTATGCATATAAGTGCATGTAGGTAGGTGCACTTATGTGGTGCAGTGCCCTCGGAGGTCAGAAGAGGTGTCGAATCGCCTGAAACTGGAGTTACAGTTGGTTATTGGCCACTCTGTGGGTGCTGGGAATTGAACTTGGGTCCTCTGCAAAAGCATTGCATGTTCTTAACCACTGAGTCTTTTCTCTAGCTCCATGGCTTTTATTGTTTAATTGGGGCTTTTTTGGCCTTTTTGAGACAGGGTCTCCCTGTAGCCCCAGCTGGCCTAGAAATCATTATGTAGACCAGGCTGGCCTCAATCTCACAGAGATCTGCCTGCCTCTACCTCTGAAGTGCTGAGATTAAAGATCTGTGCCACCATGCCAGGCTAATTGGTACTTTTTTCTTTATTGTGGTCCTGGTGATTGAACCCAGGGCTTTCCATGTGCTAAGCAAATGCTCTACCAGTAAACTACATCCTCAGCCCTTGGTTTTTTTGGACAGTCTTGCTTTGAAATCCAAGATGACTACAACCTAGAAAATTTCCTTAGTTTTTTTGGGGGGTGTGATTTTGAGAAAGGGTCTCCCTTTAGTTCTAGCTTGGCTGGAGCTCACTCCGTACACCAGGCTGGCCTTGAACTCACAAGAGATCCCCCTGCCTCTTCCTCCCAAGTGCTGGGATTAAAGATGTATGCCATCATGCCCAGCCTTTGTTTTTTTTTTTTTTTTTTTTTTTTTTTTTGTGTTGTTTGAGATAGGGTCTCTTTGTAGGTCTAGCTGACCTGGAACTCATGGCGTAGATCAGGCCTTGAACTCACAAAGCTCTACCTGCTGCTACCTTAAGAGTGCTGCCTCAAGAGTGCCGAGATTAAAGTTGTGCATCATCACACCTGAGCTCCTTAGCTATTTGTTTTCTTTGGTGCTGTTGACAGTTTTGAAATGTCAGTTCTTTTGCAAAATGTTCTATATTTGGAGCTTGCCTAATTCCTTCTTCATGATAAGATTTTTTTCAAGGAGTCTAAATTTTTGACATTGCAAAACAACATTGTCATCTATAAAGTTCAGCCCTGAGAATTCACACAGTTACCAGACCAAAAAAAAAGAAAACCCCACCCACAAAGGCCAGGCATGGTGGCCCACTGTATTAGTCACTTTTCTGTTGCTGTGATAAAGCACCATGACCAAGGAACTTAAAAAGGAAGAGTTTATTTGAGCTTACGATTGACAGTTCCAGGGAGTTAGAGTCCATTGTGGCGGGAGGCATGGCGGCTGGAGACTGGAGCAGCAAACCGAGGGTCACATCTCGCAAAGAGCACAGGAAGCAGAGAGAGAGCAACTGTAGACTACGAGGCTTGTTAAACTCACTAAGCCTGCCCCCAGTGACACACTTCCTCCAGCACGGCCACACACCCCAAGACCAAAAACAGCGCCACCAACTGGAGACAAACGTCTGAATACCTAGAGCCTATGGGGGACACTCATTCAAACCACCACACCCACCCAGACCCTGTCTCAAAAAAAAATCATTTTTTATTTATAATTCAGAGGGCTATGAAACAGTATATGCTAAATCTCACCAAGGTCACTTCTAGTATGATCATGACACCATAGTTGCTAGAATACTGCTTATAATAAAATTTAGACTCACCGTCAATACCTAAGGGGCATAAGTAAATAAAGTGAGAACACTTGTATAATAGCATTCTGTGAGACAGTAAAAGGGACCTTATCTTAGGTACTGACATAAGATAAATTCATATGTTCTGTTTGTTTTTAATAAGTTTAATTTTTTTTTTGGTCTCTTTGAGAAAGGGTGGCCCTGAATAACCATCTGGTCTAGAACTCCCTATGTAGACCAGGCTGGCCTTTAACTTACAGAGATCCAGCTGCTTCTGGCTCCTGAATGCTGGGATTAAAGGTGTGTGCTACCAGGCCAGCTATAAGTTAAAATTTTTTTTGACAGTTTCTGCATGCACATTATACTTTTCTTGTCCTCCTACTCCCTCTGGAACCTTCTTCCCAACATGGTTCCTCCTCGTTACACATCTCTTTTTTCTTCTTTTTGTTTATAACCCACTAAGTTTAATTAAGGTTGTTTGTATGAACACAGATGTGGAGCTGTTAGCTGGATCATGGGAAGTGTATCAGGGGTTCTATCACTGAAGAAAAATGACTCCCCTCCCCCAGAAGCTGTTACTCATAATATTTTAAGTAAGTTTACAGTTAGGCTACATTCGTGGTCATTCTTGGCCACCTGTGGCCCACAGGCTTGGATTGGACATGCGTGATAGATCATGCACTGGGAGGAGAAATGCTGTGTAGATGATGCATTGTTCTTTGTAATGTGTTGGATCAGAGGGCACCTGATTTTACTTAGTTCTCTTTCTGCTGTTAACAGGGTAATCTCTTTTTTTTTTTTTAGGTATTAGTTGAGCTTTCTGCTTTGTTTTATTTTAGTTTTGACTTTTGTGAGTTTGTTTTTTAATTTTATGTATATGAAAACTTTGCCTGCATGTATGTAAGTGCACCTGCACATGCCGCACCCACAAAGGCTCTGATCTGGAACTGGGGTCACAGAAGGTTTTTAGCTTCCAAGTCCTCTGCAAGAGCATCTGTGCTCTTGACTGCTGAGCCATTGCTCCAGTTGCTATTTTTAGTTTTAATTATGTGTACATGTGTGTTTCTGTGGGGGGGTATGTGCATGTATGAATGCAGATGCCTGTGGGGTTTGGAAAATGGTACTAGAGTCCCTGGAGCTGGAGTTATAGGTGGTTGTGAACCACTGGTGTGGGTACTAAGACTTGAACTTGGGTCCTCTGGAAGAGTAGCAAATGCCCTTCACCTTCTCTCAAGCCATGAGCTTTTAAATTTTGTTGTTATTGTTTGCTTGTTTTTGAGAAAGGATTTCGCTCTGTAGTCCAGGCTGACCTCAGCTGCTCACTGATTCACTTGCTGTCTCCAGCCCAAGCTGTTCTGGAACTGGCAGTCTCTTGCCTTGGCTTTCTGAGGGCTGGGGTCACAGGTGTGCACCACCACACCTGATTTCTATGGGGCCATGCTTGACTTGAAACCAGGACAAAGTATTCCTTCCACAAGACTCTGGGTCATGTTTTACCCTCTACAGCTCTGGAGAGACATGGTCCTCAGGGTTAGCAGGGGTGAGGGTGAATGCTCTCTGAGCCTTTGGAGATCCTAGTATGACCTCGATAGCTAAGTCCTAAGCTCTGCCTTGTTCAGTCAAGATATAGTTTAGTTTAGTTTACATTGAAAAATCCTGTTTGATTATTGATGGTTCCAAAATAAATATTGTATCTCAAGAAAACAAAAAGCATGATAATTAAGAGTTGCCTGCTCTTCTGTCTTTCACCTTTGAAGCCACTGCCGAATTTGGCTGGGGCTGAGATAAGAACAACTGGTTTCCAGCACTTGATACATGAAATCAAAGAGAGCTACTATGAGTTCGATTCCCAGCACCCACATGACAGCTGAAAACCGTCTTTAAGCTGGGCATGGTGGTGCACGCCTTTAATCCTAGCACTCGGGAGGCAGAGGCAGGCGGATCTCCATGAGTTCAAGGCCAGCCTGGTTGACAGAGTGAGTTCCAGGCCAGTTGGGGCTATAGCAAGACCCTGTCTCAGAGAGAGAGAGAGAGAGAGAGAGAGAGANGGAGGGGGGGAGGGGAGGGGAGGGGAGGGGAGGGGAGAGAGAGAGAGAGACACAGAGAGATACTATATACCCAGAGCAGGTAACTGTGTTCTCTCCATATATTGAGAGGAATGCCAATTAAAGGGTTCATGGTAGAATTTTTAGAAAATACAAAATAAAAAATTGTAAGCTTTTAGAAACTCAGGTGTAGGCACCTGTGGGCTTGCACATGCTGGATGTCGTGAGCTGATTTACTCTCCTGGGTGCCCTTTCCTGGGCCCAGCCAGAGTAGCTCATGGTGTGGGGGGTCTGGGATTGGCTACTGAGAGGTCACAATGTCTAGTATAAACAGCCTGTTGTATGCAGTAAATGTATGTCTATGAATTGCACATCTATCAGGACCCCCAGGTGTTAGTGTGTCTGTGTCTCTCCTGGCCAGTGTAACTGCTAGACTGTGAGCCCTGCCTGCAGTTGGGTTTCCAGCTGGGTGTGTGGCCGTGAAGAGTGAGCAGCTCCTCTGCTGGGTATTTAGCTGTGGAATCATCAGTTCCATAGCTGGTTATTTGGCTACGCATGGTGGCTGTGGGGACCATTAGTTCCAGGGAGAAGCCACGGGTCAGCAGCTCCCCCCAAAAGGGCCTCAGCCCCAGCCAGATTCGGCAGTGGCTTCAAAGGTGAAAGAAGAGCAGGCAACTCATTACAGATGTGAATCCTAAGAACCACACTCGGGTTCTTAGGATTCACATCTGTAATGGTAAGGCTGAGGCAGGAAGATTGTCAGAGTAAAAATATGTCTTTAAAAAAGTTTTTAAACTGGGCATGGTAGCGCATGCCTTTAATCCTAGTACTTGGGAGGCAGAGGCAGGCAGATCTTTGTGAGTTCAAGGCTAGCCTGGTCTACAGAGCGAGTTCCAGGACAGCTAGGGCTATAGGGAGACCCTGTCTCAAAAAGACAAAAAAAAAAGTTTTTAAAAGCCAAACATGGTGACTCATGCCTTTAATCCCAGCACACAGAGGCAGGCAGATCTCTGTGAGGTCAAGTCCGTCTGGGACTGTATTAAAAATTCTGTTATAGATTTAATTGTAATTTCCTATCCCTTCATATGCTGAAGTCCTCCGGATCTGTGTATATGACCTTATTTGGAAATTAGATTATTCTGAAGCAGGATTTATCTCAATGCCATGAAATGATTGGTGTCACCTGTTATACTAGTGCTCAGAAGTGGAGGCAGGTATAGGAGGATGTTGAAACTCTGTCTCAAAGAAAAGAGGAGGAGAAGAAAAAAGAGGAGGATGAGAGGGAGGGGGAGGAGGACAAAGCAGGTGTATAGACACACAGAGGGAATAGTCTTGTAAAGCATCAGACTCTCCCACAGGGAGAAACCCTGAGTGTGACAGCAGAGATGGTTGATCTACATGCAAGGACACGCCTGGCATGGACTCTGCAGTCCTTACAAGGAAGCAGCTCCACCCACACTTGAGCTCAAACTGCTAACCTCCAGACCTGGGTTCATACACCACCCACTTCACAGTGCAGAAGCCCCAGGAGACCAGTACAGATGCCTTCTTGGAATATACAGGATACAGCAGAGAATTAGTCCAAACAGAAGTAAAAACACCTAGGTTCAGTAATGGCTTCATGTAGTCTATGGCTGTGTTATATTATATCCTCATGTTCGTCCTCTCATCAAAAATATTGTGGTGTTCTGGACTCCCCCAATTTAGCTTGACTTCTCTACCAATACTTAGTTTAGGTTCTGATCATTTCTCCCAGGTATTAGGTTGAGCCATATTTAATTGATCACCTTTGGGCCAGTTAGGTGGCTCAGTGCATAAAGGCATTTGCTATGCAAGCCTAGTGATCTGAGTTTGATTCCTGGAACACTCTATGGTGGAAAAAGAGAACCCATTCCACAGAGTTGTCCTCTGATCTCCACACATGCACTGTGGCACCTACACTCACACAGATCATAAACACATGTGCATACAAAATAATAATCATAAACTGATGACCTTTGATGATTGTGACTAAAAATTGTGATTTTGATATGATTCAACTTACCAATCATTTCCTAACAATTCTCCATTTCATTCTTGCCCTTTTCACTTTCTCATTATTTTTCAAAACACCCTTTATTATAAAATTAAAACCCCACCAGGGTATTCTTCCTGAAAGCCAAATCTGGTGTTTGCTTAAAAATCCTTCCAAGTTTCTGCACATCTTTCAAGATGAAATCAGACTTCTCAGCTCAGTGTCTGAGGTCTTAGGCTTAGCAGTTATCTGCTGTCTAGCCTCTTTTTCATGGATATATAGACAGACAGACAGACAGACAGACAGACAGGGTCTCATATATCCCAAGCTAGCCACCAACCTGCTATATACCTGAAGGTAACTTTGAGCTTCTCCTCTTCCTGGTGCTGAGATTACAGGCATGCGCCACTTTTCCAGTCTGTCTTTTCTAAGAAAATACTTAAATTTTTATTTTTATTTTATGAGTATGAGTGAGTTACCTACATTATATGAGTGCACTCATGCGGGCAATGTCCACAAAGGCATCAGATGCCCTGGAACTGGAGTTATGGATGACTGCTAACTACCATGTAGGTGCTGGGAACCAAACCCAGGTCCTTTGTAACAGCAGCCAGTGGAATTAACCAGTAAGCTATCTCTTCAGCCTCTAGTCTTAAAGTCTTGATGTAAGTCTCTTCCTTCCTTCCTTCCTTCCTTCCTTCCTTCCTTCCTTCCTTCCTTCCTTCCTTCCATCCATCCATCCTTCATTTTTCCTTTGTGTTATTGTTGTCAAGGTCTGACTATGTATCCCAGGACTCCCTCAAACTCATAGCAACCCTCCTGCTTCAGCCTTCTGAATGTTGGGATTATCGGCACATACCATCACACATAGCTATAAGCCCCATTCTTAATTAGTAATGTGACAAAGTCAGGCCCTAGAAGTCCCTAAATGCTAGGTTTGGCCATCTACCTCAAAACACCAGTTAAACAAGAAACTGAAGTTTCCAGAAAAAAGCCACACCAACATCAAAGATTCTATGAGGCTGACTGACTGAGACAGACTTTGTGATTGTGGAAAGTTACAGATCCAGAACCAGATTATTCTATTTTTAGTCCCCTTAATTGCCATCCATTTCCCACCTCTACGTCTGACCTAATACCCTCTTGACTATCAGATAAAATATTTGGAATCTATTCTCAGCAGACCACTAGTTTCCTTCAGCCCAAATGCTAAAGATGTCATCAGATGATATTGAAAACCAACAGCAGTTTTCCCTACTCCGTGTCAACCCACCTACCTTATGTACCCATCAATTTGATTCATTCAGTTTTCTACAAAAAGTTCCTAAAATCACTTCCACATTGGCACATGTTATTCAGAGTACCCTCAACCCATGTTTCTGTGCTACA
The DNA here is from genome assembly GCA_009823505.1 of Rhizomys pruinosus. Taxonomy (NCBI): domain Eukaryota; kingdom Metazoa; phylum Chordata; class Mammalia; order Rodentia; family Spalacidae; genus Rhizomys; species Rhizomys pruinosus. Next base: position 366,100 of record VZQC01004047.1, on the reverse strand, counting down.
GATGCTCAGATTTGACTCATGACAAACTTTTTTCTTCATTTTTTTTGCTGTTTTATTTTTGAGACAGGGTCTCTCTGCAGTCCCTGCTGGCCTGGAACTCTCTATGTAGAGCAGGCTGGCTTCGATCTCACTCATACTTACTTACCTGCCTTTGCCTCCCAAGTGCTAGACTTAAAGGTGTGGGCCACCAGACCCTGAAGAACAAACTATTTCTTATTCTTTTGTTCGTCTGTTTGGTCCTTTTGAGACAGGGTTTCCCTGTAGCCCCAGCTGGCCTGGCACTTGCTATGAAGACCAGGCTGGCCTCCTGAGATCTACCTCTCTTTGCCTTCGGAGTGTTGGGATTAAAGTCATGAGGCACCACACCTGGCTATTATTTGATTCCTTTTGAGATGAGATCTGCGTTTTGTGTTGACACACAGTTGTGAAAACCGAGAAAGGAGTTCTACTCTTCGTGACCACTTCAGACAGGAAAGATATTAAAAGATTCAGTGACCCCCAAGTCCATGTTTAGGGCACTTTTACAAGCTTTAGGTTTAAATAGAGGAAGAACTGGGGCAGGGACCAGAGGCTCAGGTAGGCAGGCAGACTTCTTCAAGGCATGGTCTGATTATCTCAGGTCTGAGTCTGAATGGTATTACCAAGGAGTTGTTTTTCAAGCTGTCATCTCCAGACAGGAGCAGTCTGGTTCCCTACTACAGGCTGAGTCCTTTTTCAGGGTAGTCTCCCTGCCCATTACACTGGTCAGAGTTTCAGCCCTTTATCAGTACTGTTATTTCTGGAATCCAAGGTGAAGAGGTTTAGGACAATGACCAGAGACCTTTAGGTGCCTTTTGGAGGTTTTGGACAGGACAGTGTAAAAGCTGACAGCAATGTCCCAGCAGAAATGAAGATAATCTAAAGAGATACTCGTGCCCCTCCATTTTGGGTACCAGACTATTGAAACAATGGACCTTAAGAAATTGGAATTTAGCCAGGTGTGGTGGCGGACGCCTTTAATCCCGGCATTTGGGAGGCAGATCTCTGTGAGTTCAAGGCCAGCCTGGTCTACATAGGGAGTTCCAGGACAGCTGGGGCTGCAGAGAGACCCGTGACCCTGTCTCGAAAAGACCAAAAAAAAAAAAAATTGGAATTGGAATTTCACTAAGTCTCATGCAAGGAGAAAAAAAAAAAAAGCTGAAGTCTGGAGCCAGCAAGAGGAGGAAGCTGTCTACTTGGAAAGAAATGTTGCCGGGCATGGTGGCGCAGGCCTTTAATCCTAGAACTTGGGAGGCAGAGGCAGGCGGATCTCTGTGAGTTCAAGGCCAGCCTGCTCTACATAGTGAATTCCAGGACAGCCAGAGCTACAGGGAGATCTTGTCTCAAAAAGACAAAAAAGAAAAAGAAATGTTACACAGTGTAACTTGTCAGAGCACCTTTCAGGAGAAACTGAAACCAAGACAAAGATGGGTCACAGACGGACCACACCTCGACTGGCTGCTCAGTACGTAACTCATGCCCTCTATTTGAACCTAACCTTCATGTCAGGACCCCAAAGATAGATAGAGCCTCTATTTGAACCTAACCTTCATGTCAGGACCCCAAAGATAGATAGATAGATAGATAGATGTGATAGTAATGGTTAATTGTCAGTTTGACAGAATCTGGAATTATCCAGGCAGGCACACCTGTGAGAACTAGGTTAGCCTCTGAGTACAGTATAAGGGTTATTTTGATTTAGTTAATTGAGGTGGGAAAACCCACCCACTGTGGATGGCACCTGTGAGATGCAAAGGCCCTGAGAGGGCTCTCATCAAAGAAGGTGTGGGACGGAGGATCCATACAGTTCATCACAAAATAAACTGGCATTCTTTCAAGAGGTGAGAGGGTCTAAATGGCCCAAAGGACCCATATACTACCTACATTTTTGAGCAGGATTTATATTATTTCTAGAGTCGAGAACAGACAGCTCTTCTGGACTGGCATTTTCGTGTCCAGGTGGCTGGCAAACATATTTGGACTGACTCATGGGGGTGAAAGGACAATGACAAGTCTTTGTTCTTACTAGAAGGGCCCTGGCTAAACAGTAATCTTATGCTCTTCTGGGCAGTTCAGAACACAGTGTCTCTATCCAGGGCTAGAGATACTATTCCTTTGACCAGTCCTGCAGTTTCAGTTCCTGATTTTGTAAACTGCTGATATTGAGGGAGGTTCCATCCCAACAACCTTCAATCTTGCTAATATCAAAATACTTACCTAACAATTGCCCTTCAGTTATTGAGAACTTGTAGTTATTTCACAGCAATGTAACACACCTAATGATATGGAGTAGTTATATTCTCATAACCAAACTGTATTCTTATATAATATCCTTCTAAGCTTAGGCCTTTTGAAATTTCCTCTTTAAAGAGGAAATTGGTTTTACTTACTAGGTATATATCTTGAAAATGGAACACCGTAATGCTTTACTACTTAGTGATGTTTTATTGCTCTGTAATATCTTGAAGCTCCATGAGGCTTTCCACTCATCATGCCTAACTAATAAAGATATAAAACTAAGAACATGAAAATTTCGCCAAATGTTTTAATGAGGCACCTGGTCCAATTAGTCCAAGAAAAATGTAGATCAAATGTCAGACATCTAACTACCAGTGATATCTGTTTTAAATGCAATGACCATTTCACTGATTCCTAGCCCAATTATCCTGGCCTAACTGTAGATCAAGAGGCAACAGATGTCTTGACTTATCCTGGGATATCTACTTTGTAAACTCTAATGACCAGGTGAACTTAGGAAGGAATTTTCTTGGGATAACATGGCACATCAAAATGAAGAACCACAGGGCCCAGGTAGCAGCCATTAACTGACATAAAAAGCCCTTAAATAACCTGGTTATATGTTGGTCTGGGCCCAGAAAATCTTAACAGCTTTGGTTGCTAGTTCTTGCATGACAGGCATGCGAAAAGAATAAAGGAGCTTTTCAACTCTCTCCTGGGTGAGAATGAGCTAGTCAAAGAAATTTTCCCTAACACTGATTAGACTTAGGTGTTGAGTCACTCTGATAACTTCTAGATGAAATGGGCTGTGGCCAGGCATGGTGGTGCACACCTCTAATCCCAGCACTCTGGAGACAGGGACAGGCAGATCTCTGATAGTTCAAGGCCAGCCTGGTCTACATAGTTCCAGGCCAGCTGGGGCTACAGGGAAACCTTGTCTGAAAACACCAAAAAAAAAAATAATAATAATAAAATAAAAAAGAAAAAAAGAAAAAAGGGCTGTGGAAGGATTTAGGGTCTCCATTCCTGCTAACTCTCAAGCCTCAGATGACTATCAAGGGGACCTTAGCTGGATGTGGTTGTACGCATCTTAAGTCCTGCATTTGGAAGACAGAGGCAAGTGGATTTCTCTGAGATCGAAGCCAGCCTGGTCTATATATTGAGTTCAGGTCAGCTGGAGCTACAGAGAGATCCTGTCTCAAAACAGTGTGAAAAAAAAAAAAGGGATAAAATTAAGACTGAAGTATACAAAGTCCAATTACTAATAGAGTTATTGCTAAGATTATAGTAGGTATAGTACAATTCCATTTTACAAATTCAATCCAGAGACAGTCCGATACGGTGGCTCACACTTGTAATCCCAGCACTAGAGAGGCAAAGGCAGGAGGATTGCTAGGAGTTTAAGGCCAGTCTGAGCTACCTAGTGAGTTCTAGGCTAGTCTGGGTTACAGTGTATGACTTTTTTTTTTTAAGGACTAGAGAGGCTGGGCAGGTGGATTTCTGTGAGTTCAAGGCCAGCCCGGTCTACAATAGTGAGTTCTAGGCCAGCTGGGGCTACAGGGAGACCCTGTCTCAAAAAGACAAAAAATAAATAAATAAACAAACAAATAAATAAAATGAAGGGCTGGAGAGATAGTTTGTAAATACTTGGTATGCAAGTATGAAGACCTATGTTCAATGCCCAGAACCACATTTTAAAAAGAAACCAGGCATGATGGCATATGCTTATAAGCCCAGTTCTGGGAAAGGGGCTGGCTGATGCCCCAAGGCATGCTGGCACCAACCAGTTTAGCCAAATCTTCAAGTTCTGGCATCAGTGGCAAACTCTGTTTCAAAAAAATAAAATAAAATAAAATAAAATGCAGACTAGGCAGAGCATGGTGGTGCACACCTTTAATCCTAGCACTTGGGAGGCAGAGGCAGGCGGATCTTTGTGAGTTCAAGGCCAGCCTGGTCTACAGAGTTCGTTCGAGGACAGCTGGGGCTACAGCGAGACCCTGTCTCAAAAAGACCAAAATAAATAAATAAAGTGCAGACTGAATCCTGAGGAACACAACCCAGGGTTGACCTCTGGAGTCCACATGTAAAGCAGATGAGACATCAGCAGAATTATCAGGAATATGCATCCAGCATTCAACCTTCATAATAGAAAAGGGCACCCAAAAAGTACAGCAAATGTCTTAGGCCAAGAGCCAAGCAAGGGCTCTATGTGGACCCTAAGAAAGGCTATTGACACCTGGGCCTAGTGGCACATACCTTTAATCCCAGCACTCGGGAGTCAGAAGCAGGTAGATCTCTGTGAGTTCAAGGCCAGCCTGGTTTACATAGTGAGCTCCAGGCCAGCTAGGACTAAAAGGGAGACCCTGTCTCAAAACAACAACAACAACAACAACAACAACAACAACAAAGAAAGGCTATTGGTAACATTGCTGTCTAGTTAAGATGAAGCTCCTGACAAAACTCTCAATGGGCATTAGACTCTAATTAGCATGGTCCACCTTTCCAGAGGACTGAGGTCTCCAAGAGGAGTGAAGATAATATCTAATTCCTAGACATTTAACTATAGACTGAGCAATCTGGGAAGGACCATTATTCCTATGAAGAAATCTTTGGAAGCCAAACTGAGGAACAATTGTAATGGTCAGCATTGGGGTGTACAGGGTGACTGACAGGGACCCATAACGGAAGATTTATTTATCCATTTTGCCTGTGTTTGTGAGTATTGTATGCATGTGTGAGTGTGTATGTATTTGTATGTCTATAGGCATATGGGTGAATGCAGATAAATGTTTACATGCATGTAGAGGCCTTGAGTTGATGGTGGATGTCTTCCTTGATCATTATTTATTGAGGCTAGGTCTCTCACTGGACCAGGTTACCCCTGGGATCCCCTGTCCTTTCTGAGTCCTGATATTATAGGTGGTCACCAGCCTACCTGGCTTTTCTGTGAGTTCTGAGAATCTGAACTCCAGTCTGTTTGGTTTTGTGGTAAGCACATTCTCCATTTTATCACCCATCCCAGTGAAGGAAGTTTCTGATTATGGGTTGAAGTCCCACATGGGGCTCAGGCTGAAGAGAATATTGTTTACAGTTAGGTCCTGGGATGGGGAGTGTGAGATAGGGTCTCCCTGTAGCCCCAGCTGGCCTGAACTTGCTATGTAAACCAGGCTGGCCTTGATCTCACAGAGATCCACCTGCCTCTGCCTCCTGAGTACTGGGATTAAAGGTATGCACCACCATACCCGGCTGACCCATTTTTATTAACTCTTAAGGACCACAGCTGATTCAAATCCCCCCTCTCCTTTTAGCTCTGTGAGAGAGGGCTCTAGTGTGTGGCCCTGACTGGCCTGGAATTCAATATGTAGACCAGGCTGGCCTATGCCCCCTGAGTGTTGGGATTAAAGGTGTGTGCTACGTCAACCAGTAAATCCTTTTCCTTTGACCAGTAATCAAAGTCCTGCAGTTTCAGTTTCTAGTTTTATAAGATGCCGATTATGGGCCTTGAGTGATGGTTCAGTGGTTAAGAGCACTGGTTGCTCTTGCAGAGGACCCAAGTGATTCCCAGTGCCCACATGGTGACTAACAACCGTCTGCAACTCCAGTTCCACAGGAATCCTATGCCTTCTTCTGAGGTCTCAGGGGATTCCATGACTAGGGTGCTCTTACATTCAGGCAATACACTCATATGCATAAAATAAAAATAAAAAGTTGGGGACTGGAGAGATGGTTGGGAGTGCCAACTGCTCTTGCAGAGGACCCGGGTTCGATCCCCAGCACCCACATGGAGGCTGAGAACCGTCTGTAACTCCAGTTCCAGGAGAACTCCAGTTCCAGGGGAATCCGACGCCCTCTTCTGACCTCTGTGGCATTGCATGACACGGGTGCACAAACCTACATGCAGATAATACATTCATACACATAGATAAATAAATAAAATAAAATAAATAATAAAAAATAATAAAAAGTTAAAAAAAGATGCCATCCCCAATGACCTTCACCCCTGCTAACACCTAATTAACTAAAAACTGGACTCCATTATCTCTTCCTCTTTCTAAAGCGGCCAAATTGAATAAATCTTTTGTAATCATCTAGGCAGATTTTTTTTTTGTCTTTTTGAGACAGGGTCTCCCTGGAACTCTGGCTCTCCTCAAACTCACTCAGTAGACCAGGCTGGCCTTGAACTCACAGAGATCTGTCTGCCTCTGCCTCCCAAGTGCTAGGATTAAAGGTGTGCGCCACCGAACCCAGCTTAGGCAGATATTCTTTTTTTCCCCCCTTATTTTTGGTCTTTTCAAGACAGGGTCTCCCTGTAGCCCCAGCTGACCTAGAACTCACTCTGTAGACCAGGCTGGCCTTGAACTCACAGATCTGCCTGCCTTTCCTCCCGAGTGCTAGGATTAAAGGCGTGCGCCACCATGCACAGCAGAGGCAGATATTCTAACAAGACACTTGTATCCCTCACTTTGGCTATCAAACTATTGAAACAATGGGCCCACGAAATTGGAACTTTCCCAGGAATCTCAAGCTGAGAAAAGGGAAAGGCTGAAGACTGATGTCAGTCTTTCCTGTCTCCAGAAAAAACATTTCACGTAGTTCTGACAAACTGTTCCTCCACCTTACTGGAGAGACTAGCACTGCTTAGCTATGCCAATGGAGACCTCACAGCTGGTGGATTTTGGAAGGTCCCTGGGCCTTTCTGTTCCTCTTCCCAATGTGGTCACACTGAATACATTTCTTTTCTCCTGATTTCACTATTAATTTGTTTCATTGGCCTAATAAGAGTGATGGTGAGGCTCAGCTTGTTAGGGCTGCCAGGCCACAGGCTCTGATCCTATCAACTCTGGCAATAATTTCTTTGCTTTTTACTATTCTCTCTCTCTCTCTCTCTCTCTCTCTCTCTCTCTCTCTCTCTCTCTCTCTCAGTCTTTTTGAGACAGGGCCTCAAAATTCTGGGATTAAAGGTGTGCACCACCATGCCTGGCCACAGCCCATTTCATCTAGAAGTTATCAGAGTGACTCAACACCTAAGTCTAATCAGTGTTAGGGAAAATTTCTTTGACTTGCTCATTCTCACCCAGGAGAGAGTTGAAAAGCTCCTTTATTCTTTTCGCATGCCTGTCATGCAAGAACTAGCAACCAAAGCTTTTAAGATTTTCTGGGCCCAGACCAACATATAACCAGGTTATTTATGTCAGTTAATGGCTGCAACCTGGGCCCTGTGGTTCTTCATTTTGATGTGCCATATTATCCCAAGAAAATTCCTTTTGAAAGGAAGGCATGCACTTCCGGATTCCCTGGGTCTTCCAGTAGGAGGACCCAGCTATTATCTGTCTCTTAATTGACTTACTGGAATGGGTGCTAAGCCTAGCTTGTTGGGGCTACTGCAGCCCAGACTTTTAGCTTCATTTGGATCACTAATACAACCTGGATTTGCCTGAAAAGAAGCTTCACTCACCTCAAGCCTTCCCTTGCTCACCGAGTATTGTCTACCCCAGGGTAGAAGCACCCCGTGTTGCAGCTGTCACCATCCCCTCTCAGTCATCACACTAGCTCTAAGATCCCTCTCTTACTCTCAATATGGCCTATGCTTTCCCCGTAGCACTTAGACAATCTCCATGCTGTAATTCTCCATGTGTCTCCTCCTCCACTGAAGTGTGAGCTCCTAAGGAGCTCTTCACACTTCACAGTGCAGGAGGAGACACATGGAGAATTACAGCATGGAGATTGTTCTTTCGTTCCTTTCCTCTTCTGCTTTCTTCCTTCCTTCCCTTTTCACCTAGGCTGTGCTCAGACTTGCAGTTCCCTGTCTCAGAGTCCTGGGTTGCTGGGTTATTGGTGTGTGGGATGACACCATGTTTTCATTCTATCTCCCTGTTCCCTAGATCAAGGCCTGGCATGTGGCATGTGCTCCTGAAAGTTGTTAGGTCTGGGCTTCCCAGAATCCCAGGGGACACAGGCGCCCACTTCCTCCAGAGGCTGTCAATCTTCTGGCCACTTCCTCCTTACCTGAGGCCCTGCCCCATGGCTATAAGTGGGTGGGCCCCAGGCGCCATCGCTCTCACCCTGCCATGCTGCTCTGTTCCACCACGGGTCTGCAGGCAGCCCTTGCAGGCAGCCCTTGCTGGTAATCTCACATGGAAGTAAAGCATGTTCCTGGCGTGACTAAAGCCTCATGTGCCTTTTTATCTGGGGGCTGGGGTGCACATTCCTTTTTATAACCTAATATTATGGTGCCATGGACTTGGTTGGGGCTCAAGATGTTTTGATCTGGCAGAGCGCTTGCCAGCTTTCACCACGAAAAGGACCCCTAACTTTTTTTTTATTTTATTTATTTATTTATTTATTTATTTATTTATTTATTTATTTATATGAATGTACTGTCTGCATGTAGGTTTGTGCACCCGTGTCGTGCAATGCCTTGGAGGTCAGAAGAGGGTGTCGGATTCCCCTGGAACTGGAGTTCTCCTGGAATTGGAGTTACAGACAGTTCTCAGCCGCCATGTGGGTGCTGGGGATTGAACCTGGGTCCTCTGCAAGAGCAGTCGGTGCTCCCAACTGCTAGGCCATCTCTCCAGCCCCCAGGACCCCTAACTTTTAAATTTTTCTTTGAACCCCTGGGACGGACTTGCTGCAGTGTATTTCTCCGGACAACCAGCTTCCACATTTCACGATGAGGTACCACTCTGCTCTCCTGCTTCCCTCCTTCCCTCCTTCCCTCCCTCCCTCTCTCCCTCTCTCCCTCTCTCCCTCCCTCTCTCTCTCTCTCTCTTCCTGCTTCTGCCCCTTGTACTTCCTCCCTCCTCTCTCTGCTTGTCCTCTCAGCCTTAGCCCTTCATTGTTTTGGACACCCTGAGGCTCGCAGACTGCCTCAAACTGGGTTCCCATGCACAGGCTGTACAACTCTATGCCCTCCTACACTATCCTGCTCTCCTCCTCTCTCTCTCTCCCTCCCTCCCTCCCTCCCTCCTTCTCTCTGCCTCTTTCTTCCCTCTGATTCTTCCTTCATTTTTTAGCCTGCCATTCCACTTTCCCGTTTTGGACCCCTGAGAGCCGGTGTGTGAGGGGTCCTCTGATTTTTCCATCCAGATTGCTGTCCACTGGGATGCTGGAGACAAAATCTGGACCCATTTTCTTGTTCCCCCTGTGAATTTTAGGATGCTGATCTACACAGGCCTGTGAACCCCATTTCAGAGTCTCCCAGGTTGATCTTGTCAGGGTGTGAGCTCCAGAAGCCCATTGGAATGCAGAAACACCTAAGATCCATGTTGCCCAAGGACCTGCTCTACCAGGCATAGCTTTTGGCTATGCTAAAGCAGGCCACCACTGATTACTCAGGAATCTTCCACCTCGCCCTTCGCCCTTCTGGAAGCCAGATTCCAGATTCCGACCCACCCCACTCTCACTGAATCCCACTCCTACCTTATCCCTTAAATTCCCAGGCCAGACTCCATTCTGTGCTTGGCTCTACCTCTCCCCTGAGCCTAGCCCCGGCTACCCTGAATTAAACTTTGCTCTGAAGAACTTAGACCTCGTGGCCTTTCATTCCGGGGGGAGCACGCCATAACCTTACATTCTGGTACTGGTGACTCAGATGGCCTTTTTTCCCACACACCCCCCCCACCCCTTGGAGCAGCTTCAGAGTAGCCGGTAAGCCAGATACCTAGCGCAGGCTACAACAGCATCCACCAGCATTCGGCCAAAGGTACCTTCTGTCTTCTCCTTATCCTACCCTACTCTATTCCCGTGTGACTGTGCGTGAGAGTTATGAGTGCGTGTTATGGTTCCACAGCTCTCGGGCTATGGAATATGATTGGGCCCCAATCCATGGTTCCGCCAAAGTTGTTTCACCTCATCGGGCACTCATCACACTCGTGATGACCGAGCACGGGGTTTATACGTGTGGCCCTCATGGTAAGACTTCCTAAGTCGCCACGTGGGCAGCCGGCCGGACGGGCACCTGATTGAGGGGAGATTCCATCTCCCACCCCGACCTTCTGTGTAACCCTGTGTATGTTCTGCCCCCTCTAGCTGCCCCCTCTGCCTCGACACTTCCTGTTCTGCTTTCCATCTGCCTTCTCTCCAATCCTCTTTTCCCATTCTTTGTAGTCTCCCATTCCATTCCGTTTTGGGTCCCTGAGTGCTGGCTAAATCAGGATCCCCTCCGATTTTCCCTGTCCAGTTTGCTGTCTATTACCAGGACGCTGGGGACAGATTCTGGACCTGAATTTTGGCCTCCTCTGTGGTTTTCGGGATGCCGACTTCACAGAAGTGCAGGCCCCGATTTCAGAGATTCCCACACTGGTCACAGAGACCTGGGGTCTCTGAGCGCCCACTTATAACTAGGGCGGATGCGCCTTAGCACCCGGGTGGGTGGTTTCTGAGACTAAAAAGAATCTATTTTCCTTCCTACAGACCTCTTTTCTCTCTCTCTCTCTCTCTCTCTCTCTCTCTCTCTCTCTCTCTCTCTCTCTCTCTCTCTCTCTCTCCCTCTCTTCTCCCCGCTTCCTCATCCTCTGACTCCTAATAGGGAGCCTCACATCTAAACAAAGAGGAGGCCCTGGGCTCACACCCTTGGAGTGTCTCCTACATTCTTTAAGGAAACTAAACCTCTCAAGGACATCAACCCTAAGGTCCTTGAGAGACTCTGCTCCACTATCTGGCCAGGATACCAATTAGCTAACAATACTGTCTGGCCTGAGACAGGTACCTTAGATCTCCAAATTCTCACAGCATTGAGAGACTTCTGCCAGCACTCTGGTAAATGGTCAGAATGCTTGTGTATACAGGCATTCTTTGCCCTTCACTCTAGTCCCTCTTTCTATTCCCCTTAAGACTCCCGTCCCCCTCCTATACACTAGACCAGAACTCCACCTCTGCTTTTGACCTTGGGTGGCTGACCTAGGCTCTCCTCTGTGCCTCTCCTCTCTCTCTCCTCTCTCTCTCTGCCTCTCTGTCCCATCCCACTCCTTCTCTCTGCCCCCTGCCATGCTGTCTGGTCCCACCACTTGTCTGCAGGCGGCTCACACTGGCAGTCCCACGTGGAAGTAAAGCATGCCCTAGAGTGACCTATGCCTCGTGCTTTTTTATTGTTTCCTTTTTTTACACTTAATATTATTGGTACATGAATTTTGCAACCCCTGGACTTGCCAGCCGAGATATTTCTCCAGACATCCCTTCTTCTCTCTCTCTCCACTTCATCCCCCTTGTACTCCTCCCTTCCCCTCGCTTCTCTCTCAGCATTAGTCCCTCATTGTTTGAATCCACAGGCTGAAACTGGGTTCCTGCAAAGGCAGTACTCTCTCCTACTCTCTTCCCTCCGTTTCCTTCTCCCTCCTTCTCTCTGCCTGTCTACCCTCTGTACTTCATTTTAGCCTCCCGTTCTGCTTCAGAGACACTCCAGACCTGGAATCTCTGACCAGCCCCTTTAGAGGATGTACGCCTCCACAGCCGCTCCCATTAGAGGACTCGTCCTCCACGCCATCCCCTACTTCTGAGGCTAAAAAACTTTACTTCCTTCGTACAGCTCTCTCCTCTCCCCATCTGCCGCATGGCAGTGCCCCATTTCTGCTGAGCCACAAGACCACGTGGCAGGAAGCCTGAATTACATCAGACCTTGTAATAACTAATGCTATATTTCTATATTCTAATTCTCTTGCAATTATTTAATGACATATTCTGATCCTTTCACAATTTTGGTTTTTTATTTTTGTTTACAAAACTTTTGCCTAAATTTTAGGGATTATTTCAGATTTGACATTTTCCATTCCATTGTTTTCTCCTTATAAACCCCATTTTATTCAGAAATCCATTTTTGCGGATTTGAGATCTCTGAGCCCCAGCGGCAGGAAGAGGGGGACAGGTAGGGGACTGGGTGCCTTGGCAGCTGATTGCTGATCGTTTGGTCCTGCTGTCTTTGGTTTGATTGGCCTTTGGGCTGTGAGGTTGGAGTTATCCCCCCAGCGGGGATTAAAGGTGTGGTCTTTGGCTGATTAGATCTAGTGGCTGTGGGGGCGAGTTATCCTCCCAGCCGGTATTAAAGGCACGCTTGTGTGATCTTGAGATTTGAGATCTCTGACCCAGCGGCAGGTGCCGGGGCCGGGGCTGAAGGCCCCCCTCCCCCCCCCCCCGCCTCCCCCCCCACGCCAACTGAGATTACGAAGAAGGATCTGAAGGAGGCAAGCAAAGCACGCCTTCAACACAGTGAAGAGGCACTTAGGACTCACAGGAATACAAGGCAAGGAAAAGCCCAATGCCAGGATCACGAGAAGAGACATACACTGGAAAGGGCAGGATAATCCATGCCAAGCTTTACCAACCCTGTGGATGACTCCTGCAGTGGGATCCCTCCGGGATGCCCCAGGACACAGACATCAGAAACACAATTGGGACATATTTAAAGAACTACAAGATCATAAAGAACAAATTAAAGAACTAAGAAAGAAAAAAAAAATAAATAAATAAAAAATAAAAAAATAAAAAAAAAAAAAGAACTAAGAAAAGAAGAAGAGGACGAGAGAGAGAGAATGACAAGCTCCGGAAGGAAGTAGAAACACTGAAAAGATCCCATCTGAAAAAGAAAAAGAAACCAACAGCAAACAAAAGAGCTACAAAAGAGATCGAGAAGCTCCAAAAAGAAATAGAAACACTAAAGAAAATCAGAAGAGGAAATGAAAAAAGGAAATCAAACACTCACCATTCAAGAGGAAAGAATGAAAAAAGCCTCAGAAGCAGAAGGAGGAAGCAGAACAAAGAATATCAGGACCTGGAGATAACACAGAACAACTAAAAAACCTCAAGGAAAGATTATGAAAATTTAAAAATACCAAAAATGAACACATCAGGAGCGTGGGACACTATGAAAAGATCAAACCTCCGCATCATAGGAATAGAGGAAGGAGAAGAATCCCAAGAGAAAGTATTGATCAGATCTTCAACAGAATAATAGATGAAAACTTCCCCAAACTAAAAAAGGACAACCAATACCAATACAGAAGCAATAGAACTCCAAACAGACAAGATCAGAAAAGAAATTCTCCACGCCACTCATAGTTTAAAATGCTGACACCCAAAACAAAGACAAAAATTCTCAAAGCGACAAGAGAAAAACATCAAGTGACCTATAGGGGAAACCTATCAGAATAACAACGGACTTCTCACGCAAACGATGAAGGCAAGAAGAACCTGGAGCAAAGCATTCCCAGTGTTGAGGGACAATGGATGCCAGCCCAGTTACTATACCCAGCAAAATGTCAATCATAGTGGAAGGAGTAGAAGAAAATCTTCCATGACATAACAACTTGAAAGAATACATATCCGGAAAACCAACCCTTCAGAGAATACTTGAAGCAATTCAAAGAACAGAAGAAAGGAGCAACCAACCCAGAACTAGAAATAGAAATCAATGAAAAGCATTAATTGCAGAAGTAGAAACCTAAATCAAAACCGCAGATGGATAATAAGGCAAAGGAAGCAACACAAACCTATCAGTCATAACCTTAAAATATTAAGGACTAAATTCCCCAATCAAAGACATAGACTGGGAGACTGGATTAGGAAACAGAATCCCATCGATATGCTGTCTGCAAGAAAACACATCTTACCTTCAAGGACAGGCACCACCTTAAAGTGAAGGGATGGAAAAAAATATTCCAAGCAAATGGTACCAAAAGAAAGCAGGTTTGCTATTTTAATATCGGATAAATAGACTTCAAAGTAAAGAAATCGAAGAGACAAAGAAGGCCATTACATTTTCATCAAAGGAACAATCCACCAAGAAGATTCACAATTTATGAATATAATTGCCCCAAATTCTGGTGCACCAAACTTTATAAAGACATCTCCAGGACCACAAGTCACAGACTAACCCCAGCACACTCATAGTGGGAGATTTCAATACCCCACTGAGTTCCTTTGGATAGGTCAACAGAAAAAAAATAAACAGAGAGAGACATCTGAACTGAACGATATGATACACCAAATGGACTCATAGACCTCTACCGAACATTCCTCCTAATACCAGAAAATCACTTTCTACTCAGCACCCCACGGAACATTCTCCAAAATCGCGCACAATCCCTGGGACACAGAAGAAACCTCTACAAATACAAAAGATTGAAATAATTTCATGCATCCTGTCAGACCACAGTGCAATGAAGCTCAACATCAACACAAGGACAAGCCCTCCTGCCTACAAGAAACACATGGAGACTAAAACAATCACACTCTTGAATAATGAAATGGGTCAGGAAGAGATAAAAGAAATAAAACATTTCCTGGAACTGAATGACAAGGACAATACAACACAACAAAACCTATGGGATACCTTAAAAGCAGTCCTAAGAGGGAAGTTATCGTAGCCCTGGGTGCCTACATATGAAAAACAGAAAGAGCACAAGTGAATGATCTAAACACGACAGCTAAAAGCACTTGAGAGGCAACAACAGATGAACCTAAAACGCAACAGACAGGAAGAAATAAAACAAAAATCAGAGACAATCATAGAAATAGAAACAAAGAAAACAATACAAAAAATCAAGAAGCCAAAAGTTGGTTCTTGAAGAATAAACAAGATAGACAGACCTCTAGCCCAGTTAACAAAAAGAAAGAAGGAACAACTCCAAATCAATACAATCTGTGATGAAAAGGGAAATATCACAATGGACAAGGAAAAGATCAAGAAAATTATATGGGAATAACAAGAACCTATATTCCACCAAGTTTGAAAATCTAGAAGAAATGGATGAATTCTGAAATCCTGGGAATCACCAAGCTTGGCCAAGAGGAGACAAGCAGCCTAAAAGACCCATAACTATATGAAGAAATGAGAGGATGTAGTAAGAAGCCTCCCACTAAAAAAAGCCAGGCCCAGATGTTTCACAGCAGAATTCTATAAAACATTTCAAAAAGACCACAACCATATTCTGAAACTGTTAGAAGTTACAATCAGAGGGATATCTCCCAAATTCTTTCTACGAAGCCAACATCACTCTATTACCAAAACCAGCAAAGATCCAACTAAAAAGGAGAATTATGACCCATTCTCCCTCATGAACACAGATGCCAAAATTCTAAACAGAATACTGGCAAATCGGCATTACAGACCCACATCAGAGATCATCCTCATGACCAAGTTGGATTCATACCAGAGATGCAGGGATGGTCAACATACGAAAATCAATAAACATCATCAACAACACATAAATGGAATCAAAGACAAAAAACCACACCATCATCTCGATTGATGCTGAAAAAGCCTCTTGACAAAATCCAGCATCCCTTCATGCTTAAAGTCCTAGAAGGAATTGGATTGGAGGGATCATCCTCAATGTAATCAAAGCCATTATACAGGAAACCCACAGCCAATATCATCCTAAATGGGGGAAATGACAGAAACTCCCTTTAAAGGTAGGAACCGGCAAGGCTGCCCCTATCACCACTCCTCTTCAACATAGTGCTTGAAACACTTGCTAGAGCAATAAGGCAGAAAAGGATATTAAAGGAGTTACTAATTGGAAAAGAGGAAGTCAAACTATCCTTTTGCTGATGATATGATTGTTTACTTAAGGGATGCAAAAAAAACTCCACCAGAAACTCCTAGAAACGATTAACAGCTTGCAGCAAAGTGGCCAGGCACAAAATTAACCTAGAAAATTTTNTTTTTTTTTTTTTTTGATCTTTTTGAGACAGTCTCCCTGTAGCCCCAACTGGCCTGGAACTCACTCTGTAGACCAGGCTGGCCTAGAACTCACAGAGATCTGCCTGCCTCTGCCTCCCTAGTGCTAGGATTAAAGGCGTGCGCCACCACGCCTGGCTCTTTCCTCAAATTCTAATGCACTTCTTGTCCCTACTCAAAATTGTATGATTAATTATGCTTGAATAAATAATACATCACATGATTATAAATAATTCAAATTTGAATTTAATTTTTCTTTGTTTTAATTTTCCTTACTTTTATTTTATGTGCATGAGTGTTCTGTATGCATGTATATAAGGGTACCCATGCATGCAATTCCTGCAGAGGTCAGAAGAGAGTGTTGGATCCCCTGAAACTGCAGTTATGGACCATTGTTAGCCACTATGTAGGTGCTGTGAAGTGAACTGAACTCAGGTCCTCTGAAGGAGCAGTCAGTGTTCTTCCTTAACTACTGAGCCATCTCTCCAGCCCCATAGATAAATTTTTTTTGGTCTTTTTTTGAGACAGGGTCTCCCTTTAGTCCCAGCTGGCCTGGAGCTTGCTATTCAGACCAGGCTGGCTTTGAACTCACAGAGATCTGCCTGCCTCTGCCTCCTGAGTGCTGCTGGGATTAAAGGCATGCACCACCATGCCTGGGAGATAATTTTCAGTATTATTAGCACAGTATGTTCTTTACCTATTGTTCCTCATTTCACTTCCCAACCCAATGGTCAAGTTCTTTGGGTATGAATTCTAATTTCTATATGCCCTGCATTTACCACTAATTCACATAACGTAGATTTTTCAGTTCAGATTTGTTAGTGGGTTCACCTGTATACTGTGCATTGGAACATACTAGAAGAAAACACGATATTCTTTTCCACAAACTATCTATTTAAATGCAACTGTCAGGAATTGTTCAGAGAATTACCTTAATTTACAAAACTGCCTTCTTGTAACGTTTGCAGCTATTTCACTTCTCAGGAAAATGATTCATATTGTTTCAAAGACACAACACTTGAACAAGGTCAAAGCATAGTATGTAATAGTAATACATAATACAAACAATGTTTTAAAATTTTGCGGGCTGGAGAGATGGCCTAGCGGTTAAGAGCGCTGACCGCTCTTACAGAGGACCCGGGTTCGATCCCCAGCACTCACGTGGCGGCCGAGAGCCGTCTGAAACTCCAATTCCAGGAGAACTCCAGCTCCAGGGGAATCCGAGACCCTCTTCTGACCTCCGTGGCATTGCACGACATGGGTGCACAGACCTGCNACAGGGTCTCCCTGTAGCCCCAGCTGTCCTGGAACTCACTCTGTAGACCAGGCTGGCCTTGAACTCACAAAGATCCGCCTGCCTCTGCCTCCCGAGTGCTAGGATTAAAGGTGTGTGCCACCACTCCCGGCTTCACCTGAATATTGACCACTGTTCTGAGTCTCTGTGGAAAGTGTGCTGGAGACCTTTCCCAGTCTTTTATTTGGTAGTTTGTCTTTTTCTTCTCTCTTCATAGGATTTTCTAGGCACTAGTCATTTGGTGTAGATTTAATTATGCATTTTTTCCAGTTCTGGGAATCAAATTCAAGGCCACAGTAGGCAGTCGCTCTAATTCTGAATAGGATTGGTGGTCATGCTGTATGAAATGGAAATTAATCTTTCCAATGCAGCCCTTCTTCCCAGAGAACTATGTTTTAATCAAATATCAAAGCTTTTAGGTTGCAGAGAAGGGGATGTTCAGAAGATAGAAGCATTTCTGTAATCAGTAGACCTCTCTAGCCCTTGAAATTATGGTACTTAGCCTTGAATTCCTCATACAAGAAATCACCATCCCCAAACCCTTCCTGGGAAGATGCGGCTGAACTAGGTCAGTGTCCACTGAAGATGATATTTCCTAGAATAGGAAGAGAGCAGAACATCTGTCAGTTGATTGGGGGCTTTGCTTCTTATAATTTTCTAACAGTGTGTCTCTTTTTTTTTTTTTTGGTCTTTTCGAGACAGGGTCTCCCTGTAGCCCCAGCTGACCTGGAACTCTCTCTGTAGACCAGGCTGGCCTTGAACTCACAAAGATCGGCCTGCCTCTGCCTCCCAAGTGCTAGGATTAAAGGCGTGTGCCACCACGCCCAGCTAACAGTGTGTATCTTTAAAGAAAAAAAAAAAATCACATTAAGTGGAGATAATGGCTGTTGGAAAAATCAGTTGAAATCATAAATAGTAAGTAAAGTGCTTGCCAGGTAAGCCTAAGGGCCTGAATTCAGATCTTTAGCACTCACGTAAGACCTGGGGATAGCGGCTCCCGCATCTGTAACCCAGCCCTGGAGGTCAGAGACAGGCTGATTCTGGAGGCTCCCTGGCTGGGCAGTTAGCAAGTCCAGGGTGCAGTGAGAGACCCTGTCTCAAAAAATAAGGTGGGCAATTGAAGAAGACACTCTGTGTTGACCTCTGGCCTCCACACTCAGACACATGTGTGGGTGTACCTGGATACACATAACACACACACACACACACACACACACACACACACACACACACACACACGGTAAAATAAAGGGTAGTTAAGCCCTGGCAAAAAACAACACTTTGCTCAAAAATTCTTTGACATACAGTGTCTGGACCAATCCTACTAACACCTGCTCTGTATTCAGGTACAAGACTGTTGAGAGCCGGGCATGGTGGCACACGCCTTTAATCCTAGCACTTGGGAGGCAGAGACAGGTGATCTTTGTGAGTTCAAGGCCAGCCTGGTCTACAAGGTGAGTTCCAGGACAGCTGGGGCTACAGGGAGACCCTGTCTCGAAAAGACCAAAAAAAAAAAAGACTGTTGAGGGAGATTTCCAAGCCCAACCTCCAGATGAAAGTCATCGGTAATTAGAAATGCAAATATTAACACCCACTTCAGAACTGTCAGATCAGAAACTCTGGGGATAGAGCCCAGAAATCTGTGCTTTAAGAGGCCCTGAAATAACTCTGCTGCAAGTGGGAATCCAAGGCCCTAGCCTGTGGGATGAACAACTTACCAGACATTTCTTGGCTCCCAAGCTCTTGACAGTACAGGACAATGGTGGGATGCTGTCTTTCCCGCTCAGGGCTGTTGGGAGATGTGAAGGATGTGGAACTTCCTGGGTCTGCCACTTCCAGTCTGTCTGTCACTTTGCCTCTCCCTCATTTTTCTCCTCTAAGTAATGAGAATGCAGCATGTATGTGGTGGTATGTGGTGGTATGTGCCAGCCACAGGCTAAACAGTGCATATATATGTTGTATGCTTAGAATAACCCTGTTTACATATATGTCTACATATATAAACTTAAAAATTAATAAAATGTTTGTGTGTGTGTATGAGTGCATGCGCACATATGCACATGCTCTAGGACGTATGTGGAGGTCTGAGGAGAATTTTTAGGAGTTGGTTCTTCCACTGTGTTGAGGCAGGGTTTCTCTTGTCTCAGGTGCCACACTGTGTCCTCCAGATGAGCTTGCCTGGAGCTTCAGGTAGAGTGTCCTGTCTCCACCCAGCACAATGCTGGGATTGTAGATTCATGTCCCTGCATCTGACTTTCTGTGGGTTCCAGGGTCATCTGGCTTGCCGTGGTAGCACTCTTACCTGGTGAGCCATCTTCCTGGCCTGAATAACCCTATTTTACAGTCTCCATTTTATAAATAAGAAAACAAAAATGAAACAAAACAAGAGAGAGATGGAGTAATGTTCCCACAACGACACAACTAGTACCTGGTACTCCAACCTAGGTGGCGCACTGTGAACACGTTTGCCTTAAAGTGACTCCTTGGCAGATATGTTCTTCAGCAAAGTTATGCCAATGGCAATAAAAAAAAAATTGCCTGGCAAACAGTAGGAACTTCACAGGCTAATTTCCTTTGTCTTGCCTGGTAGCTTCCTGTGAGTCTACTCTGTTTTTCTTGTGGCTGAACTGCCACCTACCGTGGTCAGCCTCCAATACGTACTTCTACATATCCCCACTCCGCATCAGGATCCTCTGTGTTTTACCTCCTCTGTGGCCATTTGTGTGCTAAGAGCAAACCAAACAATGATTTGGTTAGATGGAAGATGAGTGTAGTGACTGGAGGAGCCACCTCTCATGCTTGCAGAATGAACGCCCAAGCTGGTCTTTGCAAGATCAGTTGGTCTTTAGAGTCCATCTTTGATTACCTATCTGCTAATTAAGAAATAAAAGAGCCGGGCGTGGTGGCGCACGCCTTTAATCCTAGCACTTGGGAGGCAGAAGCAGGTGGATCTTTGTGAGTTCAAGGCCTGCCTGGTCTACAGAGTGAGTTCCAGGACAGCTGGGACTACAGGGAGACCCTGTCTCGAAAAGACCAAAAAAAAAAAAGAAATAAAAGTGCAGCTAGGTATGCAGTCCAGCATTTGGAAGTTAGAGGCAGGCAGATCTATATGAGACTGAGGCCAGTCTATTCTACATATTGAGTTTCCAGGCAGGCCGGGCGTGGTGGTGCATGCCTTTAATCCTAGCACTTGGGAGGCAGAGGCAGGTGGATCTCTGTGAGTTCAAGGACAGCCTGGTCTACAGAGTGAGTTCCAGGACAGCCAGAGCTACAGGGAGACCCTGTCTCAAAAAGACCAAAACAAAACAAAACAAAAAACCATAGTGAGTTGCAGGCTAGCTGGGGCTACAGGGAGACCATACATACATGCATGCATGCATGCATACATACATGCATACATACATCTGTACATAATACATAAATAATAAAAAATAAAAGTGCTTTAAAAGTTCAAGGGCATACAGAAAACCCTATTTGTTTGCTTGTTTTTTGACTCAGTCTTTGTCTGGGATAAAATTTGTTGCTTGCAAGTTCAACCTCAGTATTTCAGCAGTGGGTTTCTTTTTTTTCCTTCCATTTTTGTTCTGTTTTGCTAGGGAAATAAAAACCTTGTTCCCTTTCCATTCAAGGTCTCTCTTGTTCTTGAAAATTCTATTCAGTCTTTCTCTCAAGATGGCCTCGCCTGCTAGGCATGACTCACAGGCCAGTGACTCAGAAGTGGCTTCCAACAAGACAAGGACTGTGCAGAGCTGTGGAGAGACATAGTAGCCAGTGGAGCTGCCTGAAGCATCCCCTAAGCCCAGTTTCTGAGTCAGAGCAAGACACCAGGAGGGCCTGTTTGTGATGGTTTTTGGTATGAGTCTCGAAAGCTCCAAGACTTGAGTCAGTTCTTGTCCCTGAATGAGGAATGACCTTGTGGGGCAGCACGAGATTTCTGAGAGCTCTCCTGGCCCTGGCTGGAATGGCTTAGGGGTCAGAGAGCTAAGGCTTGGTAAACATTGCCTTGGGAGGGAATTTGAGAGTTCTTTTCATAGACCTTCAAACCTCTTTCAACTTGATTAAAAAAAAAATCAGGGGCTGGAGAGATGGCCTAGTGGTTAAGAGCACCGACCGCTCTTGCAGAGGACCCGGGTTAGATCCCCAGCACCCACATGGCGGCCGAGAACCGTCTAAAACTCCAATTCCCCAGGAGAACTCCAGTTCCAGGGGAATCCGAGACCCTCTTCTGACCTCCGCGGCATTGCACGACATGGGTGCACAGATCTACATGCAGATAGTACATTCATGCACATAAAAAAATAAAATAAAATAAAAAGATGGTTCTTAGCCACCTTGTGGATGCTGGAAATTGAACCCAGGTCCTCTGCAAGAGCAGTCAGCACTCTTAACCACTGAGCCATCTCTCCAGCCCCAGAAATGGGAACTCTTAAATCATAATTCATCAAAAACATGGTATCTTATACAAGAATCATCAAAGGAGAAATGATAGCAGAATCCAGCCCATAAGGACTTTAAAAGTGAATTATTAGACATGGATTACAGAATAAGAATATAATGTAGTTAAAGAAATAAAAGAAAGATACTATAAACAAAGAGCAAACAGTTGAAAAGGGAAAAAAAACAGGCAAATTAAAAGAGTTCAGCCAGGTGTGGTGGGGCACACCTTTAATCCCACCACAACATGGGTGCACTTACATACTTACATACATACAAGCAAAACACTCATACATGTAAAATAAATTTTAAAAAATTAAAGTTCAGCCAGGTGTGGTGGCGCACGCCTTTAGTCCTAGCACTTGGGAGGCAGAGGCAGGCAGATCTTTGTGAGTTCAAGGCCACCCTGGTCTACAGAGTAAGTTCCAGGACAGCCGGAGCTATAGGGAGACCCTCTCTCAAAAAGTTAAAAAAAAAAAAAAAATTCTAATGAATGAGGTGGAGTGTAATGTGTAAAGTCTGAGCTAGAATTTCTGATATCTGCCAACAATGTCGGTCACAGACACAGAAACTCAAAGTGCCCTGAACTGATTTCATTCACATTGAAAGAAAATGGCTACCACATTCCTCCCCAGCATTCTGGCCTGAGCATGATTATCAAGACATTTCAAGTGGATGTAACTCTGGATCTTGAAACAGCACATTGTAAACTCGCTGTCTCCAAAGATNATGATTTCAAATAAACTAAACATAGCGACTTCCCCCAGGGAGTCCCAGAGCCCTGCCCAGGGTGGCTGCTGGCCCATCTCCTCCCTGACTGAGCACAGTTCCTGTCCCCTCCTCCTCCCACAGGACACAGCTGTCTGCACAGCTTCACCTGGCAAGTTCCCTGCCTCCACACAGTTCCGTGGGTCTCTGAAAACAGAGTACATGGTTCTATGGACCACTGTGCGACCCCAAATTCCCTCAGGCTGATAGAGATGAAATTCACAGTCCCCTCCTAAAAACCACAGATGAAGTGTCACCCTGGATCACACTCCAGTTCAAAACCAATCCATTAGGATCACGATATAAAAATACACCAGAACAAAGACTTAAGTTTAATTTTTCTGAGTTGTATTCAGCATCAACTTTTCACTTATAATTCAGTTTTCAGGGAAAAACCTTCTTATTTAATTATTGATGTATTTAGACCCAGGCATGTACTGATTCTTTAAGCAATGCCAGGAAAACTGTTATGACCCAGATGTATATGCAGCCTTTCCCTCAAAAGTGCCCATGATGGAGCTGGAGAGATGTCTCAGCACCACATCAGGTGGCTCCTAACTGCCAATAAGACCAGCTCCAGGAGATCTTACATGCTCCACTGGCCTGCACAGGCACTGCATTCACATGCGCATGCTTCCCTCCAGGTATAGTAGTACTAGTAGTAGTAAAAGGTCTGGATGTAAAAAAAAAAAAAAGAGGTCTGGATGTGAATCTGCACTTAGACCCTGTGGTCACCGTAGGGGTCTTTTTCCTCTATACCTAGGGTTCAATGTGTCCAGTCCAAGGATCTCTGGCCCTGCCAGGGTAAGCAAACAGGGCAAGGAGAGGTTGGTGGGGAGGGGAATATAAAATGAAACAGAGCTCAGAGATGTCAGGGCATCCTAGACACAAATGCTTCCTGTTCGCCTCTACAAAACCTAAGGCATTGAATCCAATCCTCCATCTGGCTGAAGCACCCGGCCCACACCCTGTGCTCCAGCTGTCTATGTTGTCATATTAACACGAGATCTTGGGGATGAGAAATGGAAAGATTTGGGTTCAAAGTGATGTGTTTGTGTATCAGTTGATAAGGGGTCAATTGTGTTTGATAACTTCAATTGTCAACTTGCTATAGCTGGGTAGAGGGAGCTTCAATTCAGTAATGTCTGCATTGGACTGGCCTGTGGCCATGTCTTTGGGGACATTTTCTTGATTGCTAATTGATGTAGGAGGGCCCAGTCCACTGTAGATAGTACCACCCCCGGGAAGGTGATTCTGTATTATATAAGAAAACAGGCTGAGGGCTGGAGAGATGGCCTAGTGGTTAAGAGCGCCAACTGCTCTTGGGGCTGGAGAGATGGCCTAGCAGTTAAGAGTACCGACTGCTCTTGCAGAGGACCCGAGTTCGATCCCCAGCGCCCACATGGTGGCTGAGAACCGTCTTTAACTCCAGTTCCAGGGGAATCTGACACCCTCTTCTGACCTCCACGGCATTGAATGACATGGGTGCACAAACTTGCATACAGACAGTACATTCATACACACAGAGAAATAAATAAAATTAATTAAAAAAATTAAAAAAAGAGCGCCAACTGCTCTCACAGAGGACCCGGGTTTGATAACCAGCACCCACATGGTGGCTGAGAACCATCTGTAACTCCAATTCCAGGAGAACTCCAGTTCCTGAGGTATCCGACACCCTCTTCTGACCTCCACAGTCTTGCATGACATGGGTGCACAAACCTACATGCAGAGAGTACATTCATATAAATAAATAAATTAATTAATTAAAAAAAACAGGCTGAATAGGCTGACTAGACGTCAGTAGATGTACTTGCACTAAGAAATGGCCACAAAGATTAATTAGGCACAACAGCCCTTAACACAAATAACAGAAAGTATTTATTCTGGGAGGGGGGTGAGGAAGGGAGGGATAAGGGAGGGTGTCATTGGGGAAGGGGGCATGAAAGTTATTAAGACTTTTTTAGATGTTATGTATGAAATATACAAAATTTAATTAAAAATTTTATGTAAAAACAAAGAAAGCAAGCAGCCTGAGCACAGGCCAGCAAACCAGTAAGCAGTATTCTGCCGTGTTCTGTGCTTCAACTCCTGCCTCCAAGTTCCAGTCCTGAGCTCCTACCATGGTCTCCCTCAATGATGAACCTGTGAGTTGTAACATAGAATAAATCCTATCCTCACCAGGTTGACTGTGAGAACCACAGAGTCCAGGAAGCATGCAGGAGGAACATCCCTGCATAAAGAAGGGCTTGACAGGCCACTTCAGGAAGCTCTGAAGGTGAAGCCTGTTTGGCAGTGGGGACCCCAAGAAGAACTTAGAGATTCTACCATGACACATCTGTCAATGAAAGGAAATTTTTTCCAGTTATATAAGAAGGCAAAGTTTGGTAGTTTCATTGAACAATATGATGTTTGTAGTGGGTGACAATGTATTGTTTTTATTTTAAATGCATGCACTGTCGCTCTCCTCGTTGCTCTCTGTTCCCGGCCAGCAGGTAAAAGGGAGGACACGCTCTTGTTCTTCCAGATGCAGTTTATTCAGGCAACTCATACACCAACTCTCTCCCCCTTCCAGTGTCCCCTACTAATATACCCTTCTCTAAACCCCACCTCCTGCTAGCAAGCGAGCACCGTGGCAGTCTCTCATTGGTCTGTAAGTGGTATGCACAATATACGGAAGTCAGCGGACATGCTAATGAGGGCTCAGGTTTGGCGTTGTCTTATTGGCTGGGGAATGAGCTGGGCAGTCAGGCGACAATCAGGCGATCATAAGACCTGGCCATGGTCCAAGGCGCCATTTTGGCCAACGCCCGCTCTCCACATCTCCCCCTTTCTTTTATAATATGGCAGAGAGAATGCCTGTCTTAGGTTGCCCCTGCAGAGGTATTCCTTCCCCGTCATGGGGTCAAACAAACAGCATCGGTTTGTTCCCTGTCTTAGGTTGGTAATACATGCAGNTTCTTTTTTATATATAGTTCTTTTTTAATATAATACTTTTATTGATGTTTTGTGTATTTCATGTATTTCATGCATCATTTTCCAGTTCAATTTAGACATGTAATCCTTCCCTTCCCCTCACCCCACCCCACTTCATGCATTCTGCCATACATGTTCTGTATCTTCATCTCAGTCTTTTAAAAGTTTTTCTCTGCAGAGATTTATTGTGTGGGGCAGAATTTAACTGTATCAATCCATTCTTTGACTTGGGCAGTGAGGGGAGAAGAGTTTTGCTCCCTTGTTCTGCACACTGGCCCCCTGAGAGTGGCTGGGTGACTCCACCCACGCTGATCACATGAGAGGAGGGACATGATGTTCCACCTGGTCCCTGAGGCCCAAGCCTCTGGCATTGGTAAACTGGTTCCCTGCAGTTTCCTGGCCCAGCTGAGTGTGTACTGGGCTCCTGGGCATCTCACTTAGCATCTCATAGAATAGTTCTTAATCAAAGTTAGTCCCCTTACCCCTTTCACACCTCTTTATGGTCCTCCCAATAGATTTCATGCATTCTTTCATCTATCTTAAGTCCTATATGGTCAAGCATTTCTCCCCAGTTGTCCTTTGGTGCAATTTCATCCACTGGAGTCTTATCAGTCTATCTAAAGATCTTAAAAAATATCCACCTGGAAGTTGTCAGTTGCCACTAGTTCCTAAGCTAGAGTTGGTGCCTGCTGCCCATTTCCCTCACTCTATGCTGGGTTCTTGTCTAATTGAGTCTACATGGGTCTTGTGCATGTTTTCAGCATTGTTAGTAGTTGAGTATATGACTTTTTCTAAAGGACTTTGGTGTTAGTGAACCCTCTCCCTACTCCCTCCTCTGTCCTGCCCTATCATTCCCAACTCCTTTAATCCTTCCTACTCTAAGCTGATACTAACTTCAAAGATTCATCTCTATTGGCTAGATTTCATAGTGCTGGAATGTTCTATGCATACTACCAGAAGAGAAAAGTAATTATAAATTTTGCCCAGCTGTGAACCCTATGAGCTACAACTTCCCTGGCAATATTCCCACTGGTGCAATCATGACATGAATGTTATGGCTTTAACCAAGCACATTCTGATTGAATTTAATGTCCAGTTCATAAGATGGAGCCCTTATACCAGGCTTAGAAACCCCCAAGACAAGTCGTTGGGCACAAGGGAGAGTCTACTACTATTATTCTGCTAATAGACATAGTATTAAACCAACTCCTAATGAGTTATTGTTATACTCATAGATTAATACATCTACCAACTCTCACCAGCAAAACTTCCCTATGTAGCAGATAGTGATAAATGAAGAAAACCCAAGCTGACCAATGTGCAGAGAACGAGAAGCTTTAGACTGCTTTTCTCTGAGTAGAATACCTATATAAAACTTCAGCCTCCCAAGGCTCAGGGATCCCCTCAGTGGAAGGGGAGACAGAAAAATTATAAGAGCCAGAGGAGGTGAATGACCACAAGGAAAAAGACTTTTCCAAGCAGCTGGTTAGTTGGTCATATGAACTCCCAGAAATGGTGGCAGCAGGCACAAGTCCTATGGGAGTTCAAACCAGAAAAAAATTCTCAGCATAGACATGGTTAAGAAATCCCAACTCTACCTGAGGAACCATTGGCAACCAATAGCTTCTGGGAAAGCTCTCAGTTTTATTTAAGGATGTGATGCTGGATAAGTTAACTAGGTCAGGGGATGGACTCAATCAAAGGGCATTTGGGAGACTCAAATTTGACTTATAAAAAATTAATATATGTGTACATTAAATCAGGCAGAAGATATTAAAGAGAGTGCAAGTATTGGAGGTGTTTATATATGATCAAAATATAATGTATGAAACTTGTAAAAATTCAATAAAAATTGAAAGGGGAGAATTACATGGAAACATTTTACTAAAAATGCATTCATAAGCTAAAGCCAAGATCTATTAAATCATAATGTCCAAGGGTAAGACATGGGCCCCATTGTATTTACATATTTCTGTCAAATAAAAGAGAGCATTTCAAGACAAAAGTATAATTTTCAATTATATAATAAAATCCATATTGTATACTACATACTTTTCCAAAATGATGAATATTTTTGACAAAGAATTATGATAAATGTAAAAGCAACAATAGACATTTTAGAGATGATTTAATATTCCCACATTTTTTTAATTTTTTTTAATTTTTATTTTTATTTATGTATGTGTATGAATGTACTGTCTGCATGCAAGTTTGTGCACCCGTGTCGTGCAATGCCGCGGAGGTCAGAAGAGGGTATCGGATTCCCCTGGGAACTGAGATTCTCCTGGAATTGGAGTTTCAGACATCTCTAGGCTGCCATGTGGGATGCGGGGCGCGCGCCAGTCCTCTGGTTAAGAGCAGTCGGTGCCTTTACTGCTAGGCCATCTCTCCAGCCCAATATTCCCATTTTTTGTATTAAGTGAGCACACTGAACACAGAAAGTGATTTTGTTTTCAGGTTATAGAGCAATTAGGAAAGAATTGTCAGTACTCTTTCTATATTCTGTGATTCATTGAGTGTCTCAAACCTCATCGATAAAATTCTCTCTGTGGAGCTTCTCCTGCAGCTACTGTAACGTCACATTTGGATGTATATATGAAACTTAAATTTAAAAATATATTTGCATATTTGTGTTGGCAGCCTACCACACAAACAATGTGTCCTGTACCACGCCCTAAGATGGCGCCGACTTCCTGAGCTGCTAGAACAACTATAAGCTGTTTCCCGCCGTTGCCTTTGTATTGGACAAACTGCACATGACTACTACGCCTCTGGGCCCGCGCCTTGGGCATGCTAATGGGGCATCAGGGCACTGTACCATTCCAGAGCATACACGAACCCTGTAGACTACTATATAAGCAGTGCTTCTGCCCCATTTCGGGGTCCTTCGCACAAAAGAGCTGTGCACAATAAATATTACCACAGAAGAATCCTGTGTCTGCGTGAAGTTCTTGCCAGTGAGAACTACGTGTGTGACAAGTGGTGCCGAAGCCCGGGACCGTGACAAGTGGTGCTGAAGACCCAGGAACCTGACAAGTAGTGCCGATTCCCGCAGGCCCGGGAACCTGACATCGTCTGGCACCGACGAGACCCTTTGACTTTTGGTAAGTGGTTTCAGAGACTGTTTCCAGTTAAGTTTTCTTTAATAGTTCTGAGAGATATGCTTTTCTCGGACGATCTAGAGGGATTCCAATCTTGCTAATCATTTTATTGCTGTTTAATTGATCCTGGTACCTCAGTTTTTACATCTCTCTTGCTGGGACGATTACAAAACTGTAAAAAGAAATGGGAAGGACAACAAGCCCTTTCGGACCTTCAGGAAAGCATGTCCAGAAACAGAACGAGTGAAAGTTAGATGTCATTCAAAGAAAAAATCTAAAGGAGGATGCTAGCAAGAGATTCCTATAAGGTACCTTATACCCATTTAGAGACTTCAAGCCCTGACATTGAAATGATTCAGGAATTCAAAAAAAAAAAAAAAGAAAAAAAAAAAAATAATGAGATTACCGCTATCTGAGGAGGAGGAAATAAAGGAGGAAGCAGCCCGGTACAAAAATGAACATTTTCGCCCCGCCCGGCGAAAGAAAAGTTTAAAACTGAAAGTAAACAGGTCCCACAGCTTTCCCGCTCCCCTGCCTTCGGCTCCTCTGCCTTATGCATCTGGGAAATGCTCCACTTCCTTTTGTTCCCCGGAGGTGCGACATGCCATGAGGCAAATGTGCCCAATCTGCGTTTGTGTAGTTTTGGTGCTTTGTTCAAAGTTAAGTGTTTTCAAAAAAGTAATTTTTGCATGGATTTTTTTACAGTCTTAAATTTTGACTGCTGAAAAGTTTCTATTGTACAAAACTTCATTTAAAAGGTCTTTGCTACTGGGGCTGGAGAATGGCCTACGGTGGAGGCGACCGCCTTAACAAGAGGACCCAGTTTCGATCCCAGCACCCACATGGCGGCCGAGAGCCGCTGAAATCCAATTCCAGGAGAATCCAGTTCCAAGGGAATCCGAGGAGACCCTCTTCTGACCTGCCGCGGCATTGCCACGACACGGGTGCACAAACCTGCATGCAGACATTTTTTACATTGATATACATGACAGAAATAATAAAATAAAATAAAAAATTAAAAAAAAAAAAAAAAGGTCTTTCTACTGAATCCAGGGTAATCTGAAGATCGAAGCCTATGTTTAAATGCTACCAAATGGCAAAACCCAACAATAAAACATTTGAGTTTATACTATTTTTCTAATATCAATGCGTAACCACAAGCTGATTTCCAATGGAATTTGTCAGTAGAGATTTTAAAACAGCTACCCATTTATTCCAGGAGTTAAAAACATAACAATATTCAATGAACCTGCAAGTTAAGTTTTAAAAATATGCTCTGTGACTCTGTACTACTAGGATTAGAACTAAAAAATCTTCCATGCAACAAATGCTTAATGCTTTCCATAAATGTAGATTTGTCTGCTTTTATGTAATCTGTATTATAGAGAAGGGAAAAAGTGTTTCTGCAACCTAATTGGTCACCCTTCTGTACTGGCCGGAGGGAAACAGTTTTGCCCCCTTGACAGGATGCCAGTCACGGGGAGTACTCTGGACAATTAACGGCTTTTTACCTTTTGGAATACTTCTACGACATTTAACTATGGCAGCTAGCCAGCTTGGCTGCGAGTGGAAATATTCTGGACTATGTGTGACCAGCATCCAATAGCAAAACTTCACAAGGGCAGCAAATTGGTCTAACCAATTGTCTAGATATCTTTTAAGTAATTGGACTGGAGAATTTGACAGCTTGTTGAGCCAACTTCGTATGGCTATTGTCACCATAAATTCGACTAGAGTGAATGCCTCCCTTGCTGAAGGACTGGCCTCCTGGATTACGGCTGCCGTCTCACACTTCAAAGAACGGGCAGGGGTGGCAGGGTTTGGCTTATTTCTATGTGGAGGGATTAGAATTATGCTCTGGATTATGTGTAGGCTCCGTGCCCAGCGTCAGCGCGATAAAGTAGTCAGTGCACAGGCCCTTGCAGCTTTGAAAGCAGGCCATCCTTCCCAAACATGTGGCTTAGTATGCTGGAGAAGTAGTCCATGACGGGTAAGACCTGCTGCAAGTATTACCAACCTAAGACAGGGAACAAACCTTTGCTGTTTGTTTAACCCCATTATGGATAAGGAATACCTCTGCAGAGGCAAACTAAGACAGGCATTCTCCCAGCCAATTTTAATAGAGTCTCGGACAGGTCATGTCGCAGCTGCAGCCCAGAGACCTTGCCCTATTAAAACAGAAAGGGGGAAACTGTTGTCAGCCTACCACACAGACAATGTTTGCTGTGCCTCGCCCTAAGATGGCGCCGACCTCCTGAGTCACTACAAGCCGCTTCCCGCCATTGCCTTTTGCATTGGACAAACTGCACATGACTACTACTCTCTGGGCCCGCGTTATCTGGGCCCGCGCCTTGGGCATGCTAATGAGGCATCAGGGCACTGTACCAATCCAGAACATACACGAACCCTCTATACTGCTATATAAGCAGTGCTTCTTCCCCGTTTCAGGGTCCTTCTCACAAAAAGAGCTGTGCACAACAAATATTACCACAGAAGAATCCTGTTATCCGCGTGAAGTTCTTGCCGGCGAGACTACAGACCGGGACAGATTTGTACCTATATAAATTTATCTTATTTATTTGCAAACTTAAGATCACTTAGTAATCTTAAGTCTTGACATGTAATACATTCTCTTTGTATGAATGAGCTTGCCATACCCATTTGGTAACAGAAAGCATATAAGATTGGCCCATCAGGGTTGGAGAGAAGGGTCAGTGGTTCAAACACTTGTAATTCTCCGAGAGGACCCAAGTTCAGTTTCCAGCACCCACACGGCAGATAACAACTATCTGTAACTCCACTTTCAGGGGATCCAATACGTCATCTTCTGGCCTCTGCATGCATCACATGTACATATAGTAACACGTACATACATGCACACACTAAAATGTTATCTATCATATTTTGATTTTTCTTCCATACATANGTTTAATGAAAATTTACACCTTTAGTCCTGCCTATAGGTATGTGTACTACAGACGAGGACACAGTTGGGAGTTAGAGACTGCACTCGTGGGTCAAAAAATGAAAACCTAAAATTAAAAGGGGGGATATATTAAACCTTTGGGTGTCAATTGTTTTTAATTTGAATCTTAAAGCTAACTATGGGAAAAGGGTTGTTGTATGTTCCCACAGGTCAAAATCTCACCAACTTCAATGGCTGAGAGAGAAAAGATATAGCTTTGCATTGTGCAGGATGTGCCAAGAAATACCACAGAGAAGTTGCCCATTAACATGAAAAGGAAAAAAGCC
Source organism: Rhizomys pruinosus (assembly GCA_009823505.1). NCBI lineage: Eukaryota > Metazoa > Chordata > Mammalia > Rodentia > Spalacidae > Rhizomys > Rhizomys pruinosus. Next base: position 334,347 of record VZQC01004047.1, on the reverse strand, counting down.
TCAGATGCTACAGGCATCAAACCATCTCTGTGGATCCTAGATTTGTAACAACTGTTTAGAATGAGTCCTAATGACCCTTACCTTCTAGGTTCCACAAAGTTTTATATAGAAAAGACTTTTCTTACCTTCTTTTCATAGAACAAAGAAAATATGATGGTGATGAAGTCAATCTCTAACATCTAAAAGTAGAGCTGATTGTTATAGAGGTAATATCTTATAAACGTATAATGGCTTTCTTTAATTGACTAATAGACTAGGAATGTGAAAAGGACTATTCTCTATTAAGAGCCAAATATAATATGAAAATCGTTTGTAAGCTGTGCAATTTTTGAAGAAAATATATGAAAACAGGAGACTCTGATATCAGCAATGGATTAGTCTGCCAAGGAAATGTTGGCCAGGGGAAGCCAAGCCCCACCCCCAAAAAGGTAAAGTCTCCTTGACTGTAACTGGGATACCGCAAGAAGAGAGGCGGTAGGCCCTGCTGTCAAAGACCTGATGTAGCATGGGAAAGATGTATTGAAGGACCGCCTTGCAAGTGTACATGGGCTCTGGAATGCCAGAGAGTGTGTTACCAAAGGCCACCAAACCAATAACAACTATTAGTGTCTCTTTGAGTTAAGCAAGTCTCCTCCATCAGCAATCAGCTACACCTCACCTGCCTGAAGACTGCAGCAGCAGTGGCAGCCATATGGCTGGATATATCCCAGATCTAGATTGGTTATTAGCTCTCTCATTGGAGGAATCACGGCTTAAGATCCACAAGCTTACATCCTCTAGTGGTTTTAGGAGATGTTATAAGCCCAAGTAAGACGCATTGTCATCTTCTACAGAAAAAATATAATTCGTGGATTAGCACAACATCCAAACATATGGTGTCTATACCAAAGTAACATTACACGTAATAATTTAGTACTGTTTAAATACCTATATATCTAAGTTCTTGTGCCATCAGTAGTAGGATTGAAAGGTTATTCCCTGACAAACTGTTAACAAACTGTGAAAGGAAAAGGAGCCAGAACTGATCAGAGTCACGAAATACCATCTCCAGAGAAAATAGACGGTTGTGCTTCTCGTCCACTTACGCCCCTTTTTTAAGCCTGGGGAACAATCTGCAGGAAGAGGGGGCATGGTACAACGTAAGGGCTGCAATTGAGGTGAAGGGTGAAACTACCGCAATATAGACTGCACACTTATTTGGTCAACATTATTGTACATACAAGCCACTCCAATTGGATGGTGGGATCTTGGGCTGTGTGGTTTTGGGCATAGCTGCTTGCAAATTGGTTTTACATGAAGAGCTTGTACTCATACTTAGTTAACTTATGGTTTAAAAAATGAAAAAAAAGAAAAAAAGAAAGCAAGCTGAGCTTATTCTTATATTTCTTTCTATATGAAAACAAGTTATCTATGGAGTTCTTAATGGGGCTCTTCTAGAGTTAACTTACCTCTTACTTTCAGATATGGTAAGTAATGTATATGGGCAGAACGTATATATTCATATGTTAAGAGTAAATAAAATTAAAGGGGAAAGAATGTGGACTCCTAACATATAGGGGTGTTTTCCAACAAAGGTTTTTTTTTTTTAATTTTTCCTGGGGCTAATGCTGGGTACATATCATGATAATTTGTAGAGCCATAGTTTTTAGAGGCAATAACAACTGGGGGGAAGGGGGAACCAGAACACATAAAAGACTGGGTCAAAAATGGATCTGATACAGTTAAAATTATGCCCACAAACAATAAACACTCCGCAGAGAAAAAACTTGTAAAAGACTGCAGAGGAAGATGCAGACTGTTGGTAGATGCAAGAGTGTGTGGTGGGGTGGGGAAGGAAGAAAAAAAAAAGAATATATTTTAATTTATGTCATTAGAAAAATGCAAATGATAATCCATGAATTACATTTCACCCCCTGTTAAATATGACAGGGCGATGTTACTGTGGCTTAGACATCTCCTAACCTGTAAAGGATGTAGTCTTGTGCAGAATCAGCCATGGTTATTCCTCCAAGGAGAGCCCAATAGCCAATTAGATTTGGGGTATACAGGCACATGCCTGCCGCGCTAGCACAGTATTTCCAGGCAGGTGAGGTGTAGCTGGTGCTGAACCGTGGAGTCTTCTTACCGCTCAGTGAGACACTATTTGCTTTATTGGTGTAGGATGGCATTTGGTAACATTCTCTGGCATTCCAGAGGCCATCTGTACACTTGTGTGCGGTCTCAATACAGCCCCCCCATGTTAACGTCAGGTCTCGGCAGCAGGGTCGTAATCGCCTCTTCCTCCTTCAGGTGATCACATATCATCCAAAATATGTGTCTTCCAAAGTAACCTCCAATAACTATTAGTGCTGCTTAAGTACCTATATAGTCTAATTGCTTGTGCTTCATTAGTAGGATCGAAAAGGTAAGCCTGGACAACTGTCAGCCCATAGGAAACAGCCAGGAGTGACCAGAGTCCAAGTCAACAGCCCAGAGAGAGTGGACTGTTCATCTTCTCATCCACCTGTGTTGCCTCCTTTTACTAGCCTAGGGAAAACCGCGGAAGAGGGGGCGTGGTAGAATGTAAAGGCTCCGATTGGGGTTAATGGTGAAACTACAGCGATGTAGTCTGGACACTCATTTGATCAACTTGATTGAACAAACAACATGTCACCCCCCACTGGATGGTGGGGCTGTGGGGGTTTGGACACAACAGCCTGTAGATTGGTTTTGCATGAAGGATGCTTGTACTCATGGATTATCACTTATAGCTAAAAAGAAAAAAAAAACAGAGAAAGATGCAAGACAGTTATGGCAGAATACATGATCTGGGATGGGGTGGGGGTGGGGGGGAAAGGAAAGGGAAAAATGCCTGATCTGAGTTGGAAAATGATGTATGAAATGCACAAAGCATCAATAAAAAAAAATTAAAAAAAAAAAGAAAAATGCAAATGATTAAAGCCATAATGAAATACTAATTCACATTCACATGGATGTTTAAAATGTAAAAAAAAATCTCATCCATACCTTAAGCAGCAATAATATAAAAAACCAGGAGCCCTCATGCACTGCTCAAAGGGTGTGAAATGGCCCAATCACTTCTGAAAACTGTTCCACCTTTGGCTTCATAGTATTGACCTAAGAGAGACCATTTGCCTGTACAAAGACTTCAACAAGATTATTCATATAAGCTATATTTATTATAGATAAAAACTGGACACATGTCAAAGTCTATGCTGGTGAATGTATTAACCAGCATGTATATCATTTCAATGGAATTTTATCCAGTAACAAAAAGGTTAAGGTGTTGATGTCTGCAACAGCACAGATGGATCTCAAAATAATTATACTAACAGCAGCCATGCTATCCCTCCTCACCAAGCAAGGACTCATACCTTATGTCTATTTATGTGAAACACTAATTAAACTAGAGTGTGGTGCTTGCCTGGACAAGGAAGCAGGAGGAGGGCAAGGAGAAGAGGAGAAAAGAAATTATTATACAAAGGGCATGGTGAAAGTCTAAAGAGTAGCTATGCTCATTAGTCTAATTTTGGTAATGACTTCATATATGTGTATGAATATCAAAACTTTCTAATTATATAATTAATATATATATATATAGTTTACCATCTATATTTGAAGTGCTGAAGGTTAAACACCAGGCCTCACACATGCTAGAAAAGCACTGTATCCTGAGTTACAGCTCTATCTATTAAATACCAATTGAAAAAGGAAGTCTACAAGTCACATATCTGGAGCCTTCACCAATGAGGTCCTACCACCCAGTTCTACTGGGTAACCAAGAGCAGGGGTGATGACCAGTTTGCTTGAAGGTCTATGGGACCCTGATCGAGAGCTCCAAAAGAGGGAGCCCATTCCTACCAACTGAGCTTTTTCTTTGCTAGCCTATGTTGTCTACTACAGGCAATGTCCCCCTGCTATAGGTTAACTACTTTTAATTTCTTTTAATATATAATTGGATAATTATATACATTAAGAGAATTCTGTAGTAGTAGGCTTTCATATGGCTTTTTCTTTTCTGTATACTTAAAAATATTTTTTGAGTGTTGTGGCATGCATAATTCTTTTTATATATAGTTCTATGTTTTAATTATAATACTTTTTATATGATGTTTGTGTATTTTCTGTATTTCATGCATCATTTTCCAGTTTACAATTTAGAACATGTAAATCGCTTCCCTTCCCCTCAACCCCACCCCACCATAGGCATTCGGCCATACATGTTCTGTAATCTTCAATCCAGTCTTTTAAAAGTTTTCTCTGCAGAGATTTATGCTGTGTGGGCAGAATTAATGTATCAATCCATCTTTGACTTGGGCAGTGAGGGGAGAAGAGTTTTGCTCCCTTGTTCTGCACACTGGCCCCCTAGAGTGGCTGGGTGACTCCACCCACTGCTGACGAATGAGAGGAGGGACGTGGATGTTGCCCGCCTGGTCCTGAGCCACAGCCTCTGGCATTGTAAACTGGTTCCCTGCAGTTTCTACTGGCCCAGCTGAGTGTGTACTGGGCTCCTGGGCAGCTCACGTAGCCATCTCATAGAATTAGTTTCTTAATCATAAGTTTAGTCCCCTTACCACCCTTCACACCTCTTTATGGTCCTCCCAATAGATTTCATGCATTCTTTCATCTATCTTAAGTCCTATATGGTCAAAGAACATTTCTCCCCAGTTGTCCTTGTGGGCAATTTTTCATCCACTGGAGTCTTATCAGTCTATATAAAAGGATCTTAAAAAATATCCCGGTAGATTGTCAGTTGCCACTAGTTCCAAGCTAGAGTTGGTGCTGCTGCGCTCCCACTTGGCCTCTTGCCATTCCTCACATTATGCTGGGTCTGTGTCTAATGAGAGTCTACAATGGGTCTTGTGCAGATGTGTCAAGCATTGTTAGTAGGTTGAGAAGACATATGACTTTTCTAAGACTTTGGTGTTATGAACCTCATCCCTATCCTCTCTCTGTCCTGCCTCATCATTCCAACTACCTTTTAAATCCTTCCTAACTCTATCAGCTGATACTAACTTCAAAGATGTAGGAGTACATAACATACTAACTTCAAAGGATTCATCTCTATTATGTGGCTGAGTTGCATGAGGATGCTGGGGTAGAGGGTGTTTCTGGGGGGGGGGGGGGGGCTTAGTANAATTTTAATAGAGTCTCTGACAGGTCATGTCGCCCCTGAACAGTCAGCTGCGGCCCAGAGACCTTGCTCTATTAAAACAGAAAGGGGGAACTGTTGGCAGCCTACCACACAAACAATGTGTGCTGTACCACGCCCTAAGATGGCGCCAACTTCCTGAGTCACTACAAGCCGCTTCCCGCCATTGCCTTTGCATTGGACAAACTGCACATGACTACTACTCTCTGGGCCCGCGCTCTCTGGGCCCGCGCCTTGGGCATGCTAATGAGGCATCAGGGCACTGTACCAATCCAGAACACACACGAACCCTCTAGACTGCTATATAAGCAGTGCTTCTGTCCCATTTCAGGGTCCTTCTCACAAAAGAGCTGTGCACAATAAATATTACCACAGAAGAATCCTGTTGTCCGCGTGAAGTTCTTGCCGGCGAGACTACAGACCGGGACATATTTGTACCTATATAAATTTTATCTTATTTATTTGCAAACTTAAGATCACTTAGTAATCTTAAGTCTTGACATGTAATACATTCTCTTTGTATGAATGAGCTTGCCATACCCATTTGGTAACAGAAAGCATATAAGATTGGCCCATCAGGGTTGGAGAGAAGGTTCAGTGGTTAAGAACACTTGGTATTCTTCCAGAGGACCCAAGTTCAGTTCCCAGCACCCACACGGCAGATAACAACCATCTGTAACTCCACTTTCCAGGGGATCCAATACCATCTTCTGGCCTCTGCAGGCATCCTGTGCATATAGTACACTTACATACATGCACACACATAAAATGTTATCTATCATATTTTGATTTTCTTCCCTACATAATTTGTGTAAAAATATAGACTATTTTGTACAATGATTATGTCATTGTATGTTTATATAGTATGCATATTCAAAATGCACTCTAAGTTTATTCCCAACTGTGGCCAGTTGAATTCAAACTAATTTGGTGCCAGTGATATGAAAAATTTATCAAAATTATAAATAATCTTTTAAAGTAGAGTAAGGTCTATTGAAGCAATTCTTTACTGTCAAAATCTAATAACCAGGATTTGGAATGCTAATGTGGATATTATTCATTATAAGACTACAGTAGACACATTTGAGAGCTCTTTTTAAATAATAAGTAAAAACTCATGTTTCCTGCATTGTAAAAATGGGTAAAAACACTGCAAATTTACACACTGCATTGAACTTATTCCTGTTTCCATCGTCTTCCCCATTCCCCCAAAAATAAAACAAAGAAACAAAAAAAATTGAAAAAACAATAAGCCTCTGCTTTGAAAAAAAAAAAAAACTCTGGAAAGATTCGGATAAAGATGCAAGACATATATGGCAAAGTGCAGGAACTCAGATGGGATGGGGGACATGGAAAGGGAAGTGTATTAGTCAGGGTTCTCTAAAGAAACAGAAGTAACAGGATGAATATATAGCTATATACAATTTATTGATTTGCTCATGTGACAGAGTTCAAGGTGTCCAACAGTAGCTGCACCACACTGGAAAGGCCGAGAGAATCCAGGGAACTGTTCAGTCCGCAAGGCTGAATGTCTCAGTAGTCCCAATCTAGTGCTGAAGGCCCGAATGGATTCCAGGAGATCTGCCGGTCTCAGTACACCCTGGGATCTGGAAGGTTGATCACAGCAGCAAGACAAACTCACCAGATGAGAGAGGCAAGCCGCGGGAGAAAAGGAACCAGCTCCTTCTGCCATGGCCTTTTATACTGCCAGCTGGCAGAAGGTAACACCCACATTTGGGGTGGGCCATCCGGGTTGAGGTGGTCCAATCCAAACATCCTTTTTCTCTTATTTGTCCCTTAGTCCAGTCAAGTTGACACACAGGATTAACCATCACAGGAAGTTACTCTAAATTCGAGAAATGATGTATGATGTATGGAAATAGTTTAATAACAATAATAAAATAAATAAGAAGAAGAAGAAAGAAAGAAAATAGTACATTCTTCTCTTCTGGTTTCTGATGATGTAGGTTCCAGCACAGCAATGGAACAACTAATACTGGGAGGCTGTGAACCTAGGAGCCAGGTCAAGCCTCACCTAAAACCAGTGGTATTAAGGGGAAAATTGTAGAAACAAAACAAAACCCCTGAAGGGGCATGAGAGGCAACAACACCCTAAAGACGGCACCTAAAGGAAATAAGGTAGCCGGGCCAGGCTTGTTTACAACTGAGGGGCCCTTATCAGCTGGTCTTTTTTTTTTGGTCTTTTCGAGATAGGGTCTCTCTGTAGCCCCAGCTGTACTGGAACTCACTCTGTACTGGAACTCACTCAGGCTGGCCTTGAACTCACAAAGATCCGCCTGCCTCTGCCTCCCAAGTGCTAGGATTAAAGGCGTGTGCCACCAAGCAAGACAGCACCTAAAGGAAGTAAACAAGACAGGGCTAAAGGAAGTAAGGTAGGTGAGGCCAGGCTTGTTTTGAAACTTTTCCGATTGGCTCTAGCTATTTGACCTTTAAGATGATTGGCTGCCTATTTTCATGCGGTGGGTGTTCCCTTGTGGTTTTTGCCTTTATAAACTGCTCTAGTGCTTGCAATAAACGAGATTGGCTGTGACTGACTCCCCATCTGTCTGAGTGTCTCTGGGACATGGGAGGCTACTAGGTGGGGCAGACTGCGCTCCCGTCTTTCTCCTTCCATCTGGTTGTGGTAGGGGGCAGGACACTGCAAACCCCTATACATATTTGCAGCTAGTAGGCAGATCAGGATTCATTCATAAGGTATTCAGAGACATTTCCCAAATGTGCTGTGCTAAGCAAAACTTAAGTAACAAGAGAATGGAGAGTAATGGCATAAGCTACCAGAGCCCTAGCCTAGAGGGGTGCATTTGCAGCAGTTAGCATCAGCACACAGGGGGCACATTCCTTCACCTCCATTTTAATCTTTACACATTGGACTATAAGTAACACAACATAATTCTTTTTTTGTTTGGTTTTGCTATTTTTTTTTTTGCTACTAATGCTCATTTCTAGGGATCATGGGATACTTTCCATAATGTAGCTTGATAATGTTTTACTTTGGGGAGGGCTTTTTGAGACAGGGTATCCCTGTAGCCCCAGCTGACCTGGAACTCACTATAGAGACCTGGCTGCCTTTAACTCACAGAGATCCACCTGACTCTTTTTGTTTGTTTGTTTGTTTGTTTGTTTGTTTGTTTTGAGACAGGGTCTCCCTTTAGTCCTGGCTTGTCTGGAGCTCACTATGTAGACCAAGCTGGCCTTGAACTCACAGAGATCCACCTGCCTCTACCTGCCGAGTGCTGAGATTAAAGGCATGTGCCACCATACCCAGATCACAAAATAATTCTTTTTTTTT
>VZQC01004047.1:292455-324568 GCA_009823505.1 Rhizomys pruinosus | reverse complement strand
GGCCGAGAACCGTCTGAAACTCCAATTCCAGGAGAACTCCAGTTCCAGGGGAATCCGAGACCCTCTTCTGACCTCCGCGGCATTGCACGACACGGGTGCACAGACCTGCATGCAGACAGTACATTCATACACATACAAAAATAATAAATTAAAAAAAAAAAAGAACTCTCCTACGAGTTTCTCAGAGATTCAAGATCTTCCACTGGAAACCTCACACTTCATGACCCAGAGCACAGGTGATTCCTGGAGTCCTGCTGGCCCCAGCAGGATGCACCCACACAGATTATCTTATTGAGATCCTATCAACAACTCACCACCACTGCATGAAGTCTCTTTAACAGATGCGGATGCTATTTCTCCTGTTTGGCTTTTAAAGGAGACATTATAGCCTTTGTCATTGGAATAAGTAGAGTATTTTCCCTTAACAGGGCCAAATGGCTTCTTGCTTCAGAGCCCTTGAGTGTTATAAGGACCTTAAGGTTGGAAGCCCCTCCATTCTGTTTGTCAAGTTCTGGCTCCCTCAGGCTTGAGGTGAAATGGAAGCAGTTAGCTGTTCTCCATGGTGGAGAGGGGTCATAGAATCATGATATCTTTGGCATCTGCTTTAGACACAGGGATGCTTGGCAAATGTTGTCTTGTTCTTGCCTTTGAGGCCCAATCCAAATCCAAGATGGGTTTCATTTAACATCCTGTTTCAGAAAAAATAAATGAATATGCTCTTGAGGATGAATAACACACCACACGACAAAGCTTGGCCACCTCTAGGCAATCATTTCTAATATTTTCCATTGAGGAAAATGGATATGTCTTCTAATTTTGCCTCTGCCTCTAGAAATGTTTTGTGAAAGTGAGTAAATCATTAGCCCTTGGTCTTATCCCAAATTGCACAAACAACATAAATGTTTAATGTTTTATGAGAAGACCCTCCAGGAAAATACAACTCTGTTGCCAAAGCTCCTGTCATCAGCCATTTTAGTCCATAACATGAGCTAAAGGACAAAACTGAGTCAAAGCACCCTGGTGCCTGGTGTCCTCTCCAGGACTGGTTCTCCATTGTGAATGCTGTTCGCTTCTGGAATCTCTGCCTTCTTTTGCCTGAGAGGTACCCACACCTCATAACAAACTCCCTGACAACTGTTCCTTTGCCTAGTACAGGACACAGTTCTACTAGCACCCCACCACACCACCCCAGCATCCTCAGCACACAAAGCATAGATACCCTTCCAAATGGTGTTGTCAGGACTGAAAGGATGTGTCTTTGTAGACAGTGTCATTTGCAGTGTTTCCTTACTTATCCCTTTAGATTAGAACATATTCCCAGGTATTCTATTCAGCTGACATAGAGCGATGCCCATTTTCTTCTCAGCTCAGAAAATAATTTCCACAAACACAAAGCAGGCAATTTATGTGATTTTTAAAAACTCCTTGTTAGAAGATCAATAAAAGCAATAAATTGTTATGATCCCAATACAAAAGTCCTGAGTCCAGTGCTTTTCAAAGAGTTTTGACATCTAAAGTTATATGAAAACATTTGAAAAAGGCATCTTAGAATTTACATATTCTGTACTATTTTCAAGTACTGATCAATTATGGAAGTATCTGCTTCCTGAAAAGCCATTTGAGAAATTCTGGATTGCATATCTCCAGCACCTGGTCCTCTTTCTCATGTTGGACCGCATTGGAGCCCTTGCTATTTGTGAATGCACAGCTGCAGATTCTATAGGTGCTGGATTGAAGCAATCTTCTCCGGTGCTATGAACTGAATAATTATGTTTCTCTCCCCATCCCCTGTCACCTAACTTCATATGCTGAAGTTTCTCACTCTCACTAGAGTGAAAAAGTAATTAAGGTTAAATGAAGGCAGAGCCCTGATCTGATATGACTAGTGTCCCTCACAGCTTGCTACTTCTCCATGCACACAGTGAGAGAAGGTGCCGTGAGGGCATACCAAGAAGAGAATCATGTGTAAGAGAGAAGGCAGCACCCACCACACATTGAACTGGCAGGAAACTTACATCAAATTGTGAGAAAATAAAAATCTATCTGGTGTTTCAACCACCTAGGCTGTGGTATTTTGTTATGAAAGCCTGAGACAACTCTTCTGATGGAGAAGATAAAAGGTCATTTTCTTCTCTCTCAAACTCAAATCACAGAAATTCCCAAATACCTTTGTATGCTGTTTGTAGACATAGCCCTTCCTAGTCTTCAGGGTCTTTTGTTCAGAGCTCACATTATTAATCCTAACTTACAGTTCAGATAGAAGTTATCTAAGCCAGGATTTGGCCTAAAACTTTTGTCTTTGAACTTGATGTTCCTTCACTCCACCTCAGGCCAGCAGAGGAGCTCTAGAAATCTTTCTGCTTGTGAGTTTTTTCACAATTTGAGCATTTTGAGAGTCCTTGCACTGGTTTAGAGACAAGACACTAGATTAACAAAGCAACTTGTTAACATATAAACGTAATTGCTTCCTATAGCTCCCAAGAGCAGGTACCCATTAACAAACAAAGTTGAAAGAGAAATAATTAAAATTAATGCTAACAGTGTGTTCATTTTCAATAGTTTAAGTATTAATTCAGACTTACAGTAATTTTCACCTTTTGGTAACTTCTTTATATAGCAGATTTAAACTTTGAATATCTGTCACCCAAAACAGTAAATGTTGGCCACTCGCCATGTTACTTGACTTTTCCTGGGAATATGTGAGGAAATAGGTATTCATCCCAGATAGGGTACTTATGGACATACTGAAGAAAGGATTCCACCCAAGTCTATTTTAATGGACCAACAAGTTTAGTGGGATTACATAGAGGAGTATGGGTAACTCAAGGGCAGGTGTTTCTGGGGAAAGCCCACACAGCACAGGTCAAAGAAAACTGCATCCCTAGAGCTCCCTTCAAAACCTGTATGTAGCTCTTATGCAGGTAATTGTTAATGCTTATATAACCTTGGGGAGGAGGTTTTGTGACTCTCATGAGCTTCCTGAACCTTGTGGCTTTGCTTACTTCCTGACTCTTATGAACCTCTCTGGAAGAAAATGTTTCAGGTCAGAGGAAATATTATATAACACCTTGTGCCTCTCTTTGCTCTTGCTTCAAGTCTTCTTGAAGAGAGCCATGTTCTCATAATGCTGGAGGAAACTTTGGTTGTCTATGGTGTGCAATTCTCTCAGTATGAGCAATTACATTATCCTCTTCTTTCAGCTGGAAAATGAAAGCCAGACTTAGTATTTGTTCCTCTTCAACTTGAGTGTCAAAAGCCCTTTTATTTGAATCTTATTTGGCCCTGAAAAACTCAGTCTGATCTGGTGGGACTTTAACTGATCATTATATTCATACAGAACAAAATTTTTAACAAAAAACACATGCTTATTTGAATTATATTAGTATTAATTTGAAGCTAATTTCTTGAAGTACGGGGGGATGAATCCAAAAGAAACATTTTCAAATCAGAAACACCAGGGCCGGAGAAACTGCTCTTGCAAATCACTCAGGTTTGATTCCCAGCACCTACATGGCAGCTACCAACCATCTGTAATTCCAGTTTCAGGGGATTCAACACTCTCTTCTGACCTCCACAGGCATTGCATGACACAGGTGCACCTATTACCTACATGCAGACAATACACTCATATACATAAAAATAATAAAATTATATTTTTAGTCAGAAGCACCAAAAATAGTGCAGACGAAAATACTTTTAACTAACGATATTCTAGTAATAATTTTGAGGACTCATAACTATTGTAAATAATCAATAATAAGAGATTAGGATAGATAAATGGATATGTGAATAGAAAGAGTAAGATAGGACAGATTCGTACATGCACAAAGATTCATGTATTTCCCTTTAGTAAAGTACTCTGATCCACACAAATGTGATGCTGCTACTGAAGCATCTGGTTCCCCAGAACAGATGATGCACATAGAGTTTTACATTTTCTTCCTCCAAAATACTCTTTTAAGATTACAGAAAAAAAAAAAGTACAGACAGTGTTCATCTCATCACAGCACTACAAAGGGTGAGAGAGAACCCTCATCAGATGAGACCTGCTGAAATCCCCATCAAGGAAAGCAGATGAGATCACATTGTCAGATCAAACAAGAATGGAGAGACCAATGTCCCTGGGCTGAGGAAGCCTGGCTGAAGTTGAAGTAGGAAGAGTGCTGAGCAGAACGAACAACACAGACCATTACTGGGAAATAGCTTCACGAAACCTCGCGAGATAAAGACAAGCTTCCAGGAAGAGGCTGTGGAAACAAATTATGTAAGATCCTTCATGTCTGATGCATAGTGGATGTTCTGTTATATAATTGCTTAGGAAAGCCTAATTATGCTTCCAAAATGTTCATTAATGGACTGACAACTGGGAGAATTAGTGCTGACTCAAAAACTCATCCCATATTTTAATAAATGTGTGATAAATATACAGCACACGTTTATTTCAAAGTAAAATTGCAAATGCAGGGAAAATGTTAGATTTTATGGAGTTGACAAAATGTCTTTGCGACTCACAAACAAGCTAATAAAATAAGGTTTCAATAAATTAAGATTGATGAAACCGATAAAAAATGACCCAAAAACCCTCAAAGGAAAAGCCTTTAAAACTAAAAAGATATAGAACAGGACTTAAGAAAAGCTTGAATATTCTTTGTGTTAATATTTTATTATGTTTATCTTATGTGGATCCATGTATTGGCTGCATGGATAGAAGTTCACCTGTGTTGTGCAGTCTCCATGGAGGAGAGAAGAGAATGTAGGATCCCCTGGAACTGGAGTTAGCTGCCATGCGTGTGCTGGGATTCGATAACAGTCAGTGCCTCTGAGCAATCTCTACAGCCCCAAGCTTGAATATCCTTGCAAAAATTGCTCTCCTTATAATTGGGCTAGAAAGTAAACTATAAACTTGAAGGATGGCAGATCATGCTATCAGTTTTTTATCAGAACACAAAAACTCAAGATGATCTATTTTAAAAGGACTTTAGTAAATAGACTTTCCTGGTGCTAAATTTCCTAGGAAATACAGATGAGTCAAAAACACAAAATATTAGTCTTCTCATCAGCATCAGTAAATGTTAACAAAGGAAAATATATCAGTAGGTAAAGTACCTGACACACAAGCATGTGGCCTGAATTTGGGTCCCCAGTACTCATGTAAAAAGCAGGGTGTGGTGATGCACATCTGTAACCCCTGCACCGGGGTTTGGGATGGGGGTGGGTGCGAAGAGACAAGCCAGTACCTGAAGCTCAGTCAACATAGCCAAATTCATGAGTTTAAAAAATAAAGGAGTGAGATCAAGGAATGACCCCAAACACCAACCTCTGATACACATGTGCACACACACACACACACACACACACACACTCACTCACACTAACAAGTGCACATCTCCACACACAAATACACTACATACCCCACACAGACACACACGAAGTGGTAAAATACATGCAGTGCCTTCAAGATTCAGTTACAAATGAACTTAAATCAAGAATCCTATATATAATCAGACATCACTCAGAGAAAATAAGATAATGACATGCACAAATCAGAAAGTTTATCTTCCAAATATTCTGCAGAAGTAAAAAATACCAGCAAAGCACAGGGTAGGGGGAGAAAGGAAAGAAGGAAATCAAGAAAACAGAATGGTAGGCATGAGCAGATAAGGATTTTAGATAATGAAAGAATATATAACTCAAACTAAATCAAATTTCTTCCTGGAAAAAATATGTACAACAGCTTGCTAAAACACATTATTAAAAGTCTATTTAAAAGAATCAAAGGTGTATGAGAATACTGAGGGATTAGAAGCAGAAGTTTAAGGCTTGGTAAAAGGTACCTCACAGGAGCATTTGCTGATTTGGAAGTGATCCATCTGATAGATGCTTTTGACAGGCTCGGACTGATGAAGGGGGAATGTCAGAGTTTGGGCCCCAGTCAGTGTGAGGGATCAGGACGCAAAGAGCACTAGGATAGTGAACAGAAACAAAGCTGACTTTCTTCTTGTCTGGGGTTTCGCGTTCCCTCTGGTCTCAGTCCCCCACACAATAGAATGCCAGCTTGGAGTAAAGACAGCTTAGACGCTTACTACCCTTAACTCAGAAGAAAAGAATGCCTCCCTGGGCTTCAAATTGTCTGACAAACACTTTTTCAGACACAATGTCCAGCACATATTGAAATGCAAAGAGAAAAAAGATGCTATGTACAAGGACCAGGAGTGATAAAAGCAAACAAAACAGCCACAGGCTTTGCCAGACAATGAAAATATGCTTAGCATCTTCAAGGAGAAGAAAAATAAGCTGTAACTTTCAGTAGAGAACTGACAATATAAAAAGTGACAGAAGATAAAAAAAAAAAGGAGATAAACTAAAACCCTAAAACCGGAAAACCCAGAGCAAAATTAATAATTCAAAGGAAACGTTTAATAGCATATTTGGCAGATGAAGGGAGAAGGAGTGAACTGAAAAGTGTCAGAAGAAACTGTTCAAAATGTCACATACCAGCAGCCAGGGAAAACACAGGAGAAAATATAAAGGCAGAAAATTGCATGGGAACGTCTATGTTCCAGCTTCCAGAGGATGACAGAAAGAATGGATGCAGACAATAAGTGTGGAAATACAGGGCTTAGATTCTCCTAAGATGGATAAAGTCTTCAGAAGTAAGAATGTCAGTCATTTATAGAAATTAAAAATAAAGATATCTGAGGTAGATAAAAAAAAAAGATGCCTACATCCAGAAAAACTTGTAAAGGATGTTTTTCAGACACAGGAAAATGCTAGAAATTTCAAAATGTCAAAAGGCACAAAACGAATAAGGCAGAAAGGACATTTCAACCCTGAGAATAAATTTCATAAAACAGTGATTGTTCCCTAGCACTTGGGAGGCAGAGGCACGCGGATCTCTGTGAGTTCGAGGCCAGCCTGGTCTACAGAGTGAGTTCCAGGACAGCCAGAGCTACAGGGAGACCCTGTCTAAAAAAAAAAAAAAAAAAAACAGTGATTGATTCTAAAAGAAAAATAGTATATCTGGAGGTCAAATATTCTTTTTTTTAATATCTTGTTTGATGCTAGCTTTGGACACACTTTTTTTTCATTTTTATTTATTCTTTTATGTGTATGAATGTACTGTCTGCATGCAGGTCTGTGCACCTGTATCGTGCAATGCCACGGAGGTCAGAAGAGGGTGTCAGATTCCCTTGGAACTGGAGTTAAAGACAGTTCTTAGCCACCATGTGAGTGCTGGGGATCGAACCCAGGCCCTCTACAAGAGCAGTGGGTGCTCTTAACCACTAGGCCATCTCTCCAGCCCCTCAAATATTCTAAGACCTTGCTTCGCCTAGGAGAACAACAAAATTCTCCATGTAGATCTTAGTAGATCAATGACACATTTTATAATTTCAAGGTAAATACTAAAAGAATAAGAAAAGCACCTAATGTGTTTAACTAAAAGATGAAAGAAAACATTAATGATTAAAGATAAGATTAAAAATCCACAGGACTTGGAGATGGTGGCTACCCCAAGCTTTCTGTTAGGGATTTGGCCCCACCATGATTGCCAGCCATCCTGGGTAACAAGCCAATTTGGTAGGGAAAGCAAGCTTTCGATGAACTTCTTTGGGGTTCTTTTTAAAAAATATTAATTGAAGTTTTGTGATTTTTATACAATGCAATTTGATGGTATTTAGATCTCCACCCATATACCTTCCTCTCTTTATTGTCCCCTGTCCAACTTAATGTACTCTAATATATATAAAATAAGGCCTGTAGAGTCTAATTTGTGTCCCCAAATGTCCTTCAGTGAGCATTCATCTACCAGAGCCTGGTTAACCTACCAAAATCCCCTTCCTTGACAAAGGCTTCCTCTGTGCCTCCCAGAAGCCATAAATTGACCCAATTTCCTTAGAGTTGGAACTTTTAATCCATTTCCTCATGTCTATGCTAGAATTTTGTCTGGTTTGAGCTTGATAGGACTTGTGTACAGTGTTACCATTGCTATAAGTTCCTATAAATAACTGACCAGCTGTCTGGAAAACTGTTTCCTTGTGGCCATGTACCACCTCTGACACAATCTTTTCTCCTCCTCTTCTACAATGGTCCTTGAGCTTTGGGGGGCAGAATTTTGATACAGTTGTCCTAATCAGAGATAAGCACTCTGCAACCTCTTGTTCCCTGCACATTGGACAGTTGTGGGTTTCTGTGTTAATCACCATCTGTCTCATAAAGAAACTTCACTAGTAAGAGCTGAGAGCTCCCTTAATCAATGGGTATAACAATAAGTCATTAAAAATTGGTGGGATTTCTTTTTTTGCTTTTTGAGACAGGGTATCCCTGTAGCCCCAGCTGTTTGGGGCCTCACTATGTAAACCAGGCTGGCCTTGATCTCACAGATATCCACCTACCTTTTCCTTCAGAGGGCTGAGACAAAAAGCAATCACCACCCCGCACAGCTACAAGTCAATTTAATTCAACAAATATTTAGTGAAAACTAGAATTAGGACCTCCTCTATTTCCTATCACCAATCTAACCTCAGGTTCCTTAGCCTAGAATCAGTGTCAGAAATCAGCTCCATCTTAGGAAACAGACCTTAAATCCAATTAAATAGCAGTTGATTACTGTGTCACTATTGCAGTAGTGGGCATATCTTGCCAGCCAATTGTTGTATTCCACAGATTCACAGCTGGGTAAATTGATGACTACTTTTTCTTTCTAGAGCATCTTCCAGCACTATGAAAGCTACTCAGTAGAGATGAGGCTCTGTCAACACAAGCTTGATTTCTTCTTGTCTGTTCTATAGCTCATGTATGTAGTATCTTCAGGAATAGGGTCTTAGCATCCAGTTCCAGTAAGGAACCAAGAGCAGGGGCAGTGGCCACTATTGTTCCAGGGTCTATGGAACCCCTGTCAACAGTTTCTAGAGAGGGAATCCATTCCTGGCATTGAGGGATTTGTTTGTTTGTTTGTTTGTTTGTTTGTTTTTCCATTAGCCTATGATTTCTAGAAATGGCAATTTCCCTGTGTTATAGGGTAACTCCTGTTCATCTTTTTAGATGTATAAGTATATAATTTAAAAAGCTTCTAGGAGTGTGCAGTGGTTAAATCAGGGACTTTCCAGGACCACTTGAAGCATAGGTAGGAGCCGGGTGCATCGGCCAGGCTGATTTTAGGATAGATCTACTCCTGGGTTGTTGGATAATTGCCTCCTTGGTTTGTTGGCTAGCTAAATCTTTGTCTTGTGAAGCTGGCAGGGTGGAGTCATCCTGGTAGCTGGGATTAAAGGTGAGCCTATTAAATCCCTGTCTGGTGTGGCTGTGGGGGGTGGGGAGTTGCCCTTGTAGCTGGTATTAAAAGTGGGCCTGTTGACACTGTGAGACTTGAGTGTGCAGTGGTTAGATCAGGGACTTGCCAGGACCACCTGAAGCACAGAGTACTGGGACTGCAGGCTAAGTCAGGCATATACCCACCCATCCCCACCCACCCGTACCCCCCACCCAAAGCAACCCTGAGTGAAAAGACCAATACAGGGGGGAATCTCTATACCAGACTTCAAATTGTACTACAGGGTTATAGTCATAAAAACAGCCTGGTATTGGCACAAAAAAAGACCAGTTGACCAATGGAACAAAACTGAATATGCAAACCTGAGCACATACAATTTCAGCCACCTCATATTTGACAAGGGGCCAAGAAGACACAATGGAGGAAAGACAGCATCTTCAGCAAGTGGTGTTGGCAAAACTGGATCACGACTTGTAGATGAATGAAATTAAACCCCTACCTCTAGCCCTGTACAAAAGTCAACTCCAGATGGATTAAAGACCTTAATGTGAAACCCAAACCCTGTATGTGATAGAAGAAAAAGTTGGCAGCAGACTACAAGACATAGGCATAGGAAAAGACTTCCTAAATCAGACAGCAGCTGCGCAAGAATTAAGGTCAGTAATTGACAAATGGGACCTCATTAAACTCAAAAGCTTCTGTACATCAAAAGAAACAATCAAGGAAGTGAAGAGAAATCCCACAGAGTGGGAGGAAACCTTCACTGCAGATACATCTGACAAAGCATTGATTTCCAGAATATATAAACTACTCAAAAAACAAAGAAAAAAGAAAACAAATGAATCATCAAAGATGGAGCAAAGACTGAACAGAGACTTCACAAGTAAGAAATTAGAGATGGCTGAGAAACATCTTTAAAATGATCAACATCACTAATTAGGGAAATGTAAATTAAAAACCACTTTAAGATACATCTCACTCTGGTAGGACTGGGCTAGAATAAGAAAACAATGATATCAAGTGCTGGAGAGGTTGGGGGGAAAGGGAACACTACATCCACTGCTGGTGGGAATGTAAATCATGTAGCCACTATGGAAAGCAGTGTGGAGAACCCTTGGAAGACTCAAAATGAGCTTACCACCTGACCCAGTCATACCACTCCTGGGTAAGACCCACAAGACTCACCTTACACCGCAAATATAAATGCACAGTTATTTTATTGCAGTTCTGTTCACAATAGCAAAAAGCTGGAACCAACCCAAATGCCCCTCAACTGACAAGTGGATAGAGAAAATGGGTACATCTACACAATGGAGTTTCACAGTAAGAAAGAAACATCATGAACTTTGCAGGTAAATGGATGGAACTAAAAGATATTATGTTTAAGTGAAGTAACACAGTCCAGAAAAAACAAACGACTGGGTGTATCCCTCATCTGTGGATGCTAGTGGCCAATAACCCAGTTGTAAATATTTCTTGTGGAGTGATGCATATTGGAGAGACCAACAACACACAACAACAGAAAAGACTGCATCAAGAACTGGCTGAAACGGTGAATTCTGTGGGTGAAGGGTTGTGGAGGGGGACAGGGTCTAGATTCAATTTGTAAACAATCGGTGTACAAAAATTTATGAAAAACAATTAATTTTAAANAAGGGGGCCAAAGAAACACAATGGAGGAAAGACAGCAATCTTCAGCAAGTGGTGTTGGCAAAACTGGATCACGACTTGTAGAATGAATGAAATTAAACCCCTACTCTCGCCCGTACAAAAGTAAAACTCCAGATGGATTAAAGACCTTAATTGTGAAACCCAAACCCTGATGTGAGAAAGAAAAAGTTGGCAGCAACTACAAGACATAGGCATAGGAAAAGACTTCCTAAATCAGACAGCAGAGTGCCAAGAATTAAGGTCAGAATGACAAATGGGGACCTCATTAAACTCAAAAGCTTCTGTCTTACATCAAGAGAAACAACAGGAAGTGAGAGAAAACACACAGAGTGGGAGGAACCTTCACCACTGATACATCTGACAAGCATTGATTTCCAGAATATATAAACTACTCAAAAAAAAAAAAAAAAAAAACACAACAAAGAATAAAGAAAACAAATGAATCACTCAAAAGATGGAGCAAAGAGCTGAACAGAGACTTCAAAGTAAGGAATTAGAATGGCTGAGAAACATCTTTAAAAGTGATCAACATCACTAAAATTAGGGAAATGTAAATTAAAAACCACTTTAAGATATCATCTCACTCTGGTAGGACTGGGCTAGAATCAAGAAAAAACAATGATATCAAGTGCTGGTAGAGGTTTGGGGAAAAGGGAACACTCATCCACTGCTGGTGGGAATGTAAAACTCATGTAGCCACTATGGAAAGCAGTGTGGAGAACCCTTGGAAGACTCAAAATGAGCTTACCACCTGACCCAGTCATACCACTCCTGGGTATACAGACCACACAAGACCACCTTACCACGCAAGATAAATGCACAGTATATTATTGCTAGTTCTGTTCACAATAGCAAAAAGCTGGAACCAACCCAAAGCCCCCTCAACTGACAAGTGGATAGAGAAAAGTGGTACATCTACACAATGGAGTTTTCTAGAAAGACAACTCATGAACTTTGCAGGTAAATGGATGGAACTAAAAGATATTATGTAATGAAGTAACACAGTCCCAGAAAAAACAAACGACTGGGGTATCCCTCATCTGTGGATGCTAGTGCCAATAACCCAGTGTGTAAATATTTCTTGTGGGGAGTGATGCATATTGGAAGAAACAACAACAACACACAACAACAGAAAAGACTGCATCAAGAACTGGCTGAAACGGTGAATCTGTGGTGGTGAAGGGTTTGGAGGGGGACATAGGTCTAGATTCAATTTGTAACATAATCGTGTGTACAACAAATTTATGAAAAACAATTAATTTTTAAAATTTTTTTATTAATTAATTTTTTTTTTTTTTTTTTTTTTTTTTGTGTGTGATTTTTTGCCTGCATATGTGTAAGTATTAGTTCTGTGATCCCTTGGAGGCAGGTGAAGAGGGTGTCAGATTCCCCTGGAACTGGTGTTTCTCCTAAATTGAGTTTCAGATGGTTCTCGGCCCACATGGTGGATGCTGGGGATCGAACCGTGTCCTCTGCAAGAGCAGTCGGTGCTCTTAACCAAAACAATAAATTTTTAAAAATTAGGGCTGGGCTGGAGGAATGGCCTAGCGGTTAAGAGCACCGACCGCTTCTTACAGAGGACCCGGGTTCGATCCCCAGCACCCACATGGCGCCAGAACCGTCTGAAAACTCCAATTCCAGGAGAACTTCCATTTCCAGGGGAATCCTGACACCCCTTCTGACCTCCGCGCAATTCACGACACGGTGCACAACGCATGCAGAATATCATAAACATACAGAAAAAATAAATATAATAAAAAATAAAAAATTTTTTTTTTTTAAAAAAAAAAAAAAAAAAATTAGGGGCTGGAGGAAGGCCTGCAGCGGGTTAAGAGCACCGACCGCTCTTACAGAGGACCCGGGTTAGATCCAGCACCCACATGCAGCCGAGAACCGTCCCCTGAACTCCAATTCCAGAGAACTCCAGGTGTACTCCAGTTCCAGGGGAATCTGACACCCTCTTCTGACCTCCGCAGCATTGCACGACACAGGTGCACAAACTTGCATGCAGACAATACATTCATACACATACAGAAATAAATAAAATTAATAAAAAAAAATTTTTAATTAAAAAGAAGCTTCTATAATGATGTTTCCATATTTTTTTTCTAAAGGCCATTAATGTTATTTATTCTGCCCCATACCCATTCCTCTGCACTGCTCTCCCATTCCCCATTCCATTTAACCTTACCCAGTCCTCCCTCATATCACTACATTCTACAACCCCTCCCAGCAAGCCTCCGCCCACCCACTCATGGCCGTTTATTAGGTTTGGGTTCTTAGAGTTTTTTGCTTGGTTTGTTTATTTGTTTGCTTGTTTGCTTGTTTATTGTTTGGTCTTTTAAAGACAGGGTTTCCTCGTACCCCCAGCTGGCCTGGAACTCACTAGGTAGATGGGGCTGGCCTTGAAATCACAGAGATCTGCCTGCCTCTGCTGGGGTCAAAGGTGAGTTTCATGACACCTGGCACCTCTGAATTTTCTGATTGAAGCATATATATCTAAGATTTCAAAGCTAGCATTCAGCTATTAGAGAGAATATGTGATTGTTTTTATTTGAGTCTGGGTTGTCTCAGTATGATTGTTCCCAGTTCCATCCATTTACCAACAAATTTCATGTTTTTGAGAACTGAATAATATTCCATTGTGTGTATGTACCACACTTTCATTATTCATTCATCAGTTGGTGGACATCTAGGTTGTTTCCAATTTCTGGCTATTATTAAAAGTAAACATGGGTGAACAGGTATTTCTGTAGTATGGTATAGATTCTTTTGGGTACAGCCCAAGAGTGGTATGGATGGGTCCTATAGTCAATCACTTTTCAGTTTCTGGCAGAATCTCTGCATTGATTTCCACAGTGGCTGCACCAGTTCACACTCTCAGGAGCAGTGGATAAAAGCTCCTCTTTCTTCACATCCTTGTGTCATTGTGTTTTGGATCTTAGCCATGCAGAGAGGAGTAAGATGAAATCTCAAAGTGGTTTTAATCTCTATTTCCCTGATGACTAGAGATGTTGAACATTTAAAAAAGTATTTCTCATGCTGGGTGTGGTGGTGCATGCCTTTAATCCCATGCAGAGGCAGGCAGATCTCTGTGAGTTCAAGGCCTGCCTGGTTTACATAGTGAGCTCCAGGCCAGCTGGGAGTAAAGGGATACCCTGTCTCAAAAAGACCAAAAAATTAAAAAAGTAAAAAAGTATTTCTCAGCCATTTGTAATTCATCTTTAGAAAACTCCCTGTTCAGCTTCAGCTTCTTTTTTTTTTTTTTTTTTTTTTTNAAAAGACTGATCAAAGAACTGACTGATACAGCTTAAATTGCCTCCCAAAACAAATAAAACTCTGCAGTGGAAAAACTTTGGAAAGACAGAGAAAGATGTAAGACATTATGGCAGAAGGCATGAGCTGTGGTGGCGGTGGGGAGCAGGGAGGGGAATGTGTCTAAATTAGACTGAAAGATAATGTATGAAACACACAAATCATCGATAAAAAACTAAAAAATGAACCTACCATCATAACCCAGTTACACCACTCCTTAGAATATACCCAAAGGACTCATCTTATTGCAAGTGATGTTTTACATCTATGTGTATTGCTCCTCTTTTCACAATACTTAAGAGATAGAAGCAACCCGAGTGCCCTCAGCTGACTAGTGGATAATGAACATGTGGTACATTTACAGAATGGAGTTCCCTACTCAGTGGTAAAGAAAGACGAAATATGAGAATTAAGGGAATGGATGGAACTAGAAACTGTTATGCTAAGTGAAGTGGACCCAGAGTCACGAAAAAAACAAATGACAAAATGCTGCCCCTCTTTGTGGATCCTAGCCCAAATCCCTTATAGTAATAATAATCAAGACATAACTGCAAGAACCAGGTAAATGAAAACGGAAACCAGGATGGTAAGGGAAAGGAGGGAACCTGAGACTGGAAGGCTAGTAGGAACAGGTGTTACTAAGGGAGAATGAATAAAACACAGGGTATCTAAATGGAAGGGAGTGGAAGGATTATAGTAGGAAAGGGGGGAGAAGGGGGGTTAAGGAGCCCAAGAGAAATGGGCCATAGGAGACTGGCATATCAAGGGAGAAATTGGGAGAGACCTTAAAATGATGGATGACCTGGAAGAAGATATGGAAAGGGTGGTGTTTAGTCACTTTTCTGTTGCTGTGATAAACCACCACACCAAGGAACTATAAAAGGAAGTTTTGGGGCTGGAGAGATGGCCTACGGGTTAAGAGCCCGACGCTCTTACAGAGGACCCGGGTTCGATCCCCAGCACCCACATGGCGGCTGAGAACGGTGAGCTCCAATTCAAGGAGAACTCCAGTCCAGGGGAATCCGACACCCTCTTCTGGCCTCCGCGGCATTGCACAACATGGGTGCGGCAAACCTAACATGCAGACAGTATACTCATAAACATACAAAAATAATAAAATTAAAAAAAATTTAAAAAAAAGGAAGAGTTTTTATTGAGCTTACGAATGATGGTTCCAGGAATTAGAGTCCATGTGGTGGGAGGCAGGTGGTAGGGGCTGGAGCGCAGCAAGCTGAGGGTCATCATCTTGCAATGAGCACGAGTAATAAGGGAAGAGAGAGAGAGAGAGAGGAGAGAGAGAGATGGAGAGACGAGGACGGAGACGAGAGAGAGAGAGAGATGGAGACCGAAAGTTTTCTGTTAAACTACTAAGCCGCCCCCAATGACTTCCTCCAGCATAGCCACACTTTCTAAGACTTTCCAGAACAATGCCACCAACTGGGGACAAAATATCTGAATATTCAAAGCCTATCGGGGACACACTCATTCAAACCACCACAGAGGGTTAGACAGGGAGGTAAAGGGAATGAAGCAACCCGAGAGAGAACAGCAGTAGGAGACAGGTATTTCTAAGGGAGAAAAAGGTAAAGTGGGGTATTTAAATGTCAGGAAGAGGGAGGATTATATAAGGAACTAAGGGGACAAAGAGGAATAAGGAGCTTAAGAGAGGGGAGACCACATGAAAAAGGTATTATCAGCCGGGCGTGGTGGCGCACGCCTTTTAATCCTAGTACTCGGGAGGCAGAGGCAGGTGGATCTTTGTGAGTTCAAGGCCAGCCTGGTCTACAGAGTGAGTTCCAGGTCAGCTGGGCTACAGGGAGACACTGTCTCGAAAAGACCCAAAAAAAAAAAAAAAAAAAAAAAAAAGGTATTATCAAGGGAGAAAGGGGGAAATGGGACAGGGCATGTGAATGTGATTATAAATCCTTTCATATGAGTTCTTGTGTGTGTGTTGTGTGTGTGTGGTGTGTGTGTGTTAAAAGAGAGAGTAAATATCTGTTTTTGCATCTGACAAATTTCAAAGTAGTTTATTAGAGTTTTATTTACATAAATTGTCAAAGTCGATAGTTGGCAACAAACTTATCTGTCACTTCACAGAAGGGATTTAATTGCACTTATAAAAGTGTAACCATAGTTAACAGCATTTGTTGATTTGCACAATATTCTAAGAAACTATTATATTGAATCATCATCATGGTAATTTTATATTGTTTCTTGTCAAAGATTTTTCTATGCAATTCCTCTACAGCAATTTCAACTGATAACCTGGGAGATAAAAAGAGTAAGCATGCAGCCACTTCTCAGGTACTCATGCTTTCTTCTTCAGAAAAAGAAACAGGGAAAAGTTAATGTCTATCTCACAGAGCAAATATGGCTAAAATTGTAGAATGTCAACAACACAAGAGACCAAAGTTCAATGAATTTTTGGTGACAGAACATGATAGCTTTGTAGTCAACATAAATTGATGCAGTATTAATGGGAGGCTTTGATCATGATCTTGAGGAAACACTTGGGATAAAGATTATAGACTAGAAAGTATCTGAGGCAACTCTGGTTCGTTCCTTTGTAGCATCACAACTCAATTGGAAGGTATCGAATTGTGGGACTGAAATCCAAGTGTCAATTAAATTATTCTGTTGGCAAAGAACAAATCATTGATCAAGCCATGGACTCTATCACATAATCATCTGCACCCATAATGACCAATAGCTTGGATTCTATTTTCTGGCTATCTTTAATGTCTTGATTCTTCTATAGATGTGACAAAGCATTTTGGTGAAGAACCGGCCATCAGTCAGGCCATATGCAGCCTTCAATACCACACTTTGTCATAAATCTTCACCAAAAACATGCCCTATCAACCAACCAACCAAACAAACAAAACAACTCAGTTAAAAAGTGGGGACGTGGGGGCACACACCTTTAAACCTAGCACTTGGGAGGCAGAGGCAGGCAGATCTTTGTGAGTTCAAGGCCAGGCCTGGTCTAGCAGAGTGGTTCCAGGACAGCTGGGGCTACAGGGAGACCCGTCTCGAAAAGACTCTCTCTCTCTCTCTCTCTCTCTCTCTCTCTCTCTCTCTCTCTCTCAACTTCCTGTGCTCATTGCAAGATGTGACCCTCAGCTTGCTGCTCCAGCCCCTACCACCATGCCTCCCACCACAGTGGACTCTAATTCCCTGGAACCATCATTCGTAAGCTCAAATAAACTCTTCCTTTCTTTTAAATTTTTTTTAATTTTATTTATTTTTGTATGTGTATGAGTATACTGTCTGCATGTAGGTTTGCGCACCCATGTTGTGCAATGCCGCGGAGGTCAGAAGAGGGTGTCGGATTCCCCTGGAACTGGAGTTCTCCTGGAATTGGAGCCTCAGACCGTTCTCAGCCGCCATGTGGGTGCTGGGGATCGAACCCGGGTCCTCTGTAAGAGCGGTCGGAGCTCTTAACCGCTAGGCCATCTCTCCAGCCCCCAAACTCTTCCTTTTATAAGTTCCCTTGGTCGTGGTGGTTTATCACAGCAACAGAAAAGTGACTAATACACCCTCCTTCCATATCTTCTCCATGTCATCTCCTTTTAAGGTCTCCCCATTTCTCCCTTGATATTGCCAGTCTCCTATGGCCCCATTTCTCTTGGGCTCCTTAACCCCCCTTCTCCCCCCTTTCCTACTATAATCCTTCCACTCCCTTCCATTTAGATACCCTGGTTTTATTCATTCCTCCCTTAGTAACACCTGTTACCTACTAGCCTTCCATCTCAGGTTCCCTCTTTCCCATTACCATCCTGGTTCCTTTTCATTTACCTGGTTCTTGCAGTTATGTCTTGATATATATTTACTTATAAGGATTTGGTGCTAGGATCCACAAATGAGGGGCAGCATTTGTCATTTGTTTTTCTGACTCTGGGTCACTTCACTTAGCATAACAGTTTCTAGTTCCATCCATTTACCTCCAATTTTCATTATTTCATCTTTCTTTACCACTGAGTAGGGAACTCCATTCTGTAAATGTACCACATGTTCATTATCCACTAGTCAGCTGAGGGTCACTCGGGTTGCTTCTATCTCTTAAGTATTGTGAAAAGAGGAGCAATACACATAGATGTAAAACATCACTGCAATAAGATGAGTCCTTTGGGTATATTCTAAGGAGTGGTGTAACTGGGTTATATGGTAGGTTCATTTTTAGTTTTTTATTGATGATTTGTGTATTTCATACATTATCTTTCAGTCTAATTTAGACACATTCCCCTCTCCCTGCTCCCCACCCCACCACAGCTCATGCCTTCTGCCATAAATGTCTTACATCTTTCTCTGTCTTTCCAAAGTTTTTCACTGCAGAGTTTTATTGTTTTGGGCAGAATTTAGCTGTATCAGTCAGTTCTTTGATCCAGTCTTTATATTATTGTTGTTCCCTCCCCTTTGTATTGCTCCAACATATGCCTATATAACCATCACATATGTATCAAAATTATGACCTCCAAGAATAAACTGTATGTTAATTCCAAAATATGTATAAGCATTCACATTTTCCCCTTTAATTTTATATTACTCTAAGATATGAATATGTACCTTCCACCCATATACAGTAATTACAGAGTATGAAATATGTGGTAGGTCAGTTCTATAGCACATTAAGAGATTCATATTATGACAGCACATTTGCTTTCAGATTAAAATAAATATAAAAATAACATTATTCAGCTTGCCTTTCAACTGGGAATTTGGTGTGAGCATCCACAAATGAGGGAAACCATTTTTGGAATTCACATTTTTCTCCTTTAATTTTATATTACTTTAAAGTATGCATACATACCTTCCCCTGTATACCACAATTACAAAGTCTGAAGATAAGTGGTAGGTTAATTCTAGATCCCATTAAGGTAGTCAAATTATAATGGTACAGTTGCTTTGAGGTAAAAGAAAATATTGCTCAGTTTGCCTTACTACTAAGTATTTGGTGTTAGCATCCATAGATGACGGATACAATTTGTCATTTGTTTTTCTGGGACTGTGTTACTTCATTAGCATAATGGCTTCTATTTCCATCCATTGACCTGCAAAGTTCATGATGTCATCTTTCCTTACTGCTGCATAGAACTCCATTGTGAAGGTTTACCACGTTTTCTCTATCCACTCATCAGTTGAGGGGTATTTGGGTTGGTTCCAGCTCTTCCCTATTGTGAAGAGAGCTGCAATAAACATGGCTGTGCATGCATTTCTGCTGTAGGATGAGTCTTGTGGGTATATACCCAGGAGTGGTATGACTGGGTCAGGTGACGAGCTCATTTTGAGTCTCTTAAGGATTCTCCACACTGTTTTCCATAGTGGTTGTACCAGTTTACATTCCCTCCAGCAGTGGATGAGTGCTCCCCTTTCCTCACATTCTCTCCAGCATTTGGTGTTTTTTGTTTCCATGATCTTAGCCAATCTTGTTGGAGTGACATGATATCTTTTTTTTCTTTTTGTTTATCCCCATTTTTCATTGATGTTTTGTGTATTTCATACATCATTTTTCAATTCAGTTTAGGCATATTCCCCTTTCCCTTCCCCCCACCCCAACCCACTTCAGACCATGCATTCTGCCATAACTGTCCTGCATCTTTCATGAGATGATATCTTAAAGTGGTTTTAATTTGCATGTCCTTAACTATTAATAATGTTGAACACTGTTAGAGATGTTTCTCAGCCATCTTTACTTCCTCAGTGGTGAAGTCTCTGTTCAGCTCTTCACTCCATCTCTTGAGTGGGTCATTTGTTTTCTTAGGTCTTTGTCTTTTGATTAGTTTATGTGTTCTGGATGTTAATGCTCTGTCAGATGTATCAGATGGTGAAGGTTTCCTCCAACTCTGTGGGTTTTCTCTTCACTTCATTGATTGTTTCTTTCACTGTATGGAAGCTTTTGAGTTTTATGAGATCCCACTTGTCAACTGTTGACCTTATTTCCTGCACAGCTGCTGTTTGATTTAGAAAGTCTTTTCCGGGCTGGAGAGATGGCCTAGCGGTTGAGAGCGCTGACCGCTCTTACAGAGGACCCGGGTTCGATCCCCAGCACCCACATGGTGGCTGAGAACCGTCTGAAACTCCAACTCCAGGAGAACTCCAGTTCCAGGGGAATCCGACACCCTCTTCTGACCTCCGCGGCATTGCACGACACGGGTGCACAAACCTACATGCAGACAGTACACTCATACACATACAAAAATAAATAAAATTAAATTAAAAATTATTAAAAAAAAAAAAAAAGAAAGAAAGTCTTTTCCTAAGCCTATGTATTGTAGGTTGCTGCCAACCGTTTCTTGTATCACCTTCAGAGTTTCAGGTTTTACATGGAGGTCTTTGATGCATTTGGAGTTGATTTTTTTTGTACAGGGTGAGAGGTAGAGGTTTAATTTTGTTCTTCTATATATGGTGATCCAGTTTTGCAAGCACCATTTGCTGAAGATGCTATCTTTCCTCCATTGAGTCTTTTGGCCCTTTTGTCAAATATGAGGTGGCTGAAATTGTATGTGCTCAACTTTGGATCTTCAATTTTGTTCCATTGGTCAATGGGTCTGTTTTTGTGCCAGTACTAGACTGTTTTTATGACTACCTGTAATATAGTTTGCAGTCTGGTATAGTGATCCCCCTATATTGTGCTTTTTGCTCAGAGTCACTTTGGCTATTTGGGGTCTTTTGTTTTTCCACATGAATTTAAGGATTTTTTTTCAAGTTTGTGAAGAAACTCCTGGTGATTTTAATTGGGATTGCACTGAATCTGTATATCAATATAGAATGGACATTTTTACTACATTAATCTTTCTAATCCATGAGCCTGGGAGGTCTTTCCATCTTCTGATGTCTTCTTCAATCTCCTTCTTCAGGGGTTTAAAATTTTTGTTGTAGAGATCTTTGGTATCTTTGGTTAAGTTCGTTCCTAGGTATTTTATTGTTTTGTGGCTATTGTGAGTGGGAAGGTCTTCTTGTATTCCTTCTCCAGTTGCTTGTTTGTGTAAAGAAAGGCTACTGATTTTTCTAGGTTAATTTTGTAGCCCACCATTTTACTAAATGTTTAATCATGTCTAGGAGTTTTCTGGTGGAGTTTTTAGCATCCCTTAGGTAAACTATCATATCATCTGCAAAGAGGGATAGTTTGATGTCCTCTTTTTTAGTACTCCTTTAATTTCCTTTTCTTGCCTTATTGCCCTAGCAAGCATTTCAAGCACTATATTGAAGAGGAGTGGTGAAAAGGGACAACCTTGCCATGTTCCTGACTTTAAGAGAAATGCTTCTAACTTTTCTCCATTTAGGATGATGTTGGCTGTGGTTTCTTGTATATGGCTTTCATTACTTTGAGGAATGTTTCCTCCCAGTCCAATTCCCTCTAGGACTTTAAGCATGAAGGGATGCTGGATTTTGTCAAAGGCTTTTTATGTGTCAATTGAGATGATCTTGTGGGTTTTGTCTTTCACTCCATTTATGTGTTTTATGACATTTATTGATTTACATATGTTGAACCATCCCTGCAGCTCTGGTATGAATCCAGCTTGGTCATGATGGATGATTTTTTTTATGTGGGTCTGTATGCATTTTGCAAGTATTTCATTCAGAATTTTTGCATCTATGTTCATTAATGAGTGGGTCTATAGTTCTCTTTTTTTGGTTGTACCTCTGCCTGGTTTTTGTATTATAGTGATGCTGGCTTCATAGAAGGAATTTGGGAGATTTTCCTCTGCTTGTATCCTTCTGAACATTTTTAGTAATAATGGTTGTAAGTCCTCTTTAAATGTTTTATAGAATTCTGCAGTGAAATTATCTGGGCCTGGGCTTTTTTAAATTGGGATGTTTGCTATTACATTTTCAACTTCCTCATATATTATGGTTCTGTTTAAGGTATCAATCTCTTCTTGGCTAAGCTTTGGTGAATTCCAGGACCTCAAATAGTCACCCATTTCTCTGGGTATAGTAATCTGGGTTGGCATCTATAGCCATTTAGTACTGGGAATACTTTGGTCCAAGTTCTTCTGGCTTTTCATTGTTTGCACTGAAAAGTCAGCTATAATTCTGATGGGTTTTTCTTTATATGTAACTTGTCATTTTTCTCTTGCAGCTTTCAGTTATTTGTCTTTGTTTTGGGTGTCTAGTGTTTTAACTATGATATGGTGTGGGGTATTCCTTTTCCGATCTTGTTTATCCAGACTCATTTCCTTCTCCATGACCCCCACCCCTCCCAAGTTCATGCAGTCTGACATACATGTCCTGTATCCTCTTCTGAGTATTTTTTTCAAAGTTTTTCAAAGCAGAGGATTATTGGGGGGGAGAACTCTACTGCTTCAGTCGGCTTCCTGTCCCAGTTCTTTTGTTGTTGTTGTTCGCTCTAATCCATATTGTTCAACATATTCTTGGGAGGTATGTATGCATATTTTAGAGTAATTTAAAATTAAAAGGGAAAAATGTGAATCCTGAAATATGATTTGGAACTGACTTTTGTGCTAAGAATCTAATTTCACTCTTCTACAGGTAGAGATCCAGGTTGGCCAACACCATTTGTTGAAGATGTTTTCTTTCCTCCAGTGTGTGCTCTTGGCATCTTTGTCAAATATCAGGCGGCTGAAATTGTGTGTATTCATGGTTGCATCTTCAATTACGTTCCATTGATCTATGTATCTATTTTTGTGCTGGTCCATGGTGAGAGAGAGAGAGGATAAATAATGCCTAGCCAGTGTGAAAAAACAGGAAATCATATTAGTCCAAAAACCTACTGACAAATTACACATACAATAATTTTACATGATTCCATGTGTATAGCTGAGTCTGCACAACAATAAACAGTGCCAAACAGGAAAAACCTCCTTTGAGTTGTTGGCCAGGGTAGTCCAAGAGACCCCAAAATTATACAGGCTATTTCCACAGCCTTTGAGACAACTCTCAGAACTTGAAGGTAAGATCCTATGGCTGAACACAGGACATACTTCAGACACAGGACTTGGAGCAATGGAGCTGGAACTGAACTGGAAGCCACATCTCCTGAAGCCTATCTCTCATAACTTTAGAGAGTGCTATGCAGGCTACTAAGGGAGAACATCAATTGGTGGTCCAATGCCAGCTTTAAGGCCTAATAACCACATCAGTGACCAGCACAGCATACAATATTGGTGCAGTAGTTAGTGGCACTTTTATCTTGGGAGGATATAATCAACAAGTACCTAATTGGATTTAAACCCTACTCGATGGGAGGAAATCTTACATGGTACTGTAAACATAGTCAAATGCATATGGCTGGAGAGGTCATAGAGTTTAGAGATAACCAGAAGGCCATCACATCCCTAAACAAATGTAAGTTCTTACTGTGTACAAAATATGTATCCTTATATTTACAGACAAATATCCCAGTCACCAATCATCAAAGAAGTTTATTTTGCCATAGACAGACATTATCACAGAGTTCCACAACTGGTCATACACAGAGGTTATCTGTGAATTTACCCAAGACTACATGGCACATTTACTATGCAACCTCTTCACCTAAGGCTCACTGATCATAGTGGAACAAGGATTAGAGAGAACACTAGTGCATCTCTCGATTCTCATCAATGAAGCTGCCTCATTCAGCAGAGGGCCAGGAACACTTTGTATTCCTGGTCACAAATGACCAGAACATAGAGAATAATAGTGTGCAGAATCTGTGTCCCTGAACAGAACTCCTATACTAAACTCCACCCACCCAGGGCTGAGAGACCATTTCAGAAGAGGGGGTTGAAAACTGTAAAGGCCAGGGAAGAGGTAGATAGAAATAGAATCCTACAGGCTCCTGGGACCTTGCCCATATGAACCTACAGCAATAGTGTCAGCATGTACTAGACTGATGCAAAACAGTCAAAAATCCAGCACAGAACTGTGGAAATGGGCAGCAGGTCCAAATCTTCGTTGAAGAATTATTGGGAGCTGATTACTGCTGGGTGAAGAAGAGCTGATCTTCTTCAAGGGAGGGACTCTGGATGGGCTAACTAGACACCAGTGGATGAACTTCAACTGAAAGACATCCGGGAACACTAGCTTGACATGATGGACCTTGACAAAGATAACGGAATGTATGAATTCCTGGGGAAGGGCGTTGTGGGAGGGTCCCAATGAGAGAAGGGAACATAGAGATGATTGGGATATTCAAAGTTAAATACACAAACATTCATTTTAAATAAATAAATAAATAAATAAATAAATAAATAAATAAATAAATAAAACGACTTATCACTATGCTGTGCATAGTGGCACATGCCTTTAATACCAGCGCTCAGGAGGCAGAGGCAGAAGGATCTCTGTGAGTTTGAGATCAGCCTGGTCCAACCTAGTGACTTTCAGGTGGGCTGGGACTAGGGAGACCCTGTAGAAAGCAAAACAAAATAAGACAAAATGCTTTATTACAGAATGACTGCAAAATCTTACTTTAAGTTAACATAGGAAATGAACACAGTAGTCAATCAGTGCAAGTTTTTCTTCAAAAACAAAAAACTAGAGTGTGAGTCTGAGTCCTGCTAGGAATTTCCTAGAAAATAGTAACTCTGTCTCACAGTTAATAGCAATACCAAGAAATAAATATTTATATCCCAGTAAGAAGAAAAGAATAGTAATATTAAAGACTCCTCTCTAGAATGTTGGAATATAAATTTAACCAGGAAAATCCCTCTTTGCAATTTTAATATTAAAAGTGTTTTTCTTTTCAGCCTCAAAGTTTAGAAACATGCTTTGCAGTACAAGCATTACGATCGGAGAGAGATGCAAAAGACAAAATTCAATGTCCTTTCAAGATAAAAATCACTATCAACAAATTAAATATGGAAGGTATATACCTCAACATAATAAATGCTATGCGTAACAAAATTATAGCAAATGCCTGGGGATATGGCTCAGCAGGTAAAGTGCTTGCCATGCAAATATGAGAACTAGATTTATATCTCCAGAATCCACGTAAAAGTCAGGTGCATAGGTACATGAGAGGCAGAAACTAAATTCCCTGTGCAGGCTGGCTACACAGACTAGCGTAAATGGTGAGGTCTGGATTCAGTAAGAAACCTTGTCTCTATATGCAGAATATGGAGAGCAATCGAGGATGCCAGCTGTGAGCCTCCCCGGGCAAACACAGTCACACACAGGCACACACAGGCACATATAGCTGCGAAAAATCATGGTTAACATTATACTCAGTGGTGAGAGATAAGACTTTTCTTCCTGGAGCAGAATGAAGAAAAGGATGCCCACTTTCTCATGTGTGTTCAACATAGAACTGACAGACCTTAACATAGTGCTGGAAGTAGTTAGGAAATGCAGAGAAACAAAAGACATACAAACTGCAAAAGAAAGAGTCAAATTGTCCCACACTGCATTACCTATATGACATGATCATATATGTAAGACTACAAATAAATCTTTAATATTTTGGGTTATAAAATCAACATTTAAAAATAAGTAGCATGTCCCTACAATAATAATTACACAAAATATTTATTAGGAAACAAATTCTATTTGTAACAGCATAAAATACTTAGGAATAAATTTAACTAACGAGGTGAAAAATCTGTACAGTGAAAGCTATAAAATATTGATGAATGGAGGGATACTCTAACTAGAAAAGAAGGAAGGAGGGTTACATAGGGAGGAGAGAGAAAAGGGAGATAAATAATATGTAGGTGGTATGGAAGACCAACAGGAAATGCATTATTTCATAAGTGTGTGTGTGTGTGTGTGTGTGTGGTCCTGTCTATGGCTGAAGGCTATATAACAAAAATCATAATGCTGGGCAAAGGAAAACTCCCCTCAGTGTTGGTCAGGATAGTCCAAGACACTCCCAGAACAATGGAGGCTATTGCCATTGCCATTGCCTTTGACTGATGACAGACACACATACTTTGGACGCTGGTCTTAAAGTAATTGAACTGGAATTGAGCAGGAAGGCTTCTCCCTGAGACTAGCTTTCATAGTATCAGAAGATACTATACAAACTGCCAAGTGAGAAAATTTGTCCTTCTCAGATGTAAAGCCTACTGTACCAATGACTGGCCCAGCAAATTTTCTCTATTGGTGCAATAGTGGCACTTTATTTTTTATAGTTTTTTTTTTCATTAAACAGGACGTTTTTTATTTTATTTTATTTTACTTTTGTTTTGTTTTTTTTTATAGGTGCTTTGTACATTTCATACATCATTTTCCAATTCAGATCAGGCATATATCCCTTTCCCTTCCCCCCTACCCCCACCCCATCCCAGATCATGCATTTTGCCATAACTGTCCTGCATCTTTCTCTCAGTTTTTTTTTTCATTTTTTAGCTATAAGTGATTTTATCAGAGTTCAAGCATCCTTCATATGAAACCCATTTACAGGCTGTTGCTGCCCCACCAAACCCCCACAGCCCCACCATCCAAGCAGGGGGTGAGGGGTGTATGTTCAATCAAGTTGATCAAATGAGTGTCCAGTCTATATTGCTGTGTTTTCACCATTCACCAATCGGCAGCCCTTACATTCTCACACGCCCCCTCTTCTGCAGATTGTTCCCTAGGCTTAGTAAAGGGGCACAGGTGGCTGAGAAGCAAAACAGTCACTCTCTCTGGAGATGTTGTTTGGGACTTCTGGTCAATTATGGCTGTTTTCCTTTCATGGGCTGACAGTTTGTCCAGGGAATAACCTTTCAATCCTAACAATGAAGCACAAGAAGGTAAGATATATAGGTACTTAAAAGAGCACTAATAGTTATAGTTGGTTACTTGGTATAGACACATATTGTTTGGATGATATGTTAATCATGAATTTACCTTTTTTCCTGTTTAATATGACGGGTCTTTACTGTGGCTTATAACACCTCCTAAACCTTGTAGAGCTTGTAAGCTTGTGGCATCAGCATGGGTTATTCCTCCAAGGAGAGAGCCCCAAAAGCCAATTCGATTTGGGCTATACAGGCATATGGCTGCCTCTGCTTGCACAGTATTTCCAGGCAGGCGGGGTGTAGTTGGTGCTGAAGTTGGAGTCTTGCTTGACTCCGGGAGACCATATTTGCTTTATTGGTTGAGTGGCCTTTGGTTAACACTCTCTGGTATTCCAGAGGCCATTTTTACACTTGCATGTGTGGTCTCAATCAAAAAAATATCTTTCCCATGTTAACGCAGGTCTTCGGCAGCAGGGCTTATCGCCTCTCTTCTTGAGGTATCCCAGTTTAGAGGCTAGGATCCTTTACATTTTGTGGGGCCTTGGATCCCTGGCCAAAATCTCCCTGGTAGAATAATCCATTGCTGATTGTCAGAGCTCCTGTATTAATATATTTTGGCTAAGTGCATCGGCTTAAGCCTTTAGTATTATCTTTGGTCTGAACAGAGGATAATCCTTTCACAGTTCTTATGCCTATTAGTCAATTAAAGAAGGCCGTTTTACCAGTTTTATAAGAAAATTACCTCTATAATAGTTGTCTCCACTTTAACCAGTTGGAGAGCGACTCATCATCATTCTATTTCTCCTTTTTCTATGGGGGGGAGGCAAGAAAGTCTCTCATATAAAACCTTTGCGGCACCTATAGGGTAAGTTTCATTAGGACTCATTATAAATAGTTTGTTTTACAGTAGGATCCCACCAGAGGTGTTCGGTGTTTTGTTATAGCAATCTGAGGCTTTTCTTCCTTTGATGTTCAAGAAGGTCACCTTTCAGTGTGGCCACTTTCTGGTACATCCCTACTCAATGCAACGCTGTATCTTTTCTTCTTCAGCCATTAGTTGGTGCCATTTTGTCTTGTTGGAACCCACCAAATCTTTTCCATTAGTTAGTTTTAGGATTTGAATCGCAAGGTTTTTGACAAAAAGGTTTCATTATCTATCTGTATCCCTATCCTCTTTTTTTAACCCATTGATTCTCCAGAAGGGGCCAGTTGTATTATAAATAACTATAGGGTCGAATCAAGGCGCCAGATTTCATCAAATTCATCCTTGTTGTTTTGGGGGACTATATATGATTAACTTGGGAAGACAACTTACTTTTACATAAATCATCTTAAAGAGAATGCTACAAGGTGATACTGTACAACAGAGAAATTATGGAAAACATTTGTGTGTGCCAATCCCAAAGTTATTGCTCTACACATTTTATGTAAAACAAACGTGGACAACAGCGATTTATATCTCCATTTAACTCAGATGCATTACCGTTTTTATCAGAGTCTGTAAACCAACGTTGTTTAATATACACATATTTACTTTTACTGTCTTAAGACACCATGTTTCCTGTAGACAGTGTCTAGGCAAAACTGGGTACTAGTTGAACTCACATCAATTATATATGCATTAAACTTTTTCATACATCATACATCATTTCTCAATCTAATTTAGACCCATTTCCCTTTCCATGGCCCCCACCCTACCAGATTTCACGCATTCTGTCATATGTGTGGCATCTTTTTCTGAGTCCTTCCAGAGTTTTTCCAAAGCAGAGAATTATTGTTTTGGGGATAACTTCCCTGTTTCAATCCGATTTTTGTTTTGTTTTGTTTTTGTTTTTGTTTTGTCCCAGTTCTTTTGTTGTTGTTGTTCCCTCCAACTTGTATTGCTTCGATGTATGCATATACCTTCCATATACCATATATGTCACACCTATACTAAAATTATGTCATCTGAAAACAAACTGAACCTGGTTACGGATTCACAATATAAGAGCACAGTTATTTTCAGAAAATGAGGAATATAACATTAACATGGCTCAGTTTGCCTTACAACTACATACTTGGTGCTAGCATCCACAAATAAGGAATACAATTCATTGTTTATTTTTCTGGGACTGTGTTACTTCACTTAACATAAAATCTTCTAGCTCCATCCATTGACCTGCAAATTTCATGATGTCATCTTTCTTTACCACTGCATAGAACTCCATTGTGTAGATGTACCACATTTTCTATATCCATTGGTCAGCTGAAGGACATTTGGGTTGGTTCCACCTCTTCTCTATTGTGAAGAGAGCTGCAACAAACATGGCTGTGCATGTATCTCTGTGTTAGGATAAGTATTGTGGATATATACCCAGGAGTGGAATGGCTGGGTCAGGTGGTAGGCTCATTTTGAGTCTTTTAAGGGTTCTCCACACTGCTTTACATAGTGGTTGTATGAGTTTACATTCCCACCAGCAGTGGATGTTTATATATTCTGGAAGTTAATGCTTGGTCAGATGTATCAGCAGTAAAGGTTTTCTCCCACTCTGTGGTTTTTCTCTTCACTTCCCTGATTGTTTCTTTCACTGTACAGAAGCTTTTGAGTTTAATGAGGTTCCGCTTGTCAATTGTCGACCTTATTTCCTGAACAGCTGCTGTCTGATTTAGAATATATAAACTACTCAAAAAACAAAGAAGAAAACAAATGACTCACTCAAAAGATGGACTAAAGAGCTGAACAGAGACTGCACCAATGAGGAAGTAAAAATGTCCAAGAAGCATCTTAAAAAAGTGTTCAACATCATCAATAATTAAGTAAATACAAATTAAAACCACTGTCAGATATCATCTCCCTCTGAGAAGACTGGCTAAGATAAAGAAAACAAAAGACACAAAATGCTGGAGAGGTTGTGGGGAAAGGGGAACACTCATTCACTGCTGGTGGAAATGTAAACTCGTACAACCACTGTGGAAAGCAGTGTGGAGAACCCTTAAAAGTCTCAAAATGAGCCTACCACCTGACACAGCCATACCACTCCTGGGTATATACCCACAAGACTCATCCTACTGCAAAGATACATGCACATCTATGTTTATTGCAGCTCTTTTCACAATAGCAAAGAGTTGGAACCAACCCAAATGCCCCTCAACTGAGGAGTGGTTAACAAAAATGTGGTACATCTACACAATGGAGTTTCTATGCAGTGCTAAATAAAGATAACATCATGAGCTTTGCAGGTAAATGGATGGAACTCAAAGCCATTATTCTAAGTGAAGTAACACAGTCCCGGAAAACCAAACAGGGAATGGTTTCCCTCATTTGTGGATGCTAGTACCAAATCCCCCAATTGAAAGAAAAGCTGAGCAATGTTATTGTTATATTTCTTTCTATCTGAAAGCAACTGTGATGTTATAATATGACTATCTTAATGAGCCCTAGAATCAACTCACCACTTACTTTCAGACATGGTAAATAATATCTATGGGCTGATATAAAAATATATTCATATTTTAGAGTAATATAAAATTTAAAAGAAAAAAATGTGAGTCCCTAAACATAAAAAATGACTTCTGGACTTTAAACCTTTGTCAGATGGGTCACTGGTGAAGAGTTCCACTCTAAACTTGTTTTGGAATTAACCTAGAGTTTATTTTCAGAGTTTGTAATTTTGGTATATGTTTGGAATATATATATGCATATATACACAAACATATATACATATCTACATATAATAGACCTATTTAATTAATGAACATAGATACAAAATTCTCAACAAAATACTTGGAAACCACATACAGACACGCATCAAAAATATTATCTATCATGACCAAGTTGGATTCATACCAGAGATGCAGGGATGGTTCAAAATACATAAATCTATAAATATCATAATACACATAAATGGACTGAAAGACAAGCAACACATGATCATCTCAATTGACACAGAAAAAGCCATCAGCAAGATTCAGCATCTCTTCATGTTTAAAGTCCTAGAGGGAAATAGACTATAGGAATCATTTCTTAACATAGCCAAAGCCATGTAAAACAAACCAATACCCAACATCATCCTAAATGGAGAAAAATTAGAAATACTCTCCTCAAAGCCAGGAACCTGGAAAGGGTGCACCCTATCACCAATCCTCTTCAATATAGTGCTTGAAACACTTGCTAGGGCAATAAGGCAAGAAAGGGAAATTAAAGGAGTACTAATTGAAAAAGAGGAAGTCAAACTATCCCCCTTTCCAGATGATATGATAGTTTAACTGACGGATGCCAAAAACAAACCAAAACAAAACAAATAAAAAAAAAAAAAACCACAAATGACTTACTCAAAAGATGGAATAAAGAGGTGATCAGATACTTCACAGGTGAGAAAGTAAAGATGACTGAGAAACGTCTTAAAGTTTGTTCAATATTGCTAATAAGGAAATGCAAATTAAAACCACTTTAGCAAACCATCTCACTCCAATAAGACTGTCTAGGGTCAAGAAAACAAAAGTTACCAAATGCTGGAGAGGTTGTGGGGGAAGGGGAACACTCATCACTGTTGGTGGGAATGTAAAGTCCTACAACCACTATGGAATGCAGTGTGAAGAACCCTAAAAAGACTCAAAATGAGGCTACTGCCTGATCCAGTCATACCACTTCGGGGTATATACCAACAAGACTCATCTTGCCACAGAGATACTGCACAGTCATGTTTATTGCAGCTCTACTCACAATAGCAAAGAGCTGGAACCAACCCAAGCATTCCTCAACCAACAAGTGCATAAAGAAATGTGGTCTGTCTACACAATGGAGTTCTATGCAGCAGTAAAGAAAGATTACATCTTGAACTTACAAGGTGAATAGATGGAACTAGAAGATATTATTCTAAGTGAAGTAACACAGTCTCAGAAAAACAAAGGGGAATGGTGTCCCTCATTTGTGGATGCTAGCACCAAGTATGTATTTGTAAGGCAAACTGAACAATGTTAATGTTATACTTTCTTTATCTGAAAGCAACTGTGCTCTTTTAATGTTAATCCATTAATGGGCTCTAGAATTAACCTACCACTTATTTTCAGAATTTGTCATTTTACTAGATGAGTGTAGAGTATGTATGCATATTTTACAGTAATATAAAAATAAATTGGACAATGTGAATCACTAAACATTATTTGGAAATGAAATATGGTTTATTTTCAGACATAATTTTGATATATG